>JANAVB010021599.1:23981234-24566234 GCA_029216955.1 Iris pallida | reverse complement strand
ATCGGCCGATTAAGCAGTCGTGATCGTTATCTTGGATCGCGATTCTCGCCGATCGTACAGAGAATGCTCCAGAACTATCCAGCGACCACCACAGCTTGTCTGCGTCGGGCCCAAGCATTGGTCCGTGCTGACAAATGGTGTCGACCGTGTCGCTGCCGGACCAATCGCGAATCTTGTCCCAATTCCAATCGTTGATAGAGGGGTTCCACAGGTCATTGATCTTGCTGTTTCTGGGGGAATCTGAAATGTTTGGGATCAGGCTGTCTCCGATCCATCTCTCCAGGAAGGGGTTGGCCTCGCCTGAACCCAGATGAAGTCTGATCGCGGGTTCTGCCAGATCTCGGCCCCGTAAGATACGGCGCCAAGCCGCTGAAGATCTGCTGTTAGCTCTGGCTATCGCTGGATGGGTGTGTTTGAAGTACCTGGCCTTCATAAACCTGGTCCACAGGTTTTGGCTTGAGCGTAATTTCCACCACAATTTCATCGAGAACGCTTTGACGATGTGGTCGAGTTTGGTGAAACCGAGCCCACCGATCGCAATCGAAGCTGCCATAGTATCCCTAGCTGGCCCAGTGGTGTTTATCTTGCCCCTTGTTGTGCCCCCAGAAGAACTTGCAAAATATTTGCTCAATCGATGCGATAACCTTCTTGGTTGGGGAGCAAGCAGCTAGGGTATGGATGGGGACAGAGTCGAGGACATATTTGAGGAGAATAATTTTACCTTCTGGGGATAGGGTAGCATTATGCCATCCTTCGATCTTGTTCCTGATTTTTTTGATCAAGTTCTCGAAGATGCTGGCGTTAGATTTACCGTACACCAGGGGACAACCAAGATAGTTGAAAGGAGGATGTGCCACCGTGAAGGAAGTTAGATGGGTGAAGTCTGGTAGCGTTCTCGGATTTGATGCTGTGGTGGGCGTAGATGACACTCTTGGATTGGTTGATCCTCTGGCCTGAGCATCTGGAGTACCGCTCAAGGGTGCTATGAACCACCTCCATCGATCCGACATCTCCGGATGAGAAAATGAGTATGTCATCAGCAAAGGCCAGGTGGGTGATGGTGGGGCATCCGCTGGCTGTGTGGTATTGCTGGAAGTTAGGGATGTTGACCATGTTGTTGAGGTTTTCTGCTCAGGGCGTCAGCAGCGATGATGAATACCGTGGACGAAAGAGGGTCGCCCTGTCTTACTCCGCGACTGGATTTGAAGAATCCATCGGATTGGCCGTTGATAACTGTGGAGAACCAAGAATTGCTGACGGCTCTCCACACTGTGTTGGTCCAGTTCTCTGAGAATCCGAAGGCTCTGAAGACCCAGATCATGAACTGCCAATCGAGTCTGTCATATGCTTTTTCCTATGTCAATTTTGATGGCGATGTTGCCCCCTCTAGCCAGAAATTTCATGCAAGTGATAAGTTCTTGGGCCAGCATGATGTTGTCCTGAATGTTCCTTCCTCGAACGAATCCGTTTTGCTCCTCCGAGATGATTTTGGGGATCATGTCTGTCATTCTATTAGCTATTATCTTGGATATGATTTTGTTGGTGAATGTGCAAAGACTGATGGGTCGGAAATCCCGGAAGGAGTTAGGGTTATCTTTTTTCGGAATGAGGATGATGTTGGCGCTGGAGATTGCTTTGGGGTAGTGAGCTCCTTCGAGGAAGGCAATAGCCGCTTCGGTGATGTCCTGCTTGATTATATCCCAGCAGGTGCGAAAGAAGGTGCCCTGAAAAGCCGTCTGGCCCGGGGGCGCTATGAGCGTTCAAGGCCCAAATCGCGTCTTTCACTTCCTGCTCAGACAGGGGTCGCTCCAACCGAGCGTTGTCGGCGTCCTTGATGATAGTGGGTATTTGGTCAAGAAAGGTTGTGTCTTTGTGTACCGTCTCCTTGGAGAATAATTTAGCGTAGTAATCGGCGGCCGCCTCTTGGATCTCCTTGTGGTCAGTTCTGATGATGCCTTGCTCGTCGGTTATCTGGTGTATCGATAGTTTGTGTCTTTTGCCATTGACGCAGGCGTGGAAGTATTTAGAATTGTTGTCCCTGTCGCTGTCCCTATTTCAGTCTGGCTTTCTGCTTCCAGAAGTCGGTCTCAATTTTGAGCCTGAATTTGAGCATCGCCTTGGTTAGGTTCAAGGCTCTCCTAGCTGCAGGAGAACGATCGGATAGGAATAAGGCTTCTACTCGTGTCACATCGTCTTCGACGATGCGAATCGCTTGGAAGATGTCCCCGAAGGCTAGTTTGCTCCACTTGGAAAGGGCTTTCCTGGTGGCTTTAAGCTTGTTGCTTACCCGAGTGAGAGGATTAGGGGAGTCCTGACTGTTCCACGCTTCTGTAACGATGGGCAAGAACTGCGGGTGGTCAGTCCAAAAGTCGAGGAATTGGAAGTTCTTTTTGGGTTGGTGGGTGTTGTTTTTTATTTCCACCAGGATAGGAGCAGTGGTCGGATTCTGTTGAGTTGAGGTGAGACAGGGTGGAGCTGATCCTCATGTCAGTACCAGTGAGAGTTGGTGAGGGCTCTGTCAAGACAGGGAATATTGACGGTGGTCGCCTTCCTGCATGTTACACCAGGTGAATTCGCTGCCTTGGAACTGGAGAGGAGTAAGGTGAGCATTGAATATGAAGTCGTTGAAGTCTTGCATGGCTGATAGTGGCGTAGGGCGACCTCCAATCTTCTCGTCTCTGCAAGTGATGGCGTTGAAGTCCCCTATGCAAAGCCAGGGGGTGTTGGTATTGTGGAGATAGGTGTCGAGAAGGTCGTTCCAGAGGTGTTTACGATCAGAGATGACACAGCTACCGTGGACCGCAGAAAGAATGGCCCGCTTCGGGAGAGATGGGTGGGTGACCCAGCAGGAGAGGGCTTGTTGGGAGTCCTGAATGATGTCGAGTTTAATGTCCTTCGATCCGAGAATCCAAATGTCGTTCCTGCCAGCAATCGCAGTGGGGAGGCCCAGCGCTAACTGGGTAGATTTAAGACGTTTGGAGGGGATTTTGGGTTCTATGATGATGAAGATGTCAATCTTGTGGATTTTCTGAAGGCTAGGAAATTCTTCCTTAATGTCGGTTTGTTAGCCAGACCCCGAACATTCCAGGATAGGATGTTAAGCATTTATTTGGTTGTGGGGGTGTTTTTTGTTCCGCCTTGCAGGCGGATCTGGTTTGGATGTTGGCAGTTTTACCGGTGCCTGGTTCACTCCGTTGGGAGTTCGATGGTTCCGCTTTCGAAGTCGTGGGCGGATTGAGGTTATGGTTCTCGAGCGGACCTGATGAGGTGCCTATCAGATCACCAGCTGAGTCGACAACCGGATCCTCCGAGGGAATGGTTAGGGAGTCGGACGCATTCTCAATCAACAGTTGCTGAAGGGGAATTCCTACGGCTAGGACCTGCAGGCCTCTCCTTCGCTTGGTCGGGGCCAAGGATTGCAAGGGCGTCTTCGACCGGGTTCGTACTTGGGCGGTTGGTGATCTTCGTGGTTTTGAGGATGTGTCTGGGGGGCGGCTCCCGGATCACTGGAGTGGTTCTGAAGTTCTGAGCTGCCCTGATCGGGAAGCCTCCTACCATTTGCGAGGATATGGGAGAGAGAGGCAGAATCTCGGAAATGCTGGAACCTACTTGAGGGCTGTCGGAGTCTGGATCCTCCGAATCGAGAATGGCGAATTGGTTGGAGATCGCTATGTGTTGGGGAATGAAGGGGATCAATGCCCTGCTTGGTTGGTCGGTGGAGGCTGGCTCTCCGTTGCTGGAATCGAAGCGAATATGGGAGTTGGGAAGAGGGAGGATGGGCGACTTGGGGGATTGTCCTACAGGTTGGTCGGTGTCTTTCTTGGATGATTTCTTTTTAAGCTCCGGGTGAAGGTGATGGCAGTACTTGGGTTGGTGGCCTCTTAGATGGCAATGTTTGCAGAACAATATGTGATTGTCGTAGAGGATTTGTTGGGTGTGGGAGTGGTTGCTTAGCTCGATAGTGATGAAGTTGGGTGGTTCTGAAGTGAGATCAAGTTCAACACAGATTTTGGCGTAGTGGGCTTTAGTTAGGTTACTTGTCTCGGGCACCATAGCCACGTACGTCCCGAAGGAGTTGGCGATGCGCCTAAGTGCCGCTGGGACAAAGCAAATGAGTGGGAGGTTGGGGAGGGTAACCCAGGCAGCGACAGTGGCTGAGTCTTCTTTGGTGTTGAACCCTGGAGACCACTTGATAATCTTCATCTGGTGGGTGTCAATTCTGCAGGTGCCCTTGGACCACACGGTCCTGTGGTCGCTTGCTGACGATAGGTGTAGAAGAATGTGTCTGGGATCGAGGGGGGCCACTCGGTAGTCGGAGGCGAGATTCCATTTGGCGATAGCTTCCTGCACTTTAGAAAGTTTGGGGCAACCGGTAGAAAATTTCAGGACGAAAGTGTGCGGGAACGCCTCTGATAGGGACGCCATTTCCTTGACGGAGAAGGGGATGACAGGAGCAGAGGTCTCTTGGGAGTAATCTATGTCCGGCAGATGGACATCTGAGATGATGGTGCCCTTCGGGGGAAGGAGATCCGGACGAAGCATGGCGGCATAGGAGGGTTGGGCCGATCCAGGGGCCGAGGGTCCCGAGGGGGCTGAACGGGTTTGTGAGGGTCCACTCTGGGGAATGGAGAGCTCGGGTCTGGGGGGAAGGGAGAAGGAAAGGTCTGGGGACTGCTTCCCTGAAAGAATGCGGAGGGGGGGAGCCGGGGCGCCTGGGGAGGCCACGGCGGCGGAAGCAATCCCTCCAGAATGAGCGATGGGGAGGAGCAGCGAAGCAGTCGCCATTGAGGGGACGGGAAGCGTAGCGAGGTATGCTAAGGCAGAAGGGGAGGAGGTCGACGGGGGAGCTGGCACGGAGAGCGACGCCGCAGCGGGCTGGGGGGGTCGAGGGCGGATGAGGGGGCTGGGGAGGCGGGTGGCGCTGGGGTCGAGCTAAGGGGAGCGGAGGGGGCCGGAGATGACGGGGAGGGGAGGGGGGGTACGGGGGATGGTGGAAGCACTGCGCCAGGTGGAAGAGGGGTAGTTGGTTGCGCCAAGGAGACTGGATGAGAGGGGTGGAAGACAGGGAGGGAGGTGGAGAAGAGCTGGATAAGGGGGGAGCGGATTGCGCTGGAGGGGATATATGAAAGCGCTGGCGCGCAATGTAGGTGGGGGAAGGAGGAAATCTGGGGTGACTCGCGCACGGGAGAAGGGTAGGCCTGCGCAAGAAGGTGGGGGCCACCAGCGGCTGAGTAAGCCCACTGCTGAGGCGCAAACGTGTGAGTGGGATCCGAGTGCTGCACAAACGGATCAGAATTGCCAAGAGGCTGCTCCTGCTGCGCAAATGGTAAACGCTGAATAGATGGCCACTCCGCCCGGGACCCTACCAATAGATGGTGGGAAAAAGCTGAGGGAATTCTCTGGACCATGTGCGCGAGCAGCTGGGGACACCTCGATGTTCACGCCTCGGAGAGGGTACCCAAGGGACAGATGGGCGTTGGGCCCGAGGACTGGACAGCTGGGAAGCTCTCCTCCCGAGGAGGGGAATAGGGAATTCGAAAAATGGGCGGTGGCTGAGGAATAGTGCTGCTGCAGCAGAGGAAGGCCGGGGGCGACGGCTCCTCTAGCCTGGGTGGAGGAGAGCGGGGGGCCAGGGGAAACCTCCGGCGAGGGGGAGATGGCGAGGCCACCCCAAGTCGAAGGGGCTGTAGATGCGGCGGATGCACCAGTCTCCGCGAAGGAGGAGAACGCTGGCGGCGAGGAGTTGAACGGAGGAAGAGGAGGAGGATGGCAGGCTTGGAGGGCGGCGGCAGGCGGCGAGGGGGTGAACGGAGGGAGAGGAGGAGGAGGGCGGGCTTGTAGGGCGGTGGAGAGCTGGCTAATCAGTGCCAGAGCTTCAGGGGTCCATCGGAGCTCCATCGGAGAGGATGACCGGGGCAGAACGGCGGATGCAGACGAAGAAGAGGGGGAGGAGGAAGAGGAATGGGATCGGCCGGCCTAAGCCGGCCGCAGGGACGGGAACAAGCGGACGGGAAGAGCTGAGCTGGGGATCATGCTCTCCAAAAAAATATATATATATATGGTCTATATATATATATATATATATATATATATATATATATATAGGTATATGGGTATTCCACCATAAACACCCATATATACCCCAAACCCAACTCTCTAACTACCCATATCATGGTATACCCTTTACCTATATACTCTTTACCTACCCTCTATGTATCAAATTCCATGGTATATTAAGATACCATAGTAATCTAACCTACCTATACCCGAATAAGATGCAAAGATGCAACGTCATGCCAAATGTTGATACCCGATATCTGTAAATTGAGATCGGCACCAGAGTAACCCTCGGACGCTAAGTACTAACTGATCTTATGTCCACATTGTCTATAACAAGAAATAAAATACAAAAATAAAGAACATAATAATAATAATAATAATAATAATAATAATAATAATAATAATAATAATAATATGGCAAGGTACACTTGCTTGTAACCGATGTTTGAGTGTATGCCTGACCAACTCCGATATCGAGATTTGTCATCGAATCCCTATATTTGTTTTCTTCCCCGATTCTAAGCTTCGGTGTAGTCAATGACTATGAATTTAGCCTTGACATGCTACTCTCTGCACTAAGTGTTACCGATAGTACGGCCGTACCTCGCTTCACACACTAAATTGATCATGTGGTAGCACGCATAGGTGCTGAATGGAAAATAAAATGGGATATAATCACACTTTAGGGGTCCGATACGGCCTCGGGCGCGTCTGAAAATTACTCGGAAGCTACCTAGTAGGTCCGTGATTTTAGTTATCCCTAAATAACCTAATTTATGGATTAATATGACTTAATTAAGCCTAAAAGTAAATCTGGACAGCAAGCATTTCTTCCCAGTTTGCTTGGAAAAAAACTTCAATTTTCGTATCAAGACTAAGCATACTACACTTTGGTTGTGTCATAGGATTTCTCTAATGTATTATTCAAGTCTATTCACATATAAATGTCTAAGTAAAAATAAAGAACAACACATCTACACACAAAAAAACCCCACCTAAGTAACATTAGAAAATATTTGACAGCAAAAGAACACATACACCATAAGTTGTGTAGTTTCATAAATTTCACTTCATGGTTACACTAGAAATACATACAAAATAACATACTACAAATCTTCATATATATATATATATATATATATATATATATATATATATATATATATATATATATATATATGCAAGGGAGTCTTTTATGAATTAGATCTAGGATAAAGGTTGTGCATTATTCAAAGGAATATTAACAAAGTTAGGATGAAGTCCAGTAGAACATTTGGAAGAGGAATTTCATCAAACAAGTTATAGGCCTACTTAAAAAAACATATTATAGGCCTACTCAAGAAAACAAAAATATGAACATAAAAATAGAGATGACAAGGAAGGTATTGCCTCTTTGATTTGATTTAGGAAAAAATGGAGTCCCAGAATTGAATTCCCTCCTCCTCCTAAGCTTTCCTTCTTCCTTTTCAATCCCCTCATCTTTTTTTCCTTATTTTCTTTCGCTTTTTTTTGAAAAAGAGAATTTAACTGTGGTAGAGGTGGTTTAGAGAGAGGAGGTGGGGTCTTAGAAGTAGAGATGAAAGAGGGAGAGGGAGAAGAGGGTGTACGGTAGGGAGAGGGGAATGGGTTCTCTCCCTTCCTTTAATAAACAAAAGAATTTTTTCTTTAAAGGACAAAATAATTATGTTGGTGGGAGATTTAACCAAATTACCCTACCTAGCCATATTAGTTTTCCAAGATATTTTTGCAAGACATCTAATTGTTTAGAGGGTTTATTGCAAATAAGGGATTGCATGAGATCTAGTTGTTCTAGGGTTGGGTTTGCTAAAGAAATTTTAATGATATTAATAATAATGTCAGTAACATTATTAATAAGGAAAATAATAATGATGATATATTAATAATAATGATAATAATACAAAATTTGAATTATTAGAAAACTAAAAAATTAGAGAGATTACACCCTACCATCCTTAAACAAAATTTCGTTCTCAGAATTCGAACTCGATCATGACAGAGACTTATGCATAAGGCAATATGAATCTAGGACAAGACTAACCTGGCATTGCAAATAAATTGGAATACTGCTTCCGTATATCCTTCTCTTTTTTCCATGCGGATGTGGACATTACGAGTTTCTAGGTATGCCATTTGGATTAACTAATGCTCCTGTAATATTTGTGGACATGATATATCAAATATTCTATCAATACTTGGATAAATTCATGATTATATTTATTGATAATATCTTGATATATTCAAAGAGTGAAGAATAACATAAGGAGCACGAATAACATAAGGAGCACCTACGGATTGTACTGTAAACTTTAAGACAAGAACGGTTCTACGGAAAACTTGGTAAATGTAAATTTTGGTTAGATCGTATTCCATTCCTAGGTCATATTATTAGTAGGAAAGGAATTTTAGTAGATCTAAAGAAGGTGGAAGCAGTTAAATCATAGCATGCACCAAAATTCATAGCGGAAATTTGAAGTGATACTATAGGAGATTTGTGGAAATTTTTTTGAGGCTTGCAGAACCTTTAACTCGTCTAAGTTGGAAGGAGGATAAATTCAACTGGACGGAGAAGTGTCAGGCATGTTTTGAAGAACTAAAGGAAAGACCGATCACGATACCAGGATTGGCAGTATTAGTACTATCGTCATGATCGGGGGGGAGGGGGGGGGGGGGGGGCTTATGAGATATACATCGATGCATTGGGCAAATGATTGGGTTGTGTGTTAATGCAACATAGGAGAGTCATAACATATGCCTTTCGCTAGTTGAAGCAACATGAAAGGAATTATCCAACTCATGACTTAGAGCTTGTAGCGATAGTATTTGCACTCAAATTATGGAGGGACTACCTATAATGGAGAAAGAATCTAAATTTATTTTGACCACAAGAGTTTGAAATAGCGATAGTATTTGCACTCAAATTGTGGAGGGACTACCTATAATGGAGAAAGAATCTAAATTTATTTTGACCACAAGAGTTTGAAATATGTTTTCACTTAGAAGGAGTTAAATATGAGACAACGAAGGTGATTGGAACTACTTAAGGACTTTAATATGGAAATGAAATATCATCCCGACAAGACAAATAAGGTCGCAGATGCTTTAAGTAGAAAGCCTACATCTTTCTTTATGAATACACCAAGGAAGATTTTGGATAATCTGAGAAAGATGAAAATTAAAGTAATATATTCTATGGCTAAAGGTCTATGGGCTAATTTTCAGGTGTAATCATCTCTCGTAGATCAAGACAACTCAACAAGGAGATGTCAAATTACATAAACTTTGGAAGAAGACAGAAGGAGAACTTCAAACGGGTTAAGAAAACACTCGGATGGTTCTTAAGTTTTGGTGACAAATTGTGCGTACCAAGTGGAGAACTAAGAACAAAATTGTTGTCAGAGGCGCACAATTCACAGTACTCTAATCACCCCAGAAGTACAAAAATGTACAAGGGTTTAAAATAAAATTTTTGGTGGCACGAAATGAAACGAGAAATAACAAGGTTTGTGTCAAGATGTTTGGTGTGTCAGCAAGTGAAGGCAGAATACCAGAGAACAATATGACTTTTCCAACTTCTTCCAGTACCAAAATGTAAATGGGAACACATCAATGGATTTCATGTTGGGACTTCCAAGAACGTAGAAGGGCAATAATATTATTTGGGTAAACGTCGACAAACTCACTAAGTCAACATGATTCCTACATTTCTGCGTTGGAAGTATTGACAAACATGTACATGAAGCAGATTGTTAGTAATACAGAGTACCGGTAAGCATAATTTCAGATCGAGACACACATTTCATTTCACAATTCTGGAAGAGTCTATAAGGTAGCCTTGGTACTCAGTTGAAATTTAGTTCAATATATCACCCACAAAGAGACAAGTCGGAAAGGACAATTCAAACTTCAGAAGGTATGTTAAGGGCTTATATATTACATTTTGGAGGTTCGTTGGATGATTATCTACAATCAATTGAATTCTTCTATAACAACAATTATTAGACAAATATCAAGATGGCATCATTTGAAGCTTCGTACGAAAAAAAAATGTCGATCTCTAATATGTTGGATTGACGTGGTTAAATGACAACTCTTGGACATTGAAATGGTAGTACAGATAGTAGATAAGGTCAAAGACATAATAAGTCATCTACATGCAGCTTAAGATAGACAAAAGATGTGGGCTAAAAAACATAGAAGAATTTTGGAATTCCAACTTAGGTAATCGTGTATTCTTGAAGATTTTGCCAATGCGGAGAACAATTAGGTTCAGAATTCGAGGGAAACTAAGTCCAAGATACATTGGGCCGTTTGATGTTTTGGAGCAAGTTGGAGATGTATCCTACAGACTGGCTCTACCGTCGACATTGGAAGGAGTGCATGATGTCTTCCATGTCTTCCAGCTTCGAAGATACGTGCCAGACCCAAATCACATATTAGATCATTCAAAGATTACGGTTGGGCCGACACTGTATGTGAAGCAATGACCATTGTGAATTTTGGATCATAGAGAGAAGATACTCAGGAATCGAGTCATCCCACTACTCTGAGTGGCTTGGAGCAGGAATTCACCAGGAGTTTCCACTTGGGAAAGATAGCATGATATACGGAAACAGTAGCCCTATTTATTTTCCATGCTAGGTTAGCCTTGTCTTGGATTCCTATTGCCTTATGTATAAGTCTCTGTTATGATTGAGTTCGAATTCCGATGACAGAATTTTATTTAAGAAGGGTAGGGTGAAATATATGAAGAGGGCGTAGCAAGCGCCTCGGTCCGATCATCCAATTCGCTCCAACAGACAGGCATGGTTCAGTAGTCAAAGCAACTTCGTCACTTTCGTGTACCCATCGGACGGCAGCCCTTTCGGGGTTTATTTTTCTAATATTTTAAATTTTGTATTATTGTCATTATTATTATTATTATCCTTATTAATAATGTTATTGATATTATTATTAATATCATTAAATTTTTTTTTACAAACCCTAAGAACAAGTAGATTCCATACAATCCCTTATTTACAATAAATCCCATAAACAACTAGATGTCTTGCAAATATTTTTTGGTGATCTAATATGACCAGGTGGATTCATGCACGAAGAGTTTGGGGGTAATTTGGTAAAATTACCCAAAGAAGAAAAAACTTTTTTTTATTTATTAAAGGGAGAGAGGACCCATTTCCCTCCCTCCGGTAAACCCTCTCTGTTATGATTGAGTTCGAATTTCGATGACAGAATTTTATTTAAGAAGGGTAGGGTGAAATATATCTAATTTTTTATTTTTCTAATAATTTAAATTTTGTATTATTGTCATTATTATTATCCTTATTAATAATGTTATTGATATTATTATTAATATCATTAAAATTTCTTTTACAAACCCTAGAACAAGTAGATTCCATACAAATCCCTTATTTACAATAAATCCCATAAACAACTAGATGCCTTGCAAATTTTTTTGGAGACGTAATATGGCCAGGTGGATTCATGCATGAAGAGTTTGGGGATAATTTGGTAAAATTACCCAAAGAAGAAAAAACTTTTTTTATTTATTAAAGGGAGAGAGGGCCTATTTCCCTCTCCCTCCGGTAAACCCTCTCTAAGAGGGTGTACGGGAGGGGGAGGGGAATGGGTTCTCTCTCTCCCCCCTTAATAGATAAAAGAAACTTATTTTCTTCTTTAAAGGACAAGATGACTGTTTTTGGGGGTGATTTTACCAAATTACCTCCAACTCTTCATGCATGAAGTCATCTAGCCATATTAGGTGTCCAAGAGATTTTTGCAAAACGTACAATTGTTTAGGGGGTTTATTACAAATAAGGGATTGCATGGGATCTAATTGTTCTAGGGTTGGATTTGCAAAAGAAATTGTAATAATATTAAAAATAATATCAATAACATTATTAATAAGGATAATAATAATAATGAAAATAATACAAATTTAAATTATTAGAAAAAGTTCTTTTTTAGAGATATTACACCTGAAAGTAACTTTTTTATGCATGCATATCTTACTAATTTGAAGAGGAAGCAAATGATTATCCATTAGTTTCATCATGTGAAACATAAATTTTACTAGTGTCAAGAAATTATGATTTCATTAGTGGAAGAGAGAGTTAAAGCACATGAACTGAAACCAAAAGACTAAATCCTACCAGGCAAATGAATACTAATAAAAACAATGGCTTAATTGCAACTTGATACTCTCAACTATTCCACTTTTTCAACTTAATACCCAAATTTTTTTACTCGACAACTTGATACCATCAGCTATTTAATATTTTCAAACTGATACCCAAAATTTTAAAAAGGACAAAATTATCCCTCCTTTCACTTCCCTCCCCAACCCAACCCAACCCCTCCCCCCCCCACCCTACCCAGCCGGCTCACTACTCTCCCCCCCCCCCCCCCCCCCCCCCCCCCCCCCCCGTCCCCTGCTACCTCTACTCCCTCCAGCCACCCTCGTCCCCCCCCCCCTCTGCTCCGCCGCCGTCCCCGCTCCCCCCACTACGCCTGCCCCCCCCCCCCCCCCCCCCCCCCCCCCCCCCCTCTCCGGGCGCAGGCGGTGGCTGGAGAGGGGTGGGGGGTGGGGGACGGGAAGGGGCGGGCGAGTAGCCGGAGGGGGGCCGCCGGGGGGGGGGGGCTGGAGGGGGGGCTGCATGGTAGGGTGGGGAGCGAGGGGGTGGGGTGTAGTTTTAAGTTTAGATTATGGGTATCTTTGTCCAATTTTTTTTCAGGGTATCAAGTTGTCGAGTAAAAAGTTTGGAGTATCAAGTTGACAAACCAGAATAGTTGAAGGTATCAAGTTGCAATTAAGCCTAAAAACATTTACCAAATGCCAACGGGAGACAAAACAAACCAAATACCACCAGCAAACTGAAAAAATCATATTCCCATTGGGAAAAGATACCTGATGACTGAAGCTCACAAGGCTCACATGGAAAGAATATTCAGCAAGCATGACTAGCAAATCCAACAAAAGATTGAATTTCACTGGAAAATGAAATCCAACGATTTAAAATCCCGCAGACTCACCGAGAAACATATTCAAATAAAAGAATTGAAAGAAAAATCTAAAATGAACTCGAATTAACAACCAATAAACAAGACCCTTGTGAATTTTGTTATTTTAGAAGAATAGTCACAAACACAGGAAAGATATGTATATGCACGATAAGATAACCAAATGACATGATGGAAATTTAAGAAATTGGAAAAACATTGAGAAAGAAACCAATGGCAAACCATGAAAACCCAACAAGATACAATCAGGAAGCAGAAGCATGAGAAACCAAAATCAGGACCAACCCGGCTCAAGATTTCACAGGTTCGATGGCTATGATACCATGTCAACAAACTACTGTTTCTCGATCGAGAGTTCACCCCGTAAATGGAAAAGAATGCAACATTTCTTGCAGCAGTCAAACGTTTACAGTGTTTGGTTTCTGTAATTAATGGAATTGTTGCAACAAATGTTTCAACAATTCCCTCAAATTTCACAGCTTTTCTTGTGGTCAAAATGCAGTAACACCACTTATGACAACATTTGTTACTCAATCTACTCTCATTCTCTCTTTACTCAATGTCATTAAGTCGCAACCAAACAACAACTTTCTATGTACAGCAACTAAGTTTCAACCAAGCATCCCATTACATCATTCCAACAAAGAATTTTTAAATTCGACAGCATCATTTACATGAAATTAAACAATGTATTTGCACCATCACTTGCAACAACAAATACTACATGCATATTTACATGGCATTCCATTTACAGGGAAAAAGCCCTTTAAATAATTTGCTGAACCAGTTGAATGTTCTTCCTAGCCGAGAGGACCAGCAAATAGACTAACCAACTAATCTAAGCTCGACTATTTATTTTACTTAACAACTAGATAAGGGTTTTTTTTTTCTTTCTGAAAGATTGCTTTAATTTCAACATGTGGAGAGCATGGAATTTCTGCCCAAATTACAGTGGACTTTTTCTCAGAAAATTTATACTGCAGTAAGGAATTGTGATTATTTTTTTATTTGAGGATGCTAGTTTAGGGATGTGAATGATAACTGAAATTTTTGGAAGAGGATTACTCACTGGCTTTCTGAAATTTTTAGCATAAAGAAGGTTTAATTTGCAGGCAAAAGAGAAAGTGGAAGGCCTAGCAAATTGAAGTAAACTGTACTGGAAATTTCTAACTTTTGGCTACCAAAAGCCATCTCCCCATGTAAACCCTCTTCGATGCCTTCTCTAAACTTCTTATAGCATAAAGATACCTAAATCCTAAATTCCTAAAATAATCTACCAGTCACATGGAGTAGCCTCAGTTACTCTTGAGATCTACATTACTCATGTCAATTTTCCTTTAGAAATTGCTACTTAGTTACTAATTAACTCAGCCTAATGGGTGGAAAGTCATTGGAGATGAATGAAAACTGATTATAGTCCATTTCTTGTTATTGCTAATTTTCTGAAGCCCTTTCCCTACTTTTCAAACCTCCACTCTGTGTATGTTGTTGTTTCTATATAAACACATTCAATTTTCTGTATGGTTTTTAGCAAAGCAACATTTTTTTTTTTTTCAAGTAGAAACTAAAATACATTAAATTTCCTTAGTTTATACTGTATAGTAGTGTCTGATAGTCCAAGTATCCTTATGGCGGTCCATATTCTTTTCACTTTGTGCCAACGATGAAAGGGTAGCCCATTGCTTCACAAATGGTGCTTGTACCCACTTTGAAAGAACCTATACTTGATGCAGCAATTCTCATGTGTCATATAACATTAGTGGAACTCCAAAATAGGTCCAATGTCCATCAGGCCACCACCCTAGGTTTATTACCAGGAATGTGGATATACAAATGATCCATTAATTAAATCCTAAAATCTAGGTTGAACAGGTTGTTCTTCTTTTTCCCTTTTTGATTATGCATATGCCTACTACTTTACCCATTGACAAGAATCATGCGAGCTAACAAACAACAGTAGAAACATTCACTAGTTCCTTTTTTTTCTTTTCATGAGTCATGTGACACGAGGGTCAAATCTTATATTGGCGTGACTTACTAGTCACAAGATTAAAGCATTATGGATAAGTTTGAAAGGCCTGAAGAATGTCATGAAGCCAATGAATACTAGTCAGACTTAGGGTGAACATTTCAATATTGATTACTACACGGACCTATGGATGGATAGGAGCCTTTGATTTCCCTGCTATGCTTGATTGATTACAATTTTCCAGTATAATATATATTTTGAACATTTCTTTCATGAAATTTGAATTTTCTTTTGGACATGGAGAAATGTTGCTTATCTTAGGCACTTCCTTGGCAGGTCTCGTATTTAACTAATCCTGTACACATTTGTAGTATGTTTGCGTTTATGCATTTCTTTGCCCCTCATTTGATGTTCTCTTGCATATTTTTGCAGGCAAATAGTGGACCAAACACTAACGGATGTCAGGTAACATGTATTCGGTTATGTAATGAGAGTACTTGTTAAGATGTGAGATTCTTAAATTAGTTAAGTTCTAGAAACCTGTATGGAGCCCACAACCAAGATCTGTCTTCGAGGAATGAGAGCTTCCGTGTGGGTATGCCTATAAGCCATTAGCTGCCTCAAACTTGTACTTAGAATACTTTTTGAACAATTTGAGTCATGAGGCGTGAGGAAAGATATCCTATTGTCTGAGACTATTCCATGGAGGATACCCACTAATTTTATCTATCCTCTTGATGTTGCAATTTGCAGTACCTGTTTTCTTTTTGCACTGTAGTTTCATTTCTTTTTCTGTAGTGGAAACTAAATTTGCATTCTTTTGTTGCCTGCAGTTCTTTATAACGTGTGGCAAGTGTGATTGGCTAGACAATAAGCATGTAGTTTTCGGGGTGAGTGGTTTATAGTTTCTTACTAACAGCTGCATCATATTTTGAGCTGCAGTCTATGATAAATCTCTTATTGCTACTGTGTTGATGTCTTACTACAGAGAGTACTTGGAGAAGGCCTACTGGTTGTCAGGAAGATTGAGAATGTAGCTACTGGACCGAACAATCGACCTAAGCTTTCATGCATCATTGCTGAATGTGGCGAAATGTGAAGAGCTGCCAATGCCAAATACTCAGTTACAAGGGACATTTCTGCTTATCGAAATGCCAATATTTAGATTAGAGGGTTGATGTTATGACTGAATATATGTACAAATCTGCTGGCAGGAACCTGGGAAGATCCTTTACTTGTATCCGAAGGTCTAACCTGATTGATAATGATTGCAATCGTCGGGCTACTTAGTCGCCCCAACCGGTCAATCTGGTCATATTTTCAGGTTTTATGAGAACTTAGTTTGATGAAAGTGCAAATCATGCGTCCCCTATAAATTATCAAGTTCTTTGATATTCCAACAGCCGTCTGCTCATGGATTCCATTTGGACAAGTACCATCGTCCTGAGTTATCCAGTTTTATTTGTCCACTCTTTTCTAAGTATTGTTTTTTTTCCTTTTCCATTTGCATTTGCGATAAATGTGCTGCTGCTGGATTATTTGGGTGCCATCTGCCTGCAGCCACATTTAATCTGTGCAGTTCCGCTTTATATCTGATTGGTAATGTTGCTTCTCATCATGCAGTGCTTGGTGAGGTGCATAGCTGGTGTTGCATCGTGCGAAGCAGATACGTATCCAAAGCATACATAGAAAATATATATGGTAGGTTGTGTCATTTTTCATAGATCTACTAGGAAAAAGTTTTTGTTAGGCTAATTTGCTCCTATATACTTTCAACTTGTTAAGTAGGATTATTGCTGAGATTTTTCTCTAGGAAGGGACAATAAGCAGTGTTGGTTCTGAGATTTTGGAGGACTTTGTGCGGAAAAAAAGGCCCTCTAGAAATACTCAAAACAAAACTATAAATCAATTGCATCGGGACGTAAACTTTATAAGTAAATTAAAATTTTGATATAGTTATAATGTTAAATAAGATGCACAAATGCTCAGTAAAATTATAAATTAACTGGAAGAAACGGATAATGAATGAATTATGATCCCATATATATTGACCTTAGATTTTTTTTTTTCAATAATTACATGCTGCTCCTCTCAAGACCCACCTTGACAATAAGAATTTTATACTAAATGCGATAAATTGAGTTTGACTTTCGTTTTTTTTTTAAAAAAACAGAATGATGGAATATTCAAGCATTAATTAGAGAGGGGGTGTCGAGAGAGAATTATATCTTATTTTTGGATTTTTTAAGAAGGCCTGATCTAAAATACCTTACAAAACAATTAAAAGAACCCAAAAAACCTAAACCTAACTATTACATACCTTAATAATATAATTTTATCCCATGAGATTTAAGTCATATAGATATTTTATTCATGCTATATTTGCCAGAACAACTAAAATATAACTATCTTCATTAAAGAAAAAAGAGTCATACCTAGGTGAATTCATGACATAAGAGTTCCTTTTTCAATTTTATACCCACAAATTGGGAGCAAACCTTAGGGTATGCTTGGATTGAGGGAAAAAAATACTTAAAAAGAAAAAGGAAAATACTAGAATCGCAAACCTTAGGGTATACTAGAAAAATGGATACATATGCATCATCCAAAGCAACATTTTGTATCAGCTGTAGCAATGAAAGAGACTTTTTTAAAAATAGGAAAATACTGATGGAACTAAGGATTTTCAGGATCACGGATTGGTGTGCGTATTGATCGATATAAAGTTAACAGATTTAAAATGTGTTCTAGTCCTTTATAGGCAGAAACTAGGGTTCACGAATTATACCTGCGATGAGAAGAAGAAGACAATTTTCAGCAACCTCGAGTAGTCAGCGACACCAAGATCTTCTGCACGTATTCCTTCCTCGGGTTGGACGTCGTGTGGACGACGATCTCCCAACCTTTTCTTTCCTTGGCTGTCATCCCTTTCTCTTCTCTCGTGATGAACGAATTAGAGAAAGATGCTCTTCTTAGGATACCTATGACGACCAGAGAATAGAGGGTATATATAGGCTACGACAGGGACTGTGAGGAGAAATTAGGTTTAGGTCTCCTAACAGGTCTAGATATCCCGTGTTCAGCTCGAACACACAACCCAGGCCTGTTAACAGTAGCTCGGTCCACTAAAGGGCTACTGTTGCACTACCTTTCTAATCCCAAATTACGTTTATGGGTTCCTTCTTAGTATATGCTTGTTTATCTCCCCATGTTAAGATACCGAATGTCCATCAATCAAAAAAGTTACTGACAACTACATTGATCGACATAATTTATCCTTAAGTAGTACCACTCAACTTTATTTGTCATGTCGAATATAATCCACCTGCAGGATTTACATGACAATCCTTATGAGTTCCTTTCCTTAAGAGGACATCATCAACCCGATACACCGGGACATGGATTCCTTTTATAATTAACAACCCATCATATACATAATACCATTACCCTATTCATAGAGATTGACTCATTATAAATTTCACTCTTTTATGAATCAAAGTAATACACACTACATATACATATTTTTATATTCGGATTAAGAGCCCAAGCATCCATAATAACAGAGATATTTGTTCTCTTATGTAGTCAGTACAAAGAGAACAACCTCAAGTGGTCATGTTCAATACACACAAAGTGCACTAGTATAAACCTATAGTCAAGATAGACTAATGCCGGATTACACTACAATATTACCAATGGTTTGTCCCAATCCATCTAGGTTGTGAACCATTTATATATTCTACAAAGGACTGATAATATGATCTTTTGTGTGTCACCACACACCATATTATCTACAATGTAGAATATCGGACACTTGTATTAACATATAACAAATATAAAATGCCAATATTTGCCTATATGATTCTCATTCAAAAATAATAGAAAAATATAGTTAATACAAAAGTGATGCTTTTAGTATGTAACCCTAACAAATACGATCCACATACTATGCTCTATGGATAAAGGATCAAATTGATAAAAAAAAGTACCGTAAAGATCAATTATCGAGCTATCAGATCGATACAGTTAAGAATAGCTTACTAATGCCATGATATGGGATATCAAGTTAAGAATAAACTTATGTAATAGAGTGGATCGACTAAAGTATTGAGCAGCGGTGTAGCACCAGATCCCAAAGATAGTAAGTTCTTTTTTTCTTATGGAAGAAATTCTTTTTCAAAGATTCCACAGTTAAGTGAGGTTAAGTGAAGGAAAGTTAAGTGAGAGAGAGTATAGTCAATATATATAACCTTGTTTAGATTGGAAGGAGAGTTAAATGTGGTGTGTTTAATAACTCTTGCTTGAATTAGAGGTTTTGAGTGAGAGATAAAAATACAGTAGTTACCAAAATACCTATATTATATATGTCATAAAATTAAATTTGATTAGAATTTTAATTAGAATTTGTCAAAATATCTTCATAAATGAGGAAGCTACGGAACAACATGTTGAAAGCAAGAAAAAATGGAGAAAAAGTTAGGATATTTTGTAGGACAAATAAAGGGTATTTATAATTTTTTAAACAAAAACCCTCAATCACCCTCGTTAGCCCTCCGATTTGGAAGGTTAAAAAAAGATACAAAAGATGGTTAAATAGACCCTCACTTAACCCTCTATAACCCCCTCCTAAACCCTCTCAAACCAAGTATTGTTTTTATTTTCCCTCATTTAACTTCACCTCACTTAACTCTCTTAACCCTCAATCCAAGCAGACCCTTAGCAAAAATGATAGAGTAACCCCTAAATATATATCTTCCTTCACTAAATCAAGCAAAATCTAGGGGTTTGTGTGTTTTAGAATTTATAACATCTTTTCTTCCCCTCCCATATTTCTATTTTGAAGAAGACAAAGAAGTATTAGGATTATTTTAAGCTAAGGACTATACTGTCCTTTTATAAGTTTCATTAAGGGTGGTAGGGTATTAAGTTGCAAAAGAAAAGTATAATAGTTTAATAATTCAGAACATTTAAGTGCACAAGTGTATAGTTTGAGGTATTCAAGTGCAAATGAGTCAATAATAAAACAAAAAATCTAGTTATTTTTAGTAAGTAGTGACTTGAGGATTATGTTTTGTTAGGACTAGACATATGATTCCAGGATCCACGGTTCCAACCCGGTCCGAATAAGAAAATATCCAAATAAGTCGGTTCTTAAAATTTGAAATTTAAACGGAATGACGTGTATGGCATTAACGGGTCGGGACATGTCATATTTTTATAGCAAACGTGCTCCAGCCGGCCCGTTGGGGGTAGAATAAGAAATTCAATTTGGGATTTCACTTCATCACTAGAGAGTTGAGATTCCCAGTCCCACACAAGAGATGACCCTAAAATTTCTTGAATTCTAATCCTTCGTCTCACCTCTCGTCTATCACGTCCAGTTCCGCTCAACTGATCGTCCTCGCTACGGCGTGATGTCGTGCGAGCCTAAGTTGTGCTTGCACAAGGTGAATACCGAAACAACCAATTAAAATGACAAAGTCACACAAAAGTCCCAAGCAGAAAAGTTGAATCAATACAAAATATACAGAAACAAAATCATCTTTATTGATATTGAAATAGAATATTACAACGACTCAAAGCCAAGATTACAATCACTCAAGCTCTCTCTCTCTCTCTCATCTCTTAATTACAATAAGATCATGCCCTGAGGCTTACAACTTAAAGAAGATTACAACAGGTGATGTCCATACATTATGTCCGATATAAGTGAAGACTTCAACGCAAACACACATCTCTAAATGCCAAGGAAACTCCATGCCTCGATGCATCCAAGCGAGCACCGCATTGAGCGAATTGCTACATGCATCCTGCATACAAATTGTTGGGGGTATCAGTACATAGAATGCACTGGTGGGGAGGCATCTCGTCCATCCACACAAAATCAACATATTATTTTAGTGAGTTCGCACTATGATTTTAGTGGTCCTTCTAATCTTGCCTTAGGATCAGTTTTATGGCATAAAAACTATGTGCACTCATGTCGCAGAAACCATAATCGTGTTATGCAATAACATCAACTTACCTATACGCACCGTCCGGCCTTTCCTGTTCATCGCAACAACACAATTTATAACATAGAAACTTAGTGTCAATCTACTAAACCATAATATCACATATCGTACCGAAGCACGTGTCTTTGTTGAAGCCAAATCTTAGGCTTGATAGTTTGCATTGTGTGTCGTGCTTCCACTTCTTGACTCAATCTAACGACATATACGTGGATTGTCGCTAGCACGCCGACTCAATCTATATGAATGTCACTAGCATGACAAGCTATCCCTGGACTTATAGCTTGGTGTAGACAAGATCCTTGCAGCACGGGTAGGGAGCCCCGCTGAAGTCCCCGAATCATTCGTGCTAAAACGTATCACAACTATCGTGTTTCATCCTAGGCCAAATCGGTCCCGTGGCCCTGGGATACCGTCTGAAGAAACATCGCCCTTGTGCACAAGTTGTCCAATGACCATGTCACGCCCTAGTACCTGTGACTCCCTTAACCGATTTTTGGTAAATTTTATATTTTTCTAAAATTTTCTAGTGGAAGTATAATATTATTCCATATGAGTTCTTTAGATTAGTTATTTATTAATATTGCTAAAGTTTGATTTTACTGTCAAGGCTGATTTCAATACTGGGTATTACAAATTCTAGTTTTCCTACTTAATTACAAATTATTGTTATTACTAACTGATTTCAAAATTATTAATTAATTATTATTTATGATAAAGGATTTATTATTTATGTTTTCCTGACTATTTAGTTATACAAAAAGTTAATTAATTTTTAAGTACTTGGAATAATTAATGAGTTTGTAACTAATTAGTCAGACAGTTGTGATTAATTAAATTTGTTTGAATTCGAAATTTCTGATTGAGACAATCTGTTTTAAAACTATTGGAGGGAAATGTTTGGATTTTGTATTTGAAAATCTATTTGAATTTGAAATCTGTTAGAAGTTATATTTGAAATTCTGTTGAAAACTATTGAATATTTGAAATCTGTTTGGAGAGAATATTTGAAAAACTATTACTATCTTTTTACTTAAAAATCCTAGATCTACTTTTAATTACTGCTACTGCCACTGTCCAGAGAACCCCCAGATCTAATTTTAATTTCAATCCTGCCATTCCCAGCTCACACATACACACACACAAAATATTTTATTATAAAATGGCACAGACTCCAATAATTTCTGATACCACACAGTACACGTCACTCTACATTTTCTCTCTCTTCTCTCTCTCCTCTCTCTGCTCGAGGAGCCGAGCACCACCGCAGCTCGCCAAGGTCGACCACTACTCCGGCCGAGAGCCACCAATCATCACCGGAGCTCTGCCATGCCGCGACGTCGTGGAGCTCGAGGCAACCTCCTCGACTGCTGTGACGTGTAGAAGACCGTGCTAGCCTCGTAGACCGTACCCTCCGTCGCCACTTTGGGCCGTATGCACTGTCAAAGCCACGCCGTCACTTCGTGCACCGAGCCACTGACCTCGTCAGTGCCATTATTTCGAGCAGCGAGCCACCCTTCGGTTCCCGAGTCGACTCCGAACCGAGAAGATCGCCGACCGACAGACCGTCGCCGTCCCTTGAGATTTGTGCCGCCTTCGACAGGAGCCATCGTTCAGGGGCCGGATCCTGCCGCTCTCGGCCGTTGAGGGCCAGATCGACGTCTAGCCGTTCATCGCCGTCACTGAAGAGCCGTCGCTGCCGGATCCACTGCTCGGAGGTACCGAACCGTCGCTGGATCTGCTCACGAGGATCGACGTCCCCGTCAGGCCGGTGAGCTCCTCCATTGATCTCTTGAGACCCCCTTTCTTTTCCTGCTTGGTGTTTATTCTAGGGTTTCTTGAGGAGGATGACCTAGAAATTAGGGTTAACGTTTGGGGCTAGGGTTTCAGCGGGAGGAAGAAGAAGATGGATCTTAGGATTAGGGTTTCGGGGAGAGAGCTTGTACTAGAGGGAATGAACCTAGAGTTAGGGTTTCTAGCAGAAAGAAGAAGGAATTATGGAGCTCGAAATTCTAGTGTTTCATCTGAAGATTGGAAAAGAAGAAGAGAAGGGGTTGGGCTGAGTTTCGGCTAGGGTTAGGCCATGGAGGGATATACTAGGTTAGGGTTGGTTATCTGAGGAAGACGAAGTAGGAATGGGGGGGGGGGGATTTTGCTCGTTCGCTGGGGAAGAGTGAAGAGGGTTTAGTCGGCTGAGAATTCGTGAGATTGAGAAAGAGAGAGAGAATGAGGGGGTTTTAATTGTAGGGATATAGGCCGGGTCAGCCACAGTAATGTAGGGGCTTTTGGCTTATGGGCTGTTATATATAAGTTTATATGTTGGAATTATGAAGAGTAAACCGTAGATTTGTTGAATGGGATTGGTGTAGGCTCACTTTTGACAATTAGACTTATAGGCTGTGGAGGAATTTGATAGTAGGATCTGTTGGGCTGGTAGTGTAAGATGGGTCTGAACTTTGGGTCAAAATGGTTGGTAAGCTTGGACTTAATTCTCTTTATAGCAGTAACAAGAGCAGTGGGCTGGGAAAATGGACAGGCCGGGTTGGGCTTAGAAGCTGGCTGGGTTCATTTATTAGTTTTAGTTTGTTTAATTTTGTAAATTGTTCTGTGGGCTGGAGCTGAGTCTGTGGGCTTGGGTTTATTAAAGCCATAGTATATATAAACTATAGTGTACAAAATCTTGTATAACATTTTTAGTATAATGTATAATAATGTATGTATATTATTATGAGATTATTTCTCAAAACATTCTAAATTACGTTGCTAGTAAATTGGATGATTATAGTTTTTCAAATAAGTACTCTAAATAATTTTAATGTACTTTCAAAAATAAATCCTAAAATGTTATGTAGTAGTAATTATATTACTAGTATTCCTTTTCGATTAATAATTTTTCTAATTATTTCTTGATATATATATTTAATAATATTTTATGGTGTAAATTGCTAGTTATCTAAAACTCTAATTATTATATAGTGTTACTTGTATAAATAAATAGTTTTAGATATTTTCTACTCTAAAGGTCATTTTGATTTTACAAATTATTATATTCTAAATTGTCAATTTATTTCTAAATAAATAAGCTAAGATATTTATATATATATATATATATATATATATATATATATATATATATATATATATATATATATATATATATATATATATATATTAAAAAAAAATATATATATTTTATATATATATATTGTATATGTAAAAGTGGTTAGCATTTATGGTTTTAAAATATTTTGATATAAATAATTAGTATTTATTCAAGTTGATAGTTAAGTAAATAATTGACTTAATTTTGTTAGTATTAATTACTAAATATTTTACTAGCAAAATGTTCTAGTATTTTCTAAACAGCTATATAGCTATAATTATTACTTTTCTAATAAAATGTTTCCAAATATTTCTAAAAATATATAGTATATGTTTTCATGAGTATTTATGATGATTAACTATAATATTTTCTAAATATTGTTAACTTGTTCTTATCTAGAAATAGTTGGATTATCTAAGTTAGTTAGCTAATGTCATTATTCAAACCCTAATGAATTGTACAAAAAATATAATAGGTGATCACTACAACCATGCAGTACTACTCCCGTGCAACCAAACCGAGGCAAGTACATTGACTCGACTTGTACTCTGTATTTTCTGTCTTACATTCATATGCCTTGTTCTCATATCGGACAGGAGATACACACGATTGTCTTATACCATTATTCATTGCTTGTGAGTCGTTATTTATTGCGAGATTGGGAAAAATATTAGCTTTTGTGTGACCGACACCCAACATAGGTATTGTGGATAGCCTAATCGTACACTTCACGTACAATGAAGCCGTACTTTGTAGAATTGATTGACTCGTTGACTTATTGATTGATTGTGCTCCTAAGCCGGTCACACATTAGCTTAATATTTTAAATTGTCACACTTGCATATTGATTAGTCGTGTACCTTATCTTGATTCATTGATAGCCGTGTTTATTATCTAGTATATTGATTGTCGTCCATTGCCTGCAGTTTTATATTTTATTTCTGGTACCGTAGTTTCACTTCCATTTCTGGTATTCTGGTTTCACCTTGTAATATGTACTACAGATTACATTGTATATTGTTCTTGTCAGGGTTGTACTTTGCTCTTTTCCTGATATGATACGTTGCAGGTGAGTGGGAGGCCATATGGAGCATGTGATTGCGTGGGATATTGCAGCTTTCATTTTATTTTATTTTTTGGAGATTGTATTTTGGATATTCATTATTGTATCTTTATTTTATTTGACCGGATTTGTCTCCGACTGATTTTGTACTAAAAAGACTTGATGGATATTGGTGATCATTCTGGGAATGTTATAAAAGCTGTGTTGTTTACATTACATTGTGACTTGGAGTTTTTCTTAGTATTGTACAGCTTACTTCAGTCGTGTCCATCGACGAAGGCTGGGCGTGTCCGACTCGTATCCGATTATTCGGGAGCGGGTCGTGACATATTTTTAGTGGTGGCCCATGCAGGTCTATCCTAATGACAGTTAGGCAATAAAGTATTATTGGGGGACCAGCGAAAGTTAAGGAAAACTCATCACACTATAGGAACCGTGGGAAAAAGGTTTATGGTTTATGGTTATTGATATTTAAAATTTTGAAATTTGATTTTTACTTATGATTTTTAGGTTAGTTTATGATTTTTCTAGGATATAGCAATCAACACTTTATTTTTTGTTACAGGACGGTCGCCATGACGAACGCTGGGACCATCGAGCAGCCTGCACCCAATGCGCAGGAGCAGATTCCACTGCCTCCGCCTCAGCCGCTTCCTCCGACGATGACGTTCGACGACACGCAGATGATGGCCATGTTTCAGCAGTTCATGGAGGCCCAGAATCAATAGGTTGCACAGTTCAGAGAGGCTCAGAGTCAGGCCGCACAGTTCAGAGCGACCGTCGTCGACGCACTCAGGACCAGAGAGCCGGCAGCACCAGCTCCAGTAGCACCGCCGGCACCAGCAGCGCCGAGGCCAGGAACTGCCAAGGACTATCAATACCTCTGCCCGATGGATTTTTGGGGCAATGAGGGGATAGTCTACTGCAGACGAGTGGCTGGAGAATGCTGAGCGGTCATTGAAGATGGCGAGGATCCCAGATGATTTGAAGGTCGAAGTTACGAGCATGCGACTTTTCGACATTGCTAGGGCTTGGTACCGGGAGGAGCCCCAATTAGCGGAGCCCGAGGTTTCCTGGAAGGATTTCAAACTGTTGTTCCAGGAGAAGTTCTTCTCGGATGTGGAGCGGGACGAGCTTCGGATGCAGTTTGAGGGCATTACAGCAGGGGAGTATGACTGTAGCCCAATATACATCAGAGTTCACTCGACTCAGCAGGTTCGCAGAGAACCTAGTCAGCACGCCGAAGGAGAGGGCTTGGAAGTTCAAGAAGGGCCTCACCAGGGAGTTGCGTCATGCAGTAGCTATTAGCCAGGCCACTACTTATGCGAGCATCCTTAAAGTTGCTCAGGGAGTGGAGAAGGAGATGGATCTGAAGCTTAAGCGAGACCGAGACATTGGCGCTAGCAGTTCCCAGGGTCCACCGAAGCGGACCGACACTCAGTAGAGGCCACCTCAGCATCAGCATTATGTTCGAGCTCCGACATCGCCGATGCAGCAGAGACAGATTCAGACTCCGATGTACTTTTCTTGCGCATACTGTAAGAGACCGGGACACCATGGCGAGGAATGCCGCAAGAAGTTAGGGCAATACTTGGTTTGTGGATCTGCCACTCACCAAGTGAGAGATTGTCCTGCAGCTTTCACTCGTCAGGAGCCAGCACCAGAGCAGCAGCAGGAGGACCCAGTCTTTGAGGATCAGTAGTAGTCGCATGAGCGCAGTCGGATGGACAGTTACCTTTCTTAGTTGCTTGTAGTAGCTGTATTTCTTTAATATTGCCTATTTTTGAGGCTTATCTCTGAGTTTTCTTGCATTTACATTTTTTCGTATTTGTTTAGTGACTACTTGTTAGTCCTTGTTACTTTTATTATCCAAATAAAAATCTTTTTACTCAATTGATTCTTAAATTTTATTTTTACTTGATTTTGTGCATTCTACAAAACCCTCGAAATTTCGAGGACGAAATTTTTGTAAGGGAGATAGATTTGTGACTCCCTTAACCGATTTTTGGTAAATTTTATATTTTTCCTAAAATTTTCTAATGGAAGTATAATATTATTCCATATGAGTTCTTTGGATTAGTTATTTATTAATATTGCTAAAGTTTGATTTTACTGTCAAGGCTGATTTCAATACTGGGTATTACAAATTCTAGTTTTCCTACTTAATTACAAAATTATTGTTATTACTAACTGATTTCAAAATTATTAATTAATTATTATTTATGATAAAGGATTTATTATTTATGTTTTCCTGACTATTTAGTTATACAAATAGTTAATTAATTTTTAAGTACTTGGAATAATTAATGAGTTTGTAACTAATTAGTCAGACAGTTGTGATTAATTAAATTTGTTTGAATTCGAAATTTCTGATTGAGACAATCTGTTTTAAAACTATTGGAGGGAAATGTTTGGATTTTGTATTTGAAATCTATTTGAATTTGAAATCTGTTAGAAGTTATATTTAAAATTCTGTTGAAAATTATTGAATATTTGAAATCTGTTTGGAGGGAATATTTGAAATTTGGAATTTGGATCAGTAATTTTAATATTTAAAAAACTGTTACTATTTTTTACTTAAAAATCCTAGATCTACTTTTAATTACTGCTACTGCCACTGTCCAGAGAACCCCCAGATCTAATTTTAATTTCAATCCTGCCATTCCCAGCTCTCTCTCTCTTTTCTCTCTCCTCTCTCTGCTCGAGGAGCCGAGCACCACCGCAGCTCGCCGAGGTCGGCCATTACTCCGGCCGAGAGCCACCAATCATCACCGGAACTCCGCCATAGCCGCGATGTTGTGGAGCTCGAGGCAACCTCCTCGACTGCTGTGACGTCTAGAAGACCGTGCTAGCCTCATAGACCGCACTCTCTTCCGCCACTTTCGGGCCACGTGCACTGTCAGAGCCACGCCGTCACTTCGTGCGCCGAGCCACTGACTACGTCAGCGCCATCATTTCGAGCAGCGAGCCACCCTTTGGTTCCCGAGTCGACGCCGAACCGAGAAGATCGCCGACCGACAGACCAGTCGTCGTCCCTTGAGATTTGTGCCGCCTTCGACAGGAGCCATCGTTCAGGGGCCGGATCCCGTCGCTCTCGGCCGTTGAGGGCCAGATCGACTTCTAGTCGTTCATCGCCGTCACTGCCGGATCCACTGCTCGGAGGCACCGAACTGCCGCTGGATCTGCTCACGAGGATCGACGTCCCCGTCAGGCCAGTGGGCTCCTCCATCGATCTCTTGAGACCCCCTTTCTTTTCCTGCTTGGTGTTTATTCTAGGGTTTCTGTGAGGAGGATGACCTAGAAATTAGGGTTAATGTTTGGGGCTAGGGTTTCAGCGGGAGGAAGAAGAAAATGGATCTTTGGATTAGGGTTTCGGGGAGAGAGCTTGTACTGGAGGGAATGAACCTAGAGCTAGGGTTTCTAGCAGAAAAAAGAAGGAATTAGGGAGCTCGAAATTCTAAGGTTTCATCTGAAGATTGGGAAAGAAGAAGAGAAGGGGTTGGGCTAAGTTTCTGTCGACTGAGTTTCGACTAGGGTTAGGCCATGGCGGGATCTACTAGGGTTAGGGTTGGTTCTCTGAGGAAGTCGAAGTAGAATGGGGGGGGGGGATTTTGCTCGTTCGCTGGGGAAGAGTGAAGAGGGTTTAGTAGGCTGAGAATTCGTGAGAAAGAGAAAGAGAGAGAGAATGAGGGGGTTTTAATTGTAGGGATATGGGCCGGGTCAGCCACAGTAATGTAGGGGCTTTTGGCTTATGGGCTGTTATATATAAGTTTATATGTTAGAATTATGAAGAGTAAACCGTTGATTTGTCGAATGGGATTGGTGTAGGCTCAGTTTTGACAATTAGACTTATGGGCTTTGGAGAAATTCGATAGTAGGATCTGTTGGGCTGGTAGTGTGAGATGGGTCTGAACTTTGGGTCAAAATGGTTGGTAAGCTTGGACTTAATTC
Organism: Iris pallida; assembly: GCA_029216955.1. Classification (NCBI taxonomy): domain Eukaryota; kingdom Viridiplantae; phylum Streptophyta; class Magnoliopsida; order Asparagales; family Iridaceae; genus Iris; species Iris pallida. Next base: position 24,537,039 of record JANAVB010021599.1, on the reverse strand, counting down.
TCTTTACAGCAGTAACAAGAGCAGTGGGCTGGGAAAATGGACAGGCCGGGTTGGGCTTAGAAGCTGGCTGGGTTCATTTATTAGTTTTAGTTTGTTTAATTTTATAAATTGTTCTGTGGGCTGGAGCTGAGTCTGTGGGCTTGGGTTTATTAAAGCCATAGTATATATAAACTATAGTGTACAAAATCTTGTATAACATTTTTAGTATAATGTATAATAATGTATGCATATTATTATGAGATTATTTCTTAAAACATTCTAAATTAGGTTGCTAGTAAATTAGATGATTATAGTTTTTCAAATAAGTACTCCAAATAATTTTAATGTGCTTTCAAAAAAAATCCTAAAATTTTATGTAGTAGTAATTATATTACTAGTATTCCTTTTCGATTAATAATTTTGCTAAGTATTTCTTGATATATATAATTAATAATATTTTATGGTGTAAATTGCTAGTTATCTAAAACTCTAATTATTATATAGTGTTACTTGTATAAATAAACAGTTTTAGATATTTTCTACTCTAAAGGTCATTTTGATTTTACAAATTATTATATTCTAAATTGTCAATTTATTTCTAAATAAATAAGCTAAGATATTTTAGATATATATATTGTATATGTAAAAGTGGTTAGCATTTATGGTTTTAAAATATTTTGATATAAATAATTAGTATTTATTCAAGTTGATAGTTAAGTAAATAATTGGCTTAATTTTGTTAGTGTTAATTACTAAATATTTTACTAGCAAAATGTTCTAGTATTTTCTAAAAAGCTATATAGCTATAATTATTACTTTTCTAATAAAATGTTTCCAAATATTTCTAAAAATATATAGTATATGTTTTCATGAGTATTTATGGTGATTAAAACTATAATATTTTCTAAATATTGTTAACTTGTTCTTATCTAGAAATAGTTGAATTATCTAAGTTAGTTAGCTAATGTTATTATTCAAACCCTAATAAATTGTACAAAAAATATAACAGGTGATCACTACAACCATGCAGTACTACTCCCGTGCAACCAAACCGAGGCAAGTACACTGACTCGACTTGTACTCTGTATTTTCTGTCTTACATTCATGTGCCATGTTCTCATATCGGACACGAGATACACACGATTGTCTTGCACCATTGTTCATTGCTTGTGAGTCATTGTTTATTGCGGGATTGGGAAAAATATTAGCTTTTATGTGACCACACCCAACATAGGTATTGTGGATAGCCTAATCGTACACTTCACGTACGATGAAGCCGTACCTTGTAGAATTGATTGACTCATTGACTCATTGATTAATTGTGCTCCTAAGCCGGTCACGCATTAGTTTAATATTTAAAATTGTCAGACTTGCATATTGATTGTCGTGTACCTTGTCTTGATTCATTGATAGCCGTGTTCATTGTCTAGCATATTGATTGTCGTCCATTGCCTGCAGTTTTATATTTCATTTCTGGTATTGTAGTTTCATTTCCATTTCTGGTATTCTGGTTTCACCTTGTATTCTGTACTACAGATTACATTCTATATTGTTCTTGTCAGGGTTGTACTTTGCTCTTTTCCTGACAGAATACGTTGCAGGTGAGTGGAAGACCACATGGATCATGTGATTGCATTGGATATTGCAGCTTTCATTTTATTTTATTTTCTGGAGATTGTATTTTGGATATTCATTATTGTATCTTTATTTTATTTGACCGGATTTGTCTCCGGCTGATTTTGTACTAAAAAGACTTGATGGATATTGGTGATCATTCTGGGAACGTTATAAAAGCTGTGTTGTTTACATTACATTGTGACTTGGAGTTTTTCTTAGTATTGTACAGCTTACTTCGTCGTGTCCATCGACGAAGGCTGGGACGTGTCCGACTCGTATCCGATTATTCGAGAGCAGGTCGTGACAGTACCGAAATACGGAAACGGACTAGGCCAGCTACTCCATATGAGGTATAAAAATGTCATACGATGATCGTGGCTGTCACGAGACTAGGGGGTACATGCTACAATCAAGTCTCCTATGTTCCCACAGAGTTTCTATGTCTGAATCAATCAAAGTAACAAGCAGCAATTAATGAACATTTAGGATAAAGCAGTAAGGCGTCCCCGACGCTTCATCAAAACGATCATAAGAGACTAGCTTTATAAGTTAGCTAGCCCAGAGAGAGTCATGAGTGCATAATCATATACAGCTGTAGTCTGATTTAATTACAATTATGCCAGGATACAAAATATGCATAAAATCTCGGCTAACAGGTGCCGGTGGCCAAACGCCAGACAAAAGTATAATGCTAGAGTGGTGGAGAAGAAACCCACTCGAGTCCTCCACCCGCCATGCTTCTAGTATACACCTATTGATGTCAGGGAGGAAGGCTGGATCCTCAGGCTCTGCTACGAGATCTGGCCAAACAAAACCAGCGGGGTCAGCTCCGAATAGCAAGTATCGCAAGAGAGCACAAAGAGTTAAGATAAAACCCAAGCACAAAAGTATGTATAGTAAGGCTTGTGTTGCAATCATAAGGTGACGAAGCATCATCGAGCCCATACGACACCCTTCTATCAAACAAGAACAAAGGGTGCCAGTATCGAGTCGAGATGAGACGTACTCTATAATCACAAACAAGTTAAAGTCTCCAGATCGTAACTTCGGTCCACAACATGTCATAGCACGATAGTTCAACCCAACAACCAAACAAGGACATGAGTTGAACCACGCACCATGACAGTCCATGTCCTTCGGTTACTAGCGGAAGGTACAGAGCACAAATAAGACATTTTACAGCGGCCAATCATATCTACGAGTTTTTAGTTTGGTGAGGTTACCCTCGCAATTATGTTATAGGAATCCTCAGATCGTATCTTTTCCAGCAGGGCTAGCCAAACCAGGTAATTAACATATACAGGTTCGCATAACACATAGACTTAAGCACCGGTCCCTCGCAAGGCTACCGTGCCGAATATTAACACTTAACACTTAGAAGACGGATACAGTCATCCACTTAATGCGGACGATCCAGTATTCTGACCAACCCGACGTGCCAGGACGGGAACCAGGGCGGCTGGTGTAACACGATCTCGGGATTCTTTCCTCCCAATGCATCTAATAAATTAGGTTGCCTAGTTAATCCTAAGTAATTCTTGGAATCACATGTCGTAAGTGAGGATGCATGCCGATTAGTGAGGATGCATGCCGATTAGTAGTTTGATATGTTCTTCCCTCCTTAGTGTAATGCAACATGCAAACACGCCACGTCAAGTCACTGACCATATATCGGGCAAGCGCTGGGGACTGGGACGTACATGTATATATATATCACACAGGAACACTTTGCATATGGGGTAGCACACTGGTGCTCACATGGACTGTACCTCAGTACACACACAGAATTGCCTGCGCACGCGTAGGATAGTCAAGTCAGGGACAAGAGTCAAGTCATCAAGCATAAACAGAAAAAGGACACAGAGTGGATGGGTTGCCATGCGGCAGGGTAAACAGAATTCCATGCGACAGTAGATGGGTGCCCATCTATGCGACAGGATAAATGGGTACCCATCTATGCAGCAGTATAGATAGAATCCCATGCGGCAAGGTAAACAGAATCCCATGCGACAGTAGATGGGTGCCCATCTATTCGGCAGGGTAAACAGAATCCCATGCGGCAGAGTAAACAGAATCCCATGCGGCAGCAGATGGGTCCCCATCTATGCGACAGGGTAAATGGGTACCCATCTATGCGGCAGTATAGATGGAATCCCATGCGGCAGGGATAAACAGAATCCCATGCGGTAGGGTAAACAGAATCCCATGTGGCAGTAGATGGGTGCCCATCAATGCGGCAGGGTAAATGGGTACCCATCTTCTCTAAAAATCTGAGAATGATGGCCATGGAACCCATAGCTTCCAAGCTCCATAAAACCTTCAATGTAAGTCCAAATTTGGACTTTCATAGGTCAAAATGGGGTAGAATGAAATACTCTACAACATGGAAAATTAGTTTTTAAAAAAGAATAAATTTGATAGATCAAAACCATAAAAACCCATAAAGAAAACCCTATATTTACAAAGTTAGATCTACATAAAAATATCCATCAAAAGTAAAAATATCAAGATCTAAACTTGTAGAGATTTAAGAGATGAACATTTTAGACTAAAAATTTGTAAGAAAACATCAAAAGAAAAAATAAATGCAATCTCTCCTCTTTGAGCAAGTTGGTACTTGCCTAGGTAGGTGGAAGCAGTAAATGAAAATTATGAGGAGAGAGAGAGAAGGATGGGAATATGTACATCATGAACCAAGTTGAACCAAGTTGGTTCATGATGAACCAAAGCTTAGGCTTAAGCTGAAAATAAGTTACAGAAATATAATTGCTAGATAATTATGAGAACTGAACATAGAGATACTGCATAAAAATATATGAAATAAATATAGGCAGGCAGTTCGCGTATTAAAATACATATTTCGGGACCGGGGAGTGACATCTCTACCCTCCTTAAAAAATTCCGTCCTCGAAATTTCTGCCAAGACAAGATAGAGAAATCAAAGCAAGCAAGATACTAATTACAAGGCTAACTATGCATACAATCTCATCAATTCTAACAGGCATTAGAGAACAATCATCCACCTTAGTGGGTGCAACATGGAAACATATTACAAAGACATAAGTATAAATATACTTTCTAAGTCGAACAAGTGCGGATATCGAGATCTAATCTCGTCCTCGGGTTCCCATGTCGACTCCTCCGGTGAGTGATGGCCCCAAGCGACGCAGACAAGATTAATAGTCCGGTTCTTGAGCACCTTCTCTCAGCCGATCCAAAATGGATACGGGTTGCTCCTCGTAAGTCAGGTCGGTACCGACGACCAGCTCAGAATGATCGAGGATGTGACTCGGATCCAGGACATACCTATGCAACTGAGATACATGAAACACATCATGTACATTACGTAGCGAAGGTGGAAGGGCAAGACGATAAGTAATATCGCCTACCCGAGCGAGCATATCAAATGGACCAACGTATCTCGGACTAAGCTTTCCTCGGCTTCCCAATCTAATGACACCCCGAGTAGGCAAAATCCGCAGAAATACTTGGTCACCAACACCAAACTCTAGAGGCCTACGATGTTGATCTGCCCAGTAGTCTGTGTCTGTCCTGCGCATCTCGAAGCTGCTCTCTGATCAACTTGACTGTCTCCACTGTCTGCGTGATCATCTTCGGTCCCGACAATTTTTATTCTCCACATCATCTCATGCCAGAGGGGACCTGTATTTTCTTCCATATAATGCTTCGAACGGTGCCATCTGGATACTTGTCCTGATGACTGTTATTGTAAGAGAACTCTACTAAATGAAGATGATCTTCCCAAGTTTCGCCGAAGTCTAAATTACAAGCCCGTAACATATCTTCCAAGATCTGAATGGTTCTCTCTGACTGTCCATCCGTCTGCGGATGATAGGCTGTACTGAACCTCAACTTGGTACCCAACCTTTGATGCAAACTCTGCCAAAAGTAAGAGGTAAACTGTGTGTCTCGATCTGATACTATGCTGACTGGAACACCATGCTATCTCACAATCTGCTTCATATACATTTCTGCCAGCTGCTCAGTAGACTGCCCTACTCTGAAAGGAAGAAAATGAGCAACCTTCGTGAGCTGATCCACGATTACCCAAACTGCATTTCGACCGGTTGGAGATCTAGGTAAACCGGTCACAAAGTCCATCGTGATGTGCTCCTACTTCCACTCCGGAATAGAAAGCGGCTGTAACAATCCTGCTGGTCTCTGCTGCTCTGCCTTCACTTGCGGACATACCAAACATCTGGACACAAACCTCGCTATCACCCTCTTCATGTCATTCTACCAAAAGTGTTGCTTTACATCTTGGTACATCTTTGTGCCTCCGGGATGAATGGAGTAAGGAGAACTATGAGCCTCTGACATAACTTCATGTCGAAGGTCTCTACCTGGTACACAAAGACAGTTTCCGAACCTGAGCGTACCATCCTCATGGATTACTAACTCCTTCCTGAGACATGACTCACACTCCGATCGAAGCTTCTGGATCTGTAGATCCTCTGTCTGGGCTGCTCTGATCCTCTCTACTAAAGTAGACTGAATCTGCAAACTGGCCATAACTCCTATAGCTTGTGGCAAGATCACTTCAATTCCTATTTCCTGAAGATATTCCAAAATATGCCTCTGCGAGGTTAAAATAAATGCACCATCTCTCCTGCTCAAGGCATCTGCTACCACATTCGCCTTACCTAGATGATATTGAGTAATTTCAACCATCTTCTCTGTCTCATGTTCAGGTCCCTCTGGGTGAATACATACTTTAAGCTCTTATAATTAGTGTAAATTTCTATTCGATCCCCATATAAATAATGCCTCCATAACTTAAGCGAGAACACTACTGTTGCTAATTCCAGGTCATGAGTCGGATAGTTCTTCTCATGATCTCGAAGCCGTCGAGATGCATATGCTATCACCTTACCATGCTGCATCAATACACACCCAAGTCCCTTCCCGGATGCATCATAATATACTGTAAATCCTTCCGATCCTACTGGAAGTGTCAAGATTGGGGCTGAGATTAATCTTTTTTTCAACTCTTCAAATGATGTCTGACACTCTGCTGACCAAACAAACTCTACATCCTTATGCGTCAAACGCATTCAAGGGTGCCGAAATCCTGGCAAAGTCTGCCACGAACCTCCTGTAGTAACCTGCCAATCCTAGGAAACTACGCACATCTGCTACTGTCTTCGGAATTGGCCAATTCTCTTCTGCCTTAACCTTCTTCGGATCTACTGACACTCCTGCTCCAGAAATAATGTGTCCCAGGAACGAAATACGATCCAACCAAAACTCTTATTTACTAAGCTTCGCATAAAGTTGATGCTTCCTCAAGGTCTAGTAAAACTGTCCGAAGATGTTTCTCATGTTCTTCTTTACTGCTGGAATAGACGAGGATGTCGTCTATAAACACTACTGCAAACTTATCCAAATATGGTATAAAGATGCGATTCATCAAATCCATGAACACGGCTGGAGCATTAGTCAGTCCAAGTGGCATCACCATAAACTCATAATGCCCATACCGTGATCTAAATGCTGTCTTGGGTATGTCCTGCTCCCGGACCCTTACTTGATAATATCCAGATTGAAGATCAATCTTAGAGAAGACGCAGGCCTTACTCAATTGACCAAACAAGTCATCAATCTTTGGTAACAGATACTTGTTCTTCACTGTTACTGCATTCAACTACCGATAATCAATGCACATTCGCGTCGATCTATCCTTCTTGGGTACTAAAATCACCGGTGCTGCCCAGGGCGATTCACTGTCTCGAATAAACTGCTTTGCCTTCAGTTCTTCTTCATGCTGGTACAACTTGTCCTAACTCTGACTGTGACATCTTGTAAACTCTGTCGACCTTAGGCTCCGTCCCAGGATTCAACTTAATGCAAAACTCCATATCTCTCGCCGGTCGTAAACCTGGAAGCTCATCTGGAAATACATCAAGAAATTCTCTTGACCACTATTGGTATCTGCTTCTGCTCTGCCAATGCTTCTGCAACAATACCCTTGGGTCGATCCTCCAATGATCGAACAAAGATGAACTCCTCAACGCCAGGTACATTAAATACTATCCTACCTCCCCGATAATCTATTGTCACATGAATGTCTCTCAACCAGTCCATGCCTAGGACAACGTCAAAGTTGTCCATAGGGAACTCAATCAAAGAGGCGGGCAATAATCACCCACTCTCTACGATCGGACACGCTAAGCACACTCTGCTAACTCCTACGAGCCCATTACCAGTGAATATATTCATCCTCTCTGGCAGTGCCTCGAACTTCAATCCAATACGTGTCACAAATCGAACAGATATAAAAGAGTGGGTAGCCCCTGAATCAAACAATGCTACTACAGGAAAAGAGGTAACACTGCAACCACGTCGCCTGAAGCGAGTGCATCCTCCAGTGATAAGGTGAAGGCCTGGCCCTGGCCTTGCTAAGCTCCATGCTGCTGTCTTCCTCGACCATGCTGTTGATGCGGCCTTTGCGATCCTTTCTGGTTCTGTGCCTGGCAAAACATCTGAGCCTGCGTTGGTAGACGCTGGGCTAGCAGCCTTACGGCCAATGCTGGTCTCTGTTCGGTGCTGCCCCTGGAGCTGGCAATGCTGAAAACTGCTGAACTGGCCCTCCTGGCCTCTGCATCATAGGATAATTGGCAATCCTGTGGTCTGGACTGACACACCTCATGTATAACCCATTAGCTAAATGACACATATCCCTAGTGTGCCCTTCCTTACCGCAGTAAGTACATCTAATGGGCGCCCCCTGGCGTTACTGCTGGTTCCTCTGCTGCTGATACCGAACTGGTGCTGTTATCTCTGATACCGCCGTCCTCCACGGCGCTCCTAACTCATGAATACGGATGCCGAGTGCTGGCACCGATGTTTACTGTACTGCTCCCTCACCCCTACTCTGGGGATGAGACCTCTTCTGGTTCCCATGTCTTGTCGCCAACCTTTGTTGGGTGAGTTCATGCCTCCGAGCTGCCGTTAAAACAACATCAAAAGTCTGATAGTTGTGCCCTTCTACTAGCTGCAGAATCTCCAAATGAAGTCCCTATTGGAATCTCATAGCCTTCTTTGGCTCCGTAGCCACCATCGTTGGTGCAAATCGACTCAGTCTACAGAACTCCGCTGCATATCCATCCACCGTCTTACCATCCTACTTGAGACAGATAAACCTCTGTTGTAGCTCATACCGCGCTACCATGCCAAAGTACTTGGCGTTGAATCTGATACTGAAGCTATCCCAGGGAATAGGATGCCTCATTCCAACCTCTTCCGATGCCCACAAGTCGTGGGCGAGATCCTGAAGCAACAGTCTGACCTGGTCAACCTTCTCTTCTGTTGGAACCTTAGCTGCGGTCAATATGGCCTCAATATCCTGAATTCAAGCATCCGCCGTGATGGCATCCTCCATGCCGTCAAAATATCTCGGGTTAAGTCGACAAACCTCCCCTACGCCCCCGAATCATTCCTGACACTTCTCTCAAGGGCTAATTGTAACCCCTGATTAAGTAGCACATTCTGTTCCTGCTGCTGGGTCTGCTATTGCTGATGGGCTGCCACCTGACGCTGTTGAGTGGCCAGGAATCCCTGGATGACCTCCAGGAGTGCTGCAGCATCATGTACTGTCGTCGCTGCCGGCACCACTGGGGGTGCAGGAGTTTCTAGAACCTGCGCTTCCACTGGCTCTGATATCACTTCCAATTGGATCTGGTCAGGAGAAGGTATTCTTTCCTGTTGTTGTCCCGTCGAGCCATGCTCTACTGGATGTTCCTCTATGTTGGCCTCGCCAGCTATTGAGAAAGGAGCACCCCTATAGGGAAAGGAGCACCCCTATAGGGATGAGGAAGATTCGAGGATACAATTCAGGTTATCAATCAAGGTGAGGAAAGAGAAATCGAGGCAAGAGATTCAAAGGGAACAAGTTTTGATTCAGACTCCTATAATAGTAACACCCCACAAGTCTGAAAATCAGACATGCATGGGCCACCAATAAAATCTTGTCACGTACCAGTACCGAAATACGGAGGCGGACAAGGCCAGCTACTCCACTATGAGGTATAAAATGTCATACGACGATCGTAGCTGTCACGAGACTAGGGGTACATGCTACAATCAAGTCTCCTATGGTCCCATAGAGTTTTTATGTCTCAATTAATCAAAGTAACAAGCAGCAATTAATGAACTTTTAGGATAAAGCAGTAAGGCGTCCCCGACGCTTCATCAAAACGATCATAAGAGACTAGCTTTATAAGTTAGCTAGCCCAGATAGAGTCATGATTGCATAATCATATACAGCTGCAGTCTGATTTAATTATAATTATGCCAGGACACAAAATATTCAGAAAATCCTGGGTAATAGGTGCCGGTGGCCAAAAGCAAGACAAAAGTATAATGCTAGAGCGGTGGAGAAGATACCCACTCGAGTCCCCCGCCCGACATGCTTTTAGTATGCACCATTGAGATCTGGCCAAACAAAACCAGCGGGGTCAGCCCCGAATAGCAAGTACCGCAAGGAAGCACAAAGAGTTAAGATAAAACCCAAGCACAAAAGTATATATAGTAAGGCTTGTGTTGCAATCATAGGGTGACGAAGCATCATCGAGCCCATACGGCACCCATCTATCAAACAAGAACAAAGGGTGCCAGTATCGAGTCGAGATGAGACGTACTCTATAATCACAAATAAGTTAAAGTCTTCCGATCGTAACTTCGGTCCACAGCCTATCGTAGCACGATAGTTCAACCCAACAACCAAACAAGGACATGAGTTGAACCACGCACCATGACAGTCCGTGTCCCTAGGTTACTAGCGAAAGGTGCAGAGCACAAACAAGACATTTTACAGCGGCCAATCATATCTACGAGTTTCTAGTTTGGCGAGGTTACCCTCGCAATTATGTTATAGGAATCCTCAGATCGTATCTTTTCTAGCAGGACTAGCCAAACCAGGTAATTAACATATACAGGTTCGCGTAGCACTAGACTTAAGCACCGGTCCCTCGCAAGGCTACCGTACTGAACATTTAAAACTTAGCATATAGAAGACGAATACAGTCATCCACTTAATGTGGACGATACAGTATTCATGGAGACCAACCCGACGCGCCAGGACGGGACCTAGGGACGGCTGGTATAACACGATCTCGGGATTCTTTCCTCCCAATGCATCTAATAAATTAAGTTGCCTAGTTAATCCTAAGTAATTCTTGGAATCACTTGCCGTGGCCACATGATCATCCTTTTAGAATAGTCGTACATTGGTACGAGTACCCTAAGTGAGGGTGCATGCCGATTAGTAGTTCGACATGTTCTTCTCTCCTTAGTGTAATGCACATACAAACATGTCACGTTAAGTCACTGACCATATATCAGGCAAGCAGTTGGGGACTGGGACGTACATGTATATATATATCACACAGGAACACTTTGCACATGGGGTAGCACCCTGGTGCTCACATGGACTGTACTTCAGTACACACACAGAATTGCCAGCACGCGTAGGATAGTCAGGTCAGGGACAAGAGTCAAGTCATCAAGCATAAACAAAAAAAGGACACAGAGTGGATGGGGTGCCATGCGGAAGGGTAAATAGAATCCCATGCGGAAGTAGATGGGTGCCCATCTATGCGACAGGGTAAATGGATACCCATATATGCGGCAATATAGATAGAATCCCATGCAACAGGGTAAACAGAATCCCATACGGCAGTAGATGGGTGCCCATCTATGCAGCAGGTTAAACAGAATCCCATGCGATAGGGTAAACAGAATCCCATGCGGCAGTAGATGGGTGCCCATCTATGCGGCAGGGTAAATGGGCACCCATCTATGCGGCAGTATAGATGGAATCCCATGCGGCAGGGTAAACAGAATCCCATGCGGTAGTAGATGGGTGCCCATCTATGCGGCAGGGTAAATGGGTACCCATCTTCTCTGAAAATCTGAGAAGGATGGCCATGGAACCCATAGCTTTCAAGCTCCATAAAACCTTCAATGTAAGTCCAAATTTGGACTTCCATAGGTCAAAATAGGGTAAAACGAAATTTTCTACAACATGGAACAATTAGTTTTTTAAAAGAACAAATTTGATAGATCAAAACCATGGAAACCCATAAAGAAAATCCTACTTTTACAAAGTTAGATCTACATAAAAATATCCATCAAAAGTAAAAACACCAAGATCTAAACTTGTAGAGATTTAAGAGATGAACATTTTAGACTAAAAATTTGTAAGAAAACATCAAAAGAAAAATAAGTGCGATCTCTCCTCTTTGAGCAAGTTGGTACTTGCCTAGGTAGGTGGAAGAAGTAAAATAAAAGTTATGAGGAGAGAGAGAGAGAGAGAGAGAGAGAGAGAGAGAGAGAGAGAGAGAGAAGGATGGAAATATATACATCATGAACCAAGTTGAACCAAGTTGGTTCATGATGAACCAAAATAAACCGAAACTTAGGCTTAAGCTGAAAATACGTTACGGAAATATAATTGCCAGATAATTATGAGAACTGAACATAGAGATACTGTGTAAAAAAATAAAATAAATGCAGGCAGGCGGTTCGCGGATTAAAATACATATTCCTGGACCGGGGAGTGACAAACCATGTAAAACTCGACTTAACTTACCATCCTACTCAAGTCATTACTTATCTCAGTGTTTCCATCTCTATGCAGCTCCCAAACCAGGGACTGCCTCGGTGACAAACGATTTTAAGAACTTTTTTTTTTTTTTTTTCGATAACTTTCTATGTTTCCATACTATTCCGTCTCAAACTCAGGAACGACTATTTGGTAGCCCTTCTATTTAACTTGAACAAACCGTGTTCTATGAAGTGCCACAAACCATGTCATATTCTATATGACAAGTTTTGAAACCGTAGGAACATGTATGCTATGGCAAGCATTGAGACCGTAGAAACATATATGCTATGGCAAGCATTGAGACCGTGGGAACGTATAGACTATGACAACAAATCGATAGTCTATGTGGCAACATATGAAAACTCTACTTTACCTAAGTCGTAAAATCGAGAGACTGGGTGCCAATTTGAAAACATGTCATAAAGGACTAACTAGGCAACAAGTTAACATTTCCATGTTCTATGCATATATGATACATAATAGATTATTTCCTTAGCTATGTGGTTTCATCTCTTTTATTATCATTCAATGAGCCTATCAAATTAAAACAAACATGACATCCATTTTATTAAGTGTGAAGACGAAGCAAAGACGAGTTCATTGAAGCCACCTACTTAAACGAGGACATGCCTCGACCGAGCGGGACTCTAAAAAAGTTGCTGCATAGCTAAGTTCAAACACCATTGCATCCATTCATTCATCATGTTGAACTAAGAGTGGCAGGGAACTGCATAATACACTACTCAGAAAAATTTTTATCCTTGAAACTTTCTACGTACACACTCATCGACTTTATCTCTCTATACTCAACCTGAACTCACCTGACACAATAATACATATCTCTCGAACACAACGTTCTATTTGTTTTATCCATTCAAGTCGCGCTCATGCCTTAGCCAAATATTATCGAACAACTATATCAAATCAACAATCTGACTATTTTGCAACATAATCATCAAGTAATGTCTCTATCCATGTGTGCTTCGTGTTGCTACTCTCAAACTTGGGGTAATTATAACTCTCTTCACACGCTGGCAACATAACTCTAAGGAAAACCCACCCAAGTGATATCCTCAATCACTCTGAATCAAAAATATAACCAAGCCAATCACTTTTATTCGAAATCCAGTATTATCCCTCAACAAATTCTAATAAAATTTTAATTCTTCAACTCAATTCCTAACTGATCTTTTCAAAACTGACTACGTCAATGCCTTAATCACAATCACATATGTTGATACTGAATTCTTGCCAACTAATTTCACTATCTTTTGAAGTCATCGATTGAACCGTGAACGTTCTATCTTCCCAAATTTCCTAAACCTTTGAAACAATCAATCAAAATATGAATATCTTATTATGCATAACTCGATTACACTCTTCGAATTACAATATCAATCACGATACTGTCATTTGAATCCATCCAATTATACTTTTGATTTCATTCGATCCTCAAGGACATTTTTGATTTCATCGAAACATGAATTCATCCTCAATTATCAACTTTCTTCTATAGTAGAAAATCTGATCCAACATATTCTATTCATTGACTCTATCAATGATAGTTCTTTCGATCAATCCTTACGACATCAACATCAATGACCCAAGTATCTATTATATGCAAATACTGTATTGCTTCGAACCAGATCGATCAAAATTTTAAGTTCCTTCTACTTCAACGATTGTACTTCCATCAATATTTGTTCTGAGCACATGAATCAAATCACCGGTCAACTTGTCATCAATGTTTTATCTATCACTTTTACTTGAGCAACACAATTGAAGAAAGCCATCAATATGCAATTGATCCGTCTAATCTTCGATACTGTCTCGTTCCTCCGATCACAAGCCATCTATCCATCAAATAACCAATAATCTAATCCTATCATTCATTAGATGTCATGACCCGCACTCGGATGCAGGGGCACGAGTGCGTGAAGCACGCCCAACCTATGCCGCAACATCGGCGTAGTAAGCTGTCTAGACAATCATTATAACTAAACATCTCAAACAAATATCTAACTCCAAAGAGAACAAAGATATATAATAACAATAATACTCAATCATAAGATCTAATAGGAAGATAATACACAAATGATATAAAGAGAAGAAATTCCAAGATCACTATGTAGGAGAAATGCATAAACCAATATAATACCAAGTCCTAATCCAAGTCTAGATAACCAAACATCCAAGAGTGCATCATATCCTAAAAATATATACAATCCAAAATATAAATATTTCGGAGACAAATTCAGTCATCCGAAGGTGAATAGTTTAAACTGCATCTAGATACCAAAACTAAATAGCTAAGGGGTCCTCCCCCTGGGTCTCCTAGGCTCCGTAAGAGGTAGGACACAGATCCTCGTACTCAGCATCTGAAAAACATTATCCAGTTAGGATTGGAGCAAGTACACACTGATAAACAATTCATAACATGATAGTGACTATATAACAAGAGTTAAAATATGTGAGGCATGATAAACATGTAAGACTGTAACGGATAAACTAGAAATTAATAGAAATAGGCAATAACAATTAATATGAAAAGAAAGAAGTAATTATAATAAATGACTAGAATGAAACTGTACCAACAACCCTATCCTCTATGTGTTTTAAAATACCAAGTTCGACATATGAGCGACTCTGGTAATACGACAAATCGTGCATGAGATATGTGATTGCTATCCACACGATACGACAAATCACACTTGAGATGTGCGATTGCTATCCAAACGATTAAATATGAAGTACGAAAAGGGTAGTTCACACGTCTACTAAGGTATTTTTCTGCCTGACAACTAGTATTCATGGATTCAAGTCACAACACGTAAGATGCATAAATTACGAAATACGATAAACATGATGCACGAAGATCATGAAACATGAATATCATGAATAGAATCCATAAAACACTAATCACGTGTAGTAAGAGTGACATGAACACGATAAGCATATCTAAATAATAAAATAGAGTCAATATCAGAAAATAAAAGTACATCACTACATGTATTTGCTTGGGGTCCTGAGCAATGTGTGAGGATCAGGGTCCAAACTGGAGTCACAATGACCTAAATTCTCTGATGAATGGAGACTCTGTTGTAGTTCCTACTCCATTTTTGACCGATAATCTTCCAAACTCCTACCGCCATCTTCCCTTCTGAAACAATATACTCAATAGACTCCTCCTCTCCATCCTCCTCCCCTTCTCTACAGCAATGGCATTTTGAAGCTATTCTAATCCCCATGAGTTTGAAAATGTCGTCCGTCGGAATCTTGTCGCGGATGACACGCCAAATTAGAATAGACCATTTAGAAGGCAAGGACTTACCCCAGTGCCGATGTAAATGTTTCCGATCATGCCTTTCTTCCTGTTCGCCTCCCAAGCCGATTTGATAGAGAACTCACCCACCGAAGATTCTGCCCATACCAGGTTGTCCATCTCCTCTGTAATAAGCATGCCAACATCTGCAACCTTCTGCACTGCCTCTTCCCCAAAAAGCCTTTTGATCTCATCAAAATCCCATCCGCCTTCCCACTTGTACAGGTCCACAATTTCTTCTGCCTCCGTCCTGAGCACCACCGGCTAAAGATGCCCCTTTCTCTTCCAGTTTTCCCTCTGGGGATCACCCACCCCTCTACCAAGCATCCATCTGATGAATTTATCACCTAGCTCTCGCCCTTTCATAAGTCTTCGCCAGATGTGAGAGGCCTTACAATTGGCTATGGTTTACGATGGATGACACTTTTTGAAGTAACGGGCTTTTAAGTAGCGGCTCCACAACGTTTCTAGTTTCCTCAGTCTCCACCAAAGCTTCATCGAGTAAGCATATACCACTTTCGCAATTCCCCTTAACCCTATTCCTTCTTCCGTTACCTTCGCTAAGCCTTTCCACCCTACCCATATTTTCTTCCCTTGCCATTCTTTCATCCTCCAAAATAACTGGACAAAAAATTCTCTCGATCTTGTTCACCACCAATGTTGGTGGGTCACACACCGCTAATGAGTACATCGCAACAGAGGAGAGAACGTGTTCAATTAGTATAATCTAACCTCCCGGCGAGAGGATGAAGTTGTGCCATCCCCCAATCCTCTCCTTAATCTTCGTCACCAGGTCATCGAATAGGGCCCCCCGTCGCTTCCCATATGCCATCGAACATCCCAAACAAATGAAATAAGGATGGCCAACCGAGAAACCCATCTGCCTTTCTAAGTCCCTCTTCCTGTCCTCCTTGCAAGAGTGATGAAGATAGATCTTACATTTACTTGCGTTCATTCTCTGCCCCGATGCCCTCTCATAACCTCTGACAGCGCCCATTAACATCCCAATCGTCGGTTTGTCCCCCGTGGCTAGCAACAATATATCATCCGTATAGGCCAAGTGTGTTACCACCAGACACCCGCTCGTGGAGTAAAATCTCCTGAAACTAGGCACATTTTCCAATCTCTTTAAACTTCTACTGAATGCTTCCGCCACGATAATAAATATAGTCGAGGATAAGGGGTCTCCTTGTCTTACCCCTCTATGTGATTTAAAAAAGCTGTCCACCACACCATTGACAATAGTCGAGAACCAACAGTTAGATATTATCCTAAAAATGATGTCGATCCTACCTTCTGCGAATCCGAAAGCCCTGAACACCCAAATGACAAAGCTCCACTCTAGGTGATCATATGCCTTTTCCTTATCCAACTTAATAGCCATATTTCTGCCTCTTCTCAAACCACCCATACTGCTAATAAGCTCCCGAGCTAGTATAACATTATCGGTGATCTCACGACCTTTAACGAAAGCACTCTGCTCCTCCGAAATTAATCTAGGCAATAGAGAGCTAATCCTATTCGTAATAATTTTAGAGATTACCTTGTTGAAGAAAGTACATAGGCTAATAGGCCTGTAATCGAGAACGAGATGGGATTCGAGATCTTTGGGATCAGCACAAGTAAGGTACTGCTAATAGCCTTCGGGAGCTGCCTACTTTGAAAGAAGGCTGTAATCGCATCCACCATGTCATCGTCTACAATATCCCAACATCTCTTAAAGCACTTCCCTGTAAACCCATCTAGGCCCGAAGCACTATCCGTTTCATTGCGAAGACGACCATTCTGACTTCATCCTCAAGCAGCCAAACGGTTAATTTAGCATTGTCTTCCTCATTCACGATTTATGGATGTTCCCAGCAGTTCATGATCCTTGAATGTGTTTCCCTTCGCTAGAAGATCGGCATATAACTCATTCGCCTCCCCCTGGATCTCCTTCTGCTCCGATAATAAGATGCCCTTCCTGTTTTGGATATTATGGATAAGGAGACATTGCCTTCTCCCTTTGACGCAACCATGAAAGAAATTCGTGTTCTTGTCACCTTCAATGTCCTATCTCACCTTTGCCTTTTGACGCCAGTAGTCCTCTTCAATTTTGATCCTTCTTTTAAGCTCCACTTGTGCCTTCTTAAGCTCCACTCTATTACTCGTGCCATCATCTGTCACAAAAAGCCTCTCCGCGCACGCCGCTTTCTCTTCTGCCTTTCTAGCCTCTTCAAAAATGTTCCCTAATACCTCCTTATTCCAGGCTCCTAGCAACGCCCTTACCGCTTTGAGTCTTATAGTTACTCTTATTAGAGGGTTGGCATGATGGACAGAGCCCCAACCCTTCTCCACAACTTCTTTGAATCCCGTCTGCTTCACCCAGAGATTCAGGAATTTGAAAGACTTTCTACCTTCAATATCCGACGCTACCACTTCAATCAAAAGAGGGTTGTGGTCCGACTCCACATCACTAAGATGTTTCACCTTCATGCTGTAAACTATCTCTGTCCACCCCGAGTCCATCAATACCCTGTCCAGTCTCGATCGTTGTCTCTTCTCCCCTCCTGTTTATTGCTCCAAGTAAAGTCTGGTCCCATGTAGTTCACCGTCTCCAGGCAAGCTTAGTTGATGAAGTTGGAGAAATCTGCCATAGAAGATTGACACGGAGGTAATCCACCCAAGTTCTCTTCCTCTCTCTCTCTCTATCACATAAAAGACCCCCCCCGGCATAACCAAGGGGAACTCAAATTGCTCCCCTGCACTAGCAATAGCTTCTCCCTTGGAGCTCTTCTCACCTTCAACTTATTGCCCCATGCACTATAGTGAACATGAAATCCTTCTTGATGTTGTCATTCACCATCACCGTGAGCTGCTTGCTCGTCATCATCCTTTAACTCAATGTTAACATCTCCCCTCGCCATCATCCAAATGTTTTTGCAACCCGCCACCCCCTGTTTGAAACCCAGTTTCATCTGATAAGAGAAAATGCTTCTGCGCTATCAATTTAGGTTCAATAATAGCCAACAATGTAATATTGTGTATCCTATATAGAATTTTCACCCTGTTAAGAGTCCTTATATTGCCATACCCCTAACATTCCAAATCATGTACTTAATCATGAATAATCTGGATCAAAGTATCTTAACCTGCCTTGCTTCCTGCTCGTACCTGCATTAGTGATTCTTGTTTCTTCCCTTTCTTCTTCTTTTTCTTGTTCTTTTCTTTCCTGCTGTACCCCTTATCTTCTTCTTCCTCTTCCCTACCCTCATTTTCCTTGGTTAAGATCCTATCTTTTTTTGAGTTTAGCTCTTCCTCCTCCCTATTTCTTTGGTGTTCTGTCCCCTTATTACTATCCCTATCCCCCATAGCTTCGCCGGATGGAATCACTGTCAACCCCTCCTTCACCTCCTGTCTGCTAATATCTTCCTCTGTTGCATCCTCCTCTGTCCTATGCTCTCCTTCCTTAGGAATGCAATCTACCGTAGCCTTCTTTGTTATCGATCTAGTCTGGATTATTTCTCCTTCTTCAAGCGAGTTATTGAGGATGCCCGGTTCTTCTCTAGTACCTTCAGTAGCAGCCATGCTATTTTTCCAATCTCTTCCTCTGTATCTAATTCTTTCTATCGACGCTGCCTTCTTGCCTTGTTTTGCCTGTTGAAACACTTTTATTGTCTTTATTTTTCTCCTAGTCTCTTCTGTCTTCCTATCCATCTCAGCTGTGCTCTCCTCTCCTTTGTTACTTCTCTCCGTCTCCTTAGAATTAACCTTGCAAGCCTCAGCTATGTGACCTCTGTGGCGACAGATAGAACAATATTGCGAAGTTTTCTCATAGATGATTGCTTGCCAGTAGCTATGGCCTTTCGGGAGGACCATCCTGATCTTCGAAATCAGTAGTTTACTAATATCCACCTCTACGAACACTCTGGCTCTACTCGGTCTCATCCCTTCAACTGAGGCTGTATCAATCGCCATCGGTTTGCCTATATATTCCACTATATTGAATAGAGTTGCTTTGATAATCAGATGAGGAGGAAGGTCAGGAAGGGAAATCCATACCGCTACCAGTAGAGACTCCACGAACGGCAAAAAAATCCAGTGACCACTTGAAAAGTCTCATTGGACATTTAGAAATGAACCATAGATCCTTCGATTGTAGTCTAAGGAAATCTTCCTCCAACCTAGGTCTGATCAGAATGTGCCTATAATCAATTTGGCCGACTGAAACTTCTTCTTTGAAACCAAAGCCAGTAAATGCTTTTTTGATGTCCGCCAGCGGAATCCTAGCATGCGTGAACTTTCCTACTAGAGCAAACTTGAATAGCACCGCTAAGATCACTTTGTCTGCCTCATCGAAAGCAATCATCGAAAATCCTTGGAAATAGTATGGTTTTCTGTATGGGATCACCGGGGGAGCCGTGGTCGCCGTCGTCTAATTTGCTGCCACGAACGCCGCAAAGGATATGGCTTGGCCACTATGCGCTGCCGAAGCCTCTGGGACTGCACCGCACACACTAGCGCCGGCCGCCTCCGGATCGGGGTGGAGGGTAGGGGGAAAGGGGGGTAGGGCACATTTTGGTATATGTATACATCACTAAGAATATATATATATATATATATATATATATATATATGTGTGTGTGTGTGTGTGTGTGTGTGTGTGTGTATGTGTGTCATTGGAATTTCATATATCCTTCGGTTCTACAAGAGAATTCTGATTTCTTGTCGAAAAGGCGAAGAAATCAATTTTATACCCCATTACGGTATGATCAAGAACGAGAGAAAGAATCGATACCCGATTTTGGTATTTCAATTGAAATACCCATAAATGGTATATAATATATATATAATATATATATATATATATAATATATATATATATATTATTATATATATAGGAATGATAGGCATTCCCGCACTTTTTGCATCCCCATGCATCCCCATGTTCACATCCGTTAGATGTGCTTTAAGTCATCTAATCTTAACCATTGGTAAATCAACGGTTAAGATTAGATGACTTAAAGCACCATACAACGGTGTAAATAGGGAGGATGCTTGGGGATGCAAAAAGTGTGGAGATCTTGATCCTTCCTCATATATATATATATAATATATATATATATATATATATATATATATATATATATTATATATACTAGTTATCTACTATCTTATTATTAGTATCAATATCAATCTACCTATTGTTATCCGAATACCAATACTAGCAACCACCTTAACTCAATACTTAAATCCAATATCTCATAATACCCATTACCCTCTCTATCCTTTACCCTTATATATGCATACATACATGTAAATATGCACGAAAAATGGAAGGGGCGCATGATACGTGAAGGAGAAAAGATGTGAGGGTTTAGTTTTGGTTTGGTGGGATTTTTTTTAGATTTGATGGTTTAAATCAAAAGTGTATCTCAAAGAGATTTGATTGGGTTCAAATTAGGAAAGTGGTTATAGGATTTGATATAAATTAGATTTAATTAATATGAAGTATATTAATCCATAAAAATTAATCTAAAATAGGTCTAAGAGGTTAGGACACCCTAGAGTAGGCTCTACGAACCCTACTTGGACTAGTTTTGGGTCGGTAGAATTTTTTTGATCGATTTGAGTCCAATATGTCTATAGTTTTGACTTGTGTGCATTTGAAAATAAATAGCACATTAGAATTCAATTAAGTGGCATACTATTGACATGTGCGTACTAGGACTAAAATGACCTGAACTCAAGTTGGAAGTTGGTCTAGAATTACGACAAACGGTCAAATAGCCTAAAATGACCCGAAGTTGTAGGAAGTCAAAAGAATATCAGGAAACAAATTCGGATGGGACATGGTATATCAAATTGAAGGTGGACTTGTCTAAAATTCAAATGTCAAAATAGATTTTAGAAATCGATAGTTGTTGTGCTTCAAAAATCAAAGCTACGAAATAGTACTGCTATAGCTATAATTAAAAATAATAACCATAATTTAAAATAAAATATAGTTTAATATTAAAATATCCATACTAAATAAATAAGAATAAATAAAATAATAATTTCAAATAATCAGGGGGCTTACAACATACCCAACTTAGAAAATTTTGTACTCGAAATTAAAAAATATCAATATGCAAAAATCTATAATGTAAGATTAAATAAGCTAAAACTTACCAGAATTCGCAAATAGAGGGGGTTATCGCTCCCGCATGGAATCTTTTTGCTCCGAATTATATTCTCATAGAGAATGGTGCTTCCATGCAATGCGAATAAAATTTAATCGTCTATCCTCTATGAGTCTTGTTGCTAGTATCCAAGATACCAACTGGCTGCTCCTCGCATGATAAACTGGGTCCCACAATGATCTCAGAGTGATCGACTAGATGACTGGGATCAGTCGTATACCTCTTCAACTGTGAGACATGGAACACATCATGCACTCCCTCTAAGGCTGTGGCGATGCAAGACGATATGCCTCTTCTCTAACACACTTTATATTACCCATGGGGTTACAAATCTAGAGGTACGACTTCTAACTTGGCTCTTGAGTCTTCTTCTATGATATCCATAGAAAAATCACAATTTCTTCGAAACTTTATCAATCCTTAAACTATATATGATATTCCTATAAGTTACCTCACCAACTTTTATAGTAGTTCAATTAGCAATCCCCTCATTTCTACCTATAAGCGATCTATACAATTCGTACATGTATACCTATCTGTGGGGTAAAGGTCGAGGCTTGTAACGCCCCAGTCCTAAAATACGTAGGACTAGGATACGTAAACATGCTAGCTACATACCAAGTGGACTCCAGCCCAGCTCGAATATGTATAAGATGTCTACGTTGGGTAGTTATAGCTATATATCATTATGATAATTTTAATCTCAATCCACTGAAGATAAATCCATCGTAAGACCAAATGCACTAATGTTGATTATGCATTAACACATCGGATCCTACAAACAACCAAGAATAGACAATGCACAATAAAGTTGATCAGACTCTATTACAATCATTTGAACAAGCTCTTAGAGAATAATAAAGCTTGCAAAATTGTAACCCCTGTTTTCAATTTTTTTTGAAATTTTATTTAATTAAGTATTTTGTGTTAGAAAAGTTTTATTTGAATTTCTCTAAAAGGTAGCTATAAATAATTTTGAATGACGAAAGTTTTGTCAAATTATTTTAAAATTTGAGTTTATAAAATATGTTTTAAATATTATTTGAATGTATTAAATATTATTTTGAATTATTATTGTAATAAAATATTATAATTGGATTTGATTAATTAGTTTTGAAATTAATGATTATTATCTTTGACCAATAAAAGATTTGCTAAATTATTTTTATAAGATTTGAATTTATGCAAATAGACTTTAAATTTTATTTGATAATATTGGATATTATTTTAAATTAATATTATGACCAAGTATGGATTGAGATTTGATCAATATAGTTTTGATTTGAATTTAATGGAAAGATTTATTCATTAGATTTTTGACCCTTTCCAATTAGGAAATTATGTGTCAATCTCCATCTATTTAAGGAGAGATTTTTCCTTATTTTCTTCCAACACCAAAACCCTTCCAACATAATTCTTTAATCTTAATTAGCTGATTGCTACCCATTACATACCCTTATGAACGTCTCTCATCCTTTTATTTCTCAAAATTCTCTCTTTTTCGTCCAAAATAGCCCAAAATTCGTCATAAATTCAGCCTCATTTTTTAGAAGCTATAGCAACTTCGTGAAGTCGTTGCAACCAACTCCGGACTCCGTTTACCTTTTATTTTATTTTTTCTGTTAGAACCGTATCGAGGTTAGCTTTCCAAATATATAATTTATTTTCTGTAGTTATGAACGTGAATTTTTGGAAAATTATTTGAGTGTTAGTTGTCTAAAAAATTGACATATCGTATTATTTTCGAGATTCTGGGAGATCCCGAATTCTTTTTTATGAACCATTTATTTTGGAAAGCTGACACATAGATCTATAACATACTAATTTTTCAAAAATTAATAAAATAGTTTAATTTGTAGAACCCATATATGGCTGGTGATTTATCGAATTAGTAGCAGTTAGCCATAATTATAACAACTTTCAACCAAATCGAGAATGTGTCGTACACGTCAACTCCAAACTAATCGAGGCAAGTATACTATTGCTTTATGTTCTTAGTACTTTAAATGCTATCTCTTTGCCATGTTTTTATTTAGTATCCCGTTGAGAAACAATTGTGACATGATAGGATTGTTGTATCATTGCTCGTTATTGCTGTTTAGTGAGTCGGTAGGAAAAATACTCAGTAGGTATGTGAAAAAACCCCAATTATTGTTATTGTGGATAGCTAAGTCATACACCTCACGTATGGATTCGTTGTACCTTTTTATTATGGATAGTCATCTATATGATGTGCTGTGTGAGCCCAGTCGTTCATATGTCGAAAGGTATTTTACACACACTATCTGTTAGTCTTACATATTTATGTTCATTGTCCAGTTATCTTGTTTATACATATTCTTGCCAGTGGTCTTCTTATTTGTGTTATTATTTCAGTTCATATACATGTTTCCTTTATTGTTAAATTGCATCCCTGTTTATCTAGCTTTATTTTATGTTGAGTTACATTATTGCAATAGGGTTGTACTTTGCTCATTTCCTGACTGGATACGTTGTAGGTGACTTGCCATTCTTCCTATACTATGGATATTTCTCGAGAGTTAGAGATATCTTGGAGGTCAAACATAGATTCTAGTTAGATTAGATAGTTCTTGAATTTAATTATTTAGCAGATATGTTCCCGAATATCATTTTGATATATTATTGGATTTATAAATAAAAATGATCAAATATATTAAGTTATGATAAAATATTTTTTTTGGTTTTGAGATTTATATTGAGGTCTAGATAGCATACTACCGCCGATGCTGCGGCGTAGGCTGGACTTGGCTACGTACTCATATCCGAAAAGTGGGTACGGGTCGTGACAAAAACTAAGCCATAGCAGCAGAAGAAACTAACAAAAAAATAAATATAATATCGGAGGATCACAATAACAATATCATCAAATATAATATCGGAGGATCACAATATCGGAAGATACAATCGTCAATCACCATCTAGTCTATGAATCGAACTCAACAATAACTTGGAGAGATCACCAAGTCCTCAGGGGATTAGCAAGATACATATAACATGTCAAATGTAACAATATAAAATATATAGAGAACATAAGAAATAGTCGTGAACGAATCAACTGAGACACAAGGAACTACGACACCAAGAAACTAAGATACAAGAAAACTAAGACAATGGCATGCCATACTAGTCGTGGCTAACAGGTAAATCCTATACTGTAGTCAAGGCAAGTACTCACAATCTATAGTATCTCAATTGTAGGCAAGGCAAGAACTCCCAATCAAGATGGTAGCCATTCCTAGTATCAAGGTCAAGTAATCCTATAGACCGTAGTCAAGGTAAGCACTCACAATCTATAGAATGTCACAAGTCAAGTCCTACTCAAGTCAAGTTATGTCAAGTTAAGGGAACAGTGGTGTAGGACTAGACAACTCTATCATGAGATGCATATGAACACGAAAACCAATATAACAGGTAATGAAATAGAATAG
The DNA here is from genome assembly GCA_029216955.1 of Iris pallida. Classification (NCBI taxonomy): domain Eukaryota; kingdom Viridiplantae; phylum Streptophyta; class Magnoliopsida; order Asparagales; family Iridaceae; genus Iris; species Iris pallida. The sequence goes on along the minus strand of JANAVB010021599.1, from coordinate 24,511,881 downwards.
AAATCAGGTACACGCATGTAAGCTAGAAATAAGATAAAGTAAAACTAGAAACAAGATAAGTAAAACTAACACATGATAAATCAATCATGAATATAACAACATGAGGGAAAAGAACAACAGAGAAGTAAAGAACATACATATAAAATATATTGTACAATCTAGCAAGATATACTTGCATGGTGTAGAATTGACTATGTCCCAATAAGTAACTAGTCATATCAATGAGCCATGAAAGCTGAACTTTCGCAAATGTTCCCGGATGCTGAAACATACATCACCAACATTCTTGTCATAAAAAAAAATCTAAGATTGACTACCCATAAGTCCAATTCTAGACACATGGACAAGACGGTAATTTTGGGTCTAAATAGTATCCGCCGTTAGACCCGCATTGCAGCAAAAAATGTGCTAGAACCTATGGTCTCTAAATTTGATAAATTATATACCGACGAGTCAAGTTTTTCAATAAAAACTCAACGGTATGTCCAATTTTGGATTCCTATGAACCGTGCACAAAATCGCTCACTGAATCGGATCGTGGGCCCACCAAAACGGCGATCTGGTTAACTATCTCAGAATCGGACCAAACTTGGCTCACATGACCAAAAAATGATACGAGTCTAGTGGCGCAAGTTTCATTACGTTGTGACGAACTTGCACAAAGTAATTTTAGATTTTTGTAAAGGGGCCGATACGGTGTACCTCGACCGATATGCCTCGAGTTCGTCGTGCATACGCAACCAATTCGAGATCCTTCAAAGCCCACACATCTACAACATCCATACACACCTTTCGATGCCTTCTGGTTGCGACAAAGTCGTCCTTTTTTCGGGACGGACCCCGTATCGAGAAATTTTTAAGTTTTAAAACTATTTTTTTGCCAATTTCAAACTGATTTAGACAAAAAATAACCAACTATAATTAAAACTAATAATAGGGTATTGGTCATGTTTAGGTTGTCTAAAAGTTTGTTCAAGTGGTTTTCCAAAATTATCAGTAGATTGACAAGAATCGACCTTCCAATCTCGGGTTTTGAACCCAAAAACTGTTCTGTTTTCGAACAGTATTGGGGTATGTGCAATTCTATTTGAAGTGGATTTAAGAGGGTAATATTGGGTACGTACTATAGAAATTGGTTCGGGAATCCGTCGAGCGATGCGGGAGAAAAAATGACCCGAAGTTGGGTGTTTGGACTGTTGTTGCTGCAGTTGATGTCATCTTCGTACAGTTTGCTGCTGACGTTTCCAGCGCTGGAGTGATAGAACTGCTCGTGCATGGTCAAACTGTCAATACACGTGGTAGAGGACTAGGGCTTCGCAGGAAGACTATGTTGTTTGCGTGTGGACTGGTGGCAATGACATGAGGAACTCAAAGCAGGGTCCTTTGTCGATTCGAAATCGAGGGAGAGGTAATGGCAGCGTCAAGATGCAGTCTGGATTCATGACAGGAAACTCGTAAGGAGGGTTTCATGGTCGTACAACCCATGCAGACCAACACGTTTAGGGGACGAGGACACGTGCAGGCTCTAGAGGCCATGGCGACAGCGGTGTCATGGGTTATATTCTTGCTCACGGCAAAGAGAGAGATCGTATGGAAGCAGAAGAAAGGTTGATCCCTATATATATATATATATATATATATATATATATATATATATATATATATATATATATATATATATATATATATAGTAGAGCCAGAGTGATCTGGATATGAGAGAATCATTAGGCTATATGTGATGGGAATGTTTACAAAAAAATTTGAATGCTAGATTACATGGGTATAGCATGTAGATAGAATATTTTATACTTTATATATATATATATATATATATATATATATATATATATATATATATATATATATATATATATATATATATATATATATATTGGAAACAGGTAAATTATTTCTGGAATCGCTCCCACTGGGATTCGAACTCCTGACCACTCATGCCGTGTGCATCTCTCTTAATCGCTAGGCTAGAGGTCATCTGCTATATATATATATATATATATATATATATATATATATCTTCATCCGTAATTCTCTCTGGATTCACGGTGCTAACTGTATTAACTTCACTACCAATGGGTGGAGGGATACACGAACCCTCGGGGATATCCGATTTTATGATTTGCTTCTGTTTCGGATTGATTCCTTCCTGTGTTCCAGTAGTTGGGGTTTTAGTGACCAACTGATATCCAGTCCCAACATCTTTGGAATTGAGAATCTTAGACGAGCTTTTGCACCCATTCTCATCATGTCCCAGATGTCGATAGCATTTGCAAAACTTAGGTGGATCTTCGAAGTATATATATATCAGTTGGTCACTAAAACCCCAACTACTGGTATATATATATATATATATATATATATATATATATATATATATACTTCGAAGATCCACCTAAGTTTTGCAAATGCTATCGACATCTGGGACATGATGAGAATGGGTGCAAAAGCTCGTCTAAGATTCTCAATTCCAAAGATGTTGGGACTGGATATCAGTTGGTCACTAAAACCCCAACTACTGGAACACAGGAAGGAATCAATCCGAAACAGAAGCAAATCATAAAATCGGATATCCCCGAGGGTTCGTGTATCCCTCCACCCATTGGTAGTGAAGTTAATACAGTTAGCACCGTGAATCCAGAGAGAATTACGGATGAAGATCACAGGAAGGAGACAAGCAGAGAAGTACAGTTTCAGAGCAGAGTTGAATCTCCAGTTAAACATGTGGTCACGGCGATTGAGTCTACAATTAGGTTGGAAGCGAGCGTGGTTCTCTTAGGTCAGAGGAGCATATCAAGGAGGAAGGTTCTCTTGGGTCAGAGGAGCATATCGAGGAGGAAGGGGAATTACAACACGAAGTTACGGCTACTGATCCTTCAGATATGAATTGGACCATATCTGATACACTTGGGTCTGAGGGACACATTGAGGAGGAAGGGGAAATCCTAGAAAACCAAATAAACAGGGAGGTCAAGAAGGGTATTGGGGAGGTCAAGATCTTTCATAGGGATGAAGTGGATGCTATGGCGGCTGGTTGTATTAGTATCGAGCTATCGAGGGTCGTGTGTCATGCCCTGAGTCGACAAACCGTTAGTCCCCGGTGTTATTTTGCTGAATCGATGGTCCTCGCTAAGGCATGATGCCGTACGAGTCTGGAATTGCACTCGTACAAGACAAGAACGTTACGTTGATTTTTATATTAAAATGCCAAGTTGAAACTTCACGAATCATATCAAATTGAGACGCAATATAGGAAGATAGAAATATGCTTTTTCATTCATAGCTTGCAACGAAGTGCAAGTCGTAATTATATTGGATGCCGTTGCAGCTACATTGATTGAAAACAAAAGAAACATACTCGACAAGTTGCCTGAACTAACACTTGTCGTTCCATACATTCGCCCCTTTATACATAAGCCTTCGATTGAATTGGCTTCAAAATACTTCAGCATAGGAAGAGCTTCAAAACGCATCTCCGCACTTCAGCTTCAGTTTAGAGCTCCTGCCGCACCTGGGGAATTGGGGGAGGGGATTAGCACACTTGCTAAGTGGACGAGACGAACACACTCATCTAAACTGTCTTTGATTGTTAAGGTAGGCATGCTTTAGAGTTGTCTTTCTATTTAGAACTAAATGAATTCAGTTCATATCGATAGCCATCTTGGAGAAATAAAGCATATAGTAAAACATGGTGATTTATCACATTTCTTACCACGGCCGTGTTCGTCCCTGCATAAAAACAGAGAGAATACAAATAACCTGCATAAGATAATAGGTGAGCATGCTACTATCTTATATGCGCAGTCATTGGTGTTACACACCATGTGGGACTATCTCAACGACATTTTGGCCTGTTCGGTCTAGGTTGCAAGCCTGACTGACGGTTCCATAATGCATCAGTACTGAAGCACGATTATTCATTCCCCCTAGGTCGATTCGATTCTAATGCCCCGGATACCGATTCGAGGAAAATCAACTTGTCCACAAGCTGTCAATGACCATGCCAATGCGTGAACAGTTTAATATATGCAAACAGTTTTGTATAGTGCGGACAGTATTGAACGACATTATTATTTCTCCTAACTCATGCAACGATTCATTTTTCCCAAAGCCGTACTCCCAACTTAGCATCTCGTGGGCACCAAATTATCCGAGGCATCATAACCCACGATCGATGTTTTATATTATTTTGTAGCACGTGAAATAGTCTATCTTTTTACTAGAACCTTAAACTTTCTCGTTTATGTGAGAACTTATATTTTTCAGAGTAGATTACTCTAAATCGATACGTTTTTCCTGAGTTCTTGACCTTAGTGGATTGTCACGTATTTAACTTGGCATCGTCGATTTGAATGAATTTGAGGCAAAGGAAATTTTATTTGCAGGACAGAGTAGAAAAGAAGGGACCGAATCACCCACCAAGTTCTTCGAATCGTGCCGACCGCCGAAGCGTGTCGCAACATTCAAGCTTTAGTTATGCGAGCTCTTGTAATGGCACCAACACTTAGTTAGGATTCCTTCTTTCTTTCGCTTCGAAATTCGTAAATGTATTCAGAAAATAACGCGAAAGCACTTCATCAAAACCCAGCGACCATGTCCCGTCGAAGGGACTCTTATATAGAGCTCACTCGCCGAGACGTAGCCCGCTGCATCTAGGACTTATTCTAATAGAAGTCGTTCCATTAGTTGGATCGATTCTCGTAACATTCGTCCAAATCGATTTGATCGATGCCGTAAGGTGTTATCGTTTACCAAGCTCAGCGATTGAGTCAGATGGCCATCTAAGTTTACGACCGATCTGACTCGATGTAAGCATATTATGAAGTCCGTCGCCTATCGAAAGCGGGATGCTACATAATATACCACTAAGAAAAAGTTTCGTTCCGAAACTTAAGAACAAGGGTCTCATCTTAGATTAGACAAACAACGCAGAGAACTTCTCCATCATCTCTGCCTCTATTTCCCACATCGACTCTTCAACTGAATGGTTCCACCAAAGCACATGGACCAAGGACATCGACCGATTTCGTAATACCTTCTCCTTATGGTCCAAAATTTGAATAGGCTCCTCTGAGTAAGACAAGTCAGTACGTAGCTCCAACTGATCGAAGTTAACCACGTGGCTTGGATCGTGCACGTATTTTCAAAGTTATGAGACATGGAAAATATCGTGTACATTAGCCAAGGCAGGAGGTAGTGTGATCCGATAAGCAACCGTTGCAACTCGCTCGATGATCTCGAAGGGGCCTACAAATCTCGGGCTCAGTTTGCCTTTAATGTCGAACCGCATTACACCATGTATGGGCGTTACTTTCAGAAACATATTGTCCCCGACCAGAAATTCTAGCAGTCGTCGGTGAAGATCTGTGTAGCTCTTTTGTCAATTTTATGCGATATGGAGTCTATCTCGAATCAAGCGGACCTTTTCGATGGCCTGCTCTACCAGTTCCAGTCCAAGCACTTATCGCTCTCCGACTTCATCCTAACATATTGGTGAACGACACTTCCTCCCGTAGAGCACCTCATATGGAGCCATCTAAATGCTCGACTGATAACTGTTGTTATACGCAAACTCCGCAAGTAAAAAATATGTATCCCAACTAGTTTTTAAATTGATCGCACACAGACGCAACATATCCTCTAAGATTTGATTTACCTTTTCCGTTTGACCGTCTGTTTGGGGGTGGTACACAGAACTAAAGTTTAGTTTGGTCCCTATCGCCGCTTGTAGGCTCGTCCAAAAATACGATAGGAATCGCCCGTCTCTGTCCAAAATTATTGAGGCCGGTACCCGTGCAGTCGAACAATATTGTCAATATAGATTTGTGCTAACCGATCGACGCTCCATCCTACTTTAATTATGATAAAGTGAGCCGACTTGGTCAATCTATCAATAATGACCCAAATTGCATGATTCTCCCGTGACATCTTCGAAAATCCTATATCAAAATCCATCAAGATGTTGTCCCACTTCCACTCGGGAATAGAGATGTTCTGCAGCTCTCTGCCTAGCCTTTGGTGTTCCGCCTTCACTTGCTGACACGCCATGCACTGCGACACGAAAGTAGCCACGTATTTCTTCATGCCATGCCACCAAAAGTTTGTGTGTAAGTCCTTGTACATCTTGGTGCTTCCAGGATGTAACGAGTACTTCGCATAATGTGCCTCCATCAGAATTTCTTTTCGAATTTCAACATTTTCAGGAATGCAGAGCCTTCCTTTTAGTCGAATCGTCCCGTCTTCATCTTCCGCAAAGTCAGTCGCCCTTTTTGTTGAAATCAGCTCACGCATCTTCTTCAGGAATGAGTCATCCTTCTGTGCGGTCTTTATCTTGCTAAGCAGGCTCGATCCTAACTTTAACTAAGCTAGGTACAGGTGTCGATACTCAATTCCGAGTTCGATACCCATCGCTTCAAGGTCTCGTCATATCTCATTATTTATGGCCAGTGATCCCATAAACATTCTGCTAAGCGCGTCGGCTACAATATTTCCCTTGCCCGACGTATACTCGATCGTTAGCTCGTAATCTTTTATGAGTTCGAGCCAACATCGCTGCCGTAGGTTGAGTTCTCGTTGCGTAAACAAGTATTTCAGGCTTTTATGATCTGTGTAGATTCTGCAAGCCACACCATAGAGGTAGTACCGTCAGAGTTTCAATGCAAACACGATTGCCGCCAATTCTAGGTCATGCGTCGGATAGTTTTTCTCGTGCTGCTTCAACTGCCATGAAGCGTAGAAGATGACTTTATCTCTCTGTATGAGTACACACCCGAGGCCAGTTCCCGATGCGTTGCTGAATATCTGAAAGCCTTCTGGACCATCTGGAAGTGCAAGGATTGGAGCTGAGATGAGTCATTGCTTCAACTCTTGAAAGCTGGATTCATAGTCGTCACTCATTCAAATACTACTCCCTTCTGGGTGAGGCGAGTCAGAGGCAACGCTAGTTTTGAAAAGCTCCGGACGAATCTTTTGTAGTAGCCCGCTAAGCCCAGGAAACTCCGAATATCGCTAGCTGAGGTAGGTCGTTTCTAATCTACCACCGCTTCAATCTTCTTTGGGTCCACCGCGACACCTTCAGCAGAGATTACATGTCCGAGGAATGACACACTACTCATCCAGAACTCGTATTTACTCTGCTTGGCGTATAATTTGTTTTCACGCAGAGTCTGCAATACCGTCTTCAAGTGTTCTGCATGCTCTTCTCGGTTCCTTGAGTAGATAAGGATATCGTCGATGAACACGACTACAAATTTATCAATTTGGGGTCGAAAGACTTGGTTCATCAGATCCATGAAAGCGGCTGGGGCATTCGTCAAATCGAACGACATGACTAGGAATTCGTAATGACCATATCGAGTACGGAAGACAGACTTTGATACGTCGTCGAACTTGATCTTCAACTGATGATAGCCAAATCGAAGATCGATTTTTGAAAATATTGACGCATCTTGCAGTTGGTCAAATAAGTCGTCGATTCGTGGCAAGGAATACTTGTTCCGCACGGTCGCCTTGTTGAGTTTTCGATAGTCAATACATAGCCGCATCGATCCATCATTCTCCTTCACAAACAGTACGGGAGCTCTCCACGGAGAGACGCTAGGGCGAATAAATTTGTGGTCTAGCAACTCTTGTAATTGCATCTTTAGCTCCTTCAGTTCTGCTGGAGCCATTCGGTAAGGCGCCTTTGATATCGGCTGTGTATCCGGAAAGGTGTCGATGTTGAATTTTATTTTTCGATCCGACGGCATCCAGGGCATCTCGTTCGGAAAAATGTCGAGAAAATCTGCCACAACATCAGTCTGTATTGTGTTTGTATTATCCTTTCGCGTGTCTCGAACTGATGCCAAGTATCCCGCACAGCCGGAACGCAACATACGCCTTGTCGAGATTGCCGATACCATCATTGCCGTCTTCGAGACTGTACCGCACGAATATGAGAACTCTGTCTCGCCAGAAAGACGAAACACCACTCTCTTCTTCGCACACTCGATCGTTGCATGACAAGCACCCAACCAATCCATGCCCAAAATTATGTCGTACTCTTTGATGTCTAGTACGACGGCATCCAATGATAGATTTCTTTCCCCGATGTAAATATGGCCACCCCTACAAATAAAGTTCATAGGCATAACGACTCCCGATGGAGTGCTAATGCTAATGTCCATATCTAGTGATTGCATAGTTATTTTATTTTCATTCGCATAATTAGCAGATATAAAACTATGCGTCGTACCCGAATCGAATAGTACTCGAGCATGTATATTTTTGTAGAGTAATATACCCGTTACAACAGTATCGGACGTGAATGCCTCATCCCGAGTTAATGCATAAACTCGGCCTTGAGCTCTATGGCATTGATTCTGCAGGTTGACGGGCACCGCATTTGCACCTTGCAGTATAGGCACTTTATGTGGATTCAGAACATTCCTTGGTGGTTTTGGTTGATTTGAAACTTTTTGCGGACAAAATGTAACTATATGGCCTATCTCGCCACACTTGTAGCAAGATCGCATAACGCAATCGGTGGTTCGGTGCCCACGTCTATTGCATCTGCTGCAGTATTGTCCGCCATGGCCCCGGTTATCAAATGTGTTCGGACGTTTTGATACTCCCGATCCTCCGGCATCGTTAGGACGCTTGTTGAAGTGGTTAAGCATGTCAGGCATGACTCTATGCGACATATTGCCAAAGACACGCTCACTATCGAGAGCAGCATCATAGGATTCGCGGTAGGTTTGACACCTTTGATTCATGATGTCCCTTCGCAGTTTGTCGTTTAGGCCTTGTTGTAAGCGTTCACACCATGCTTCCTAGTTGGGTAGGAAGACGTCGGCAAACTTCGTCAGTTTCGAGAAGCTCGACTCATAATCGTCGACTGATATATTTCCTTGTCGCAACATCATGAACTCGTCTTCTTTTTAACGACGTACGGCACGAGGAACGTACTGTTCAAGAAATACTTCCTTGAACATTTTCTAGGAAATTATGGTGTCCGTATCGGCGTCGTAGATTTCCTGCTTCTTAGCTGCCCACCAGTCGTAAGCCCTCAGTTGCAGCTGTAATGTCGCACATGTTACCCTCTATGACCCTTCAATGCTAAGCAGATTAAACAAGTCCTTAATCTCCATGAGCCACCCCACTATCACATCAGGCTCTGTTCGGCCATTGAATTTTGGTAGATTCATCTTGCGGAACCCTTTTGCTTTGAACAAGGAAGAAGAATTTAACATTTACGATTGAGCTTCTTGCTCATCTTTATCTTGAACATCTTGCCTTTCCTCGGGTACCACGACCGTTGCTTTGGTATTGCCCACCATCTTGCTTACGATCTGCGTTAGGTCGTTCATTTGCTTCTACTGCGCATCAAATTGGGCTTTGATTTGCATCTGAATCTGTTGCTGCTGCAGTTCTATCAACTATAGCATTTTCTTCATAGTTGTCTCGCTAGGGCCAGTACTCTTTGTGCTCGACGTACTATCCACGGTTTGGGTTGTTGTGCCGGGATTGTTCTTATTTCTCTTAGTCATTCCTACAAAATAGAGTAAACCCGTTAGTATTTTTCAAAAATATCTATGGGCTTACCTGTATGGAACTTTTATTTCATGCAGCATGTCGACAAGCATTCAATCGAGCAATCGCAATGAACATTCCAACAATGAAATATCTTTCAAAAATCTGAGGAAAAATAATTGTGCTCTGATACCAATTTGTCATGCCCCGAGTCGACAAACCGTTTGTCCCCGATGTTATTTTGCCGAATCGATCGTCCTCTCTTAGGCGTGATGCCGTACGAGTCTGGAATTGCACTCGTACAAGGCAAGAACGTTACATTGATTTTTATATTGAAACGTCAAGTTGAAACTTCACAAATCACATCACATTGAAATGCATTATAGGAAGATAGAAATATGCTTTTTCATTCATAGCTTGCAACGAAGTACAAGTCGTAATTAAATTAGATGCCGTTGCGGCTACATTGATTGAAAACAAAAGAAACATACTCGACAAGCTGCCTGAACTAACACTTGCCGTTCCATACATTTGCCCCTTTATACATAAGCCTTCGATTGAATTGGCTTCAAAATAGTTAAGCATAGGAAGATCTTCAAAATGCCTCTCCGTACTTCAGCTTCAGTTTAGAGCTCCTACCGCACCTGGGAAATTGGGGGAGGGGATTAGCACACTTGCTAAGTGGACGAGACGAACCCACTCGTCTATACTGACATTGATTGTTAAGGTAGGCATGCTTTAGAGTTGTCTTTCTATTTTGAACTAAATGAATTCAGTTCATATCGATAGCCATCTTGAAGAAATAAAGCATTCAGTAAAACGTAGTTATTTATCACATTTCTTACCATGGCCGTGTTCGTGCCTGCATAAAATAGAGATAATACAAACTACCTGCATAAGACAATAGGTGAGCATGCTACTATCTTATATTCCTAGTCATTGGTGTTACACACCACGTGGGACTATCTCAACGGCATTTCGGCCCGTTCAGTCTAGGTTGCAAGCCTGACTAACGGTCCCGTAATGCATCAGTGCCGAAGCACGATTATTCATTCCCCTAGGTCGATTCGATTCCGATGCCCCTGATACCGATTCAAGGAAAATCAACTTATGCACAAGCTGTCCATGACCATGCCAATGCGTGAACAGTTTAATATATGCAAATAGTTTTGTATAGCGTGGACAATATTGAATGCCATTATCATTTCTCCCAAATCATGCAACGATTCATTTCCTCCAAAGCCGTACTCCCGATTTAGCGTCCCGTGGGCACCAAATTGTCCGAGGCATCATAACCCACAATCGACGTTTTATATTATTTTACAGCACGTGAAATAGTCTTTCTTTTTACTAGAACCTTAAAATTTCCCGTTTTTGTGAGAACTTGTATTTTTCAGAGTAGATTACTCTAAATCGATACGTTTTTCCCGAGTTCTTGACCTTAGTAGATTGGCATACATTTAACTTGGCATCGTCGATTTGAATAAATTCGAGGCAAAGAAAATTTTATTTGCGGGACAGTAGAAAAGAAGGGGCCAAATCACCCACCAAGTTCTTCGAATCGTGTCGACCGTCGAAGCACATCGCAACGTTCAAGCTTTAGTTACGTGAGCTCCTGCAATGGCACCAACACGTAGTTAGGTTTCCTTCTTTATTCTTTTGCTTCGAAATTCATAAATTGCATTCAAAAAATGACGCAAAAGTACTTCATCAAAACTCAGCGGCAAAAGCTCCAAAAAACCATACAGCAGTCCGATCCCGTCGAAGGGACTCATATATAGAGCTCACTCGCCGAGATGCAGCCTGCTGCATCTAGGACTTATTCCAACAGAAGTTGTTCCATTAGTTGGATCGATTCTCGTAACTTCCATCCAAATTAATTTGATCGATGCCGCAAGGTGTTATCGTTTACCAAGCTCAGCGATCGAGTCAGATGGCCATCTAAGTTCCCGACCGATCTGACTCGGTGCAAGCATATTATGAAGTCCATCGCCTATCGAAAGCGGGGCGCTACACCGCTGATGTCACCTGTTAGAAGATTTGAAGACCCCTGGAGTTAGCTTCCATATGGAGAATAGGCATACTTCCGATAGACTAAGCAAATCCAAAGGACTCTCCGGTCACTGTTCCAAACTGGGGATTGCGAGGGTTAGGAATACGAGAGCGGCATCAATGATTTCCACTAAATCCTCAACGTCATCGTTTAATATTTAAAATGATCATTTGAAACGCTCGGGGGATTGCCAATCTACGAACGATACAGAGGATCAAGGCACTATGTAGGATCCATAAAATCTTAATTTTGGGTCTAATCGAACCCAAAGTGTCGAATAATCAGATGAATAAGTTCAAAGTCAAGCTGGAGTTTCAGATGGCGATGGACAATAAGAAAGGAGTTTGGATACTAGCTAAAGATGAGATGAATATTAAACTGGTGGATCATTGAACAGGCTCTGACGATTAGCTTCTCCCATCCGTCTTGGAGGAGGGAAGCTTGGCTCTCTGTGGTCCATGGGAGTACATCCAGCAAAGGGAGGAGGGATCTGTGGGATAGGTTGCTCTCTCTGTCGGTCCCGTTGGAGTCGCCATGGGCGGTTGGGGGAATTTTGATGCTATCACTAGCCGTAATAAGAAGAAGGGGCAGAATCCCTGACTGCCAATCAATTAGCGAGTTTTTTTGACTTCATCTTTGAAGCTTGTCTCACTGCATAGCAGACATCGGGTAACACATACACCTGGTACAGCAATAGAAATGGAAATCAAAGGCAGTTGTCTAAACTGATCGAGTGATCACCAATCAATGTTGGCTCGACTGGACTCAAAGTTCGACGGTCGAGAATCTCAGCAGTACCGAATCAAACCACGCCCCCATGCTGGTTGAAATATAGATGATGTAGTGCCCCGCTTTCAATAGGCGACAGACTTGATATTATGCTTACGTCGAGTCAGATCGGTCGGGAACTTAGATGGCCATCTGAGTCGATCACTGAGCTTGGTAAACGATAACACCTTGCGACATCGATCAAATCGATTTGGACGAATGTTATGAGAATCGATCCAACTAATGGAACGACTTCTGTTGGAATAAGTCCTATATGCAGCGGGCTGCATCTCGGCGAGTGAGCTCTATATAAGAGTCCCTTCGACGGGACCAGACTGCTGTATAGTTTTCTTGGAGCTTTTGCCGTATGGTTTTGATGAAAGTGCTTTCGTGTTATTTTCTGAATGCAATCTACGAATTTCGAAGCGAAGGAATAAAGAAGGAATTCTAACTAAATGTTGGTGTTATTGAAGGAGCTCACGTAACTAAAGCTTGAATGTTGCGAAGCGCTTCAACGGTCGGCATGATCAAAGTACTTGGTGGGTGACTGCAAACAAAATTCCTTTGCCTGAAATTCATTCTAATCGACGATGCCAAGTTAAATGCATGCCAATCCACTAAGGTAAAGAACTCGGAAAAAATGTATCGATTTAGAGTAATCTACTCTAAAAATATAAGTTTTGCACCAAAACGAAAAAGTTTAAGGTTCTAATAAAAAGATAGACTATTTTACGTGCTGCAAAATAGTGTGAAACGTCTATCGTGGCTTATGATGCCTCGAGCAATTTGGTGCCTACGGGACGCTAAATCGGGAGTACGACTTTAGGAAAAATGAATTGTTGCATGAGTTGGGAGAAATGATAATGCAGTTCAATACTGTCCGTGCTATAAAATCTGTTTGCATGTATTAAACTATTCACGCATTGACATGGTCATACAGCTTGTGCACAAGTTCATTTTCCTCGAAACGGTATCCGGGGCATCGAAACCGATTCGACCTAGGGGAAATAATTTATCGTGCTTTGGTGCGAGGCATGAGGGACCTTCAGTAAGGCTTGCAACCTAGGTTGAAAGGGTAGCGTCGCATGCCAATTTTGATTAAGTTCCAAGTGGTGTGTAACACCAATGACCACATGTAAGATAGTATCATGCTCACCTATTGTCTTATGTAGGTATAATTATTATCTCTATTTTATGCAGGGACGAGTACGACCGTGGTAAGAATTGTAATAAATCATTATGTTTCACTATATGCTTTATTACTTCAAAGAAGGTTATCGATATGAACTGAATTCATTTAGTTCTAATGGGAAGAAAACTCTAAAGCATGCCGACCTTAATAATCAGAGTCGGTTTAGACGAGTGGGTTCGTCTCGTCCACCTAGCAAGTGTGCTAATCCCCTCCCCAATTCCCTAAGTGCGGCGAGAGCTCTAAACTAAAGTTGAAGTGCGAAGAGGCGTTTTGAAGCTCTTCCTATTCTGAAGTATTTTGAAGCCAATTCACCGTAGGCTTATGTATAAAGGGGCGAATGTATGAAATGGCAAGTGTTAGTTCAGGCAGCTTATCGAGTACATTTCTTTTGTTTCAATCAATGTCGCCGCAATGGCATCCAATGTAATTACGACTTGCACTTCGTTGCAAGCTATGAATGAAAAGCATATTTTTATTTTGTCACGACCCGCACCCTGTTTAGGGGTACGAGAATGTGGGTACGTCGCCTACGTCGCAGTGTCGGCGGCAGAACGCTGTATAGGTCATCTATAACATCTAACAACAAGATATATAAACCTGTCATCTCCGTACGGAGGTATGATATAATATATCAACTCTATATCTCAATCACATGTCTAGGAAAGATAGAGCACGATATGGAATCAGATAAAAGAAAAAAATTGAATATAAATAGAGTTATTACACCACACAAAATAGATGTTCAACACAAATAAATACAAGTCCTGAATATAACTAAGTCTCAACTAATCAATCGAAACAATTCGATACAAACATAAAGCTATAAATAGTAGACTAAATTAGGCACCCTCTACTGAGCTAGATGCTCCTCAGGCTCCTGAATGTCACCCTCATATGCCCCATAGAAGGTAGGGCAGTCACCATCATCATCTGTAATATTTTGTCAACATATCCAGTCAGGATTGGAACGAGCACATCACCTCTAACAGTTTAAAATAATTGACAAGTGCTATGAGTATGAAATAATAATGAAATTCTTGATGATCAAGTTGTAGAGGTAATGTATAATGAAAAAACAAGTGTACAAGATCATATGAGAACCGGCAGATATATAAAAATGAGTAAACCTGTCATGCAAGATATGTTGTAGACAACTCAGACAAACTGTGTTAAGACCAGTGATTTTGAAATACCAAGTTTGACATGTGAACGACTAGGGATATATCCGGCAAACCATACACTTACGTGTGTGGCCGCTATTATTCACGAAAGACCAATGGAATAGAAAGGGGTATGTTCACATGTCTCCTAGGTATTTCCCCGCCCGACTAGTACACATGGAATCTAGTTCTTTGACACGCATTTCATTAGTCACGATGGATGCATTAGTCATGATTATATTATTCAAGATAGGCATGTAACTATGTATCTCCAATCAGGGAATCCATAAAATACCAATCCGTGAGTCCATCGTGTTAGAATCAAGATAGAACACTAATATAACATGCATCACAGGATATATCAACATAATAAAACTATCAAAGAATGTACTCGCCTGCCATCCTGAATGACTGAGATGAATAGATGTTCGAACTGGTATCACGGAGTCCTATTTAAAGCAATTTACAGGTTATGGTGTGTTTAAATATGTAATAAAGGAATTTTATAATGCAACTACATGATTCTAAGTCAATCTAGGTCAAACTAGATTATACAAAGTCAATCTAAGTCATACTAGGCCTAACAAAGTCAAACTAGGTCAAGACAAGTCAAACAAAGTCAAACAAGGTCGATTTAAGTCAAAGGTTGACTTACACTTAACTTTTGGTCGAATGGTCAACTCTGGTCAACCCTTGTCAACTCATAGCCCATTCTAGTTCAACTAGGTCAATGGTTGACTCACAGTTGACTTTTGGTCAACTGGTCAACTCTGGTCAAGTTTTGGTCAATTTTAGACTAAAGTTGACTTTTAGTCAAAACGGTCAACCGTGGTCAAACGGGGTCAATCCTAAGTCATTTACCCTATTCCTAACCATTACCAACCAAGCTATCCTAATTCTAACCATATCTTAAACATGTTAAACTCATATCTTAGTTATGTAGGAACGAAATAGTAAAGCGTAATACTCTAGAGGGGGGGTGAATAGAGTTAGCAGCGAAATAATGCTAATTAAAAAAGTTAGCAGCACAATCACAGAATATTAATAATAACTAAAATAATGTAAAGACAGAGTTAAGAGAGCAAACGCAAAGACAACGATGTATACTGGTATCCCTCTGTTGAGGACTAATCCAGTCGGTAGAACTCTTGCTGCCAGTTGAATCCACTATTGGAAAAATCGCAAGTTTTCTTACGAAGTCCTTGCAACTTCTACAACGCGAGCTTTGATACGAAGAACTCGTCCAACTTCAAATGTGAAGAGGTATTCTTCAATCAAGTCTTCTGATTATAATCTCTCAGAAACTTCTAGACCGTACCGCACTGGCAAATTGACTAGAGGATTGTAACTGGCTTGGGATCTGAAATTGAAAGCTCTAGAAAACTCTTTGGAAGACTGAAAGCTTTAGATAGAGAGAAGATTGAAAGTGAATGAGTGAGTTGAAATGATCGAAATCCTTCTCTATTTATAGGAGTTCCAAAGGCAGACTTCTGTCAGAATTCAGGCAGAATTCGGGCAGAACTCTTTGAGCAAATCTCGGTCAAATCTGCAACTGCAAGAGGACCAAGTTCCAAAGATTCAAAATCACAACGGCCACCAACCGAACTCTGGCCGAACTCTGGCCGAACTCTGGCCGAGTTCTGTCAGGGTTAGGTTAGGGTTTTAAAAATAGGTTTTGGTGATTTTTGAAAACCTTTTTGAAAACCTTTTTGTAAATATTTTGATAGGTCATTTTAAAAAACATTTTGAACTATTTTGGGGATAGCCTATTTGCCAGTACGACTCGGTGTACAACATAATCCTAGACTCAAATAAAATGAAAATTACATTGCATAGAAAATACAGACTCGAGTAGGCAAACAGATCTTCAGTCTTGAACGGAGTGGATAGCCAATCTTACTTATGTCCAAGAATCCGAGATGTCCCAACTAGCTTTGTATATCCAGACAGAGTTTGATCAATTATTAAAATCAGGTTGACCATATGACCAATGGGCCAACAATCTCCCCCATTTTGATAATTGACAAACTATGAATGATATAACATTTAGCTTGTTCAAAAAGAATCAAAACGTGAAATTATTCATGTCCTGTATTTAACTCAAATAAAAATGTTAGATCTTTAATTTTCTCCCCCTTTGTCACTTAGCAAAATAATTGCACAAGAGAAGGCTCCCCCGCATTTAATGCAGAAGGCTCCCCCGCAATTAATGCATAAGGAACAAATAGTGAGAAAACATATAAAAGAGATAAGGCATAAAAATTAGAGAGATATCATTGCAGGCATGTATTGTCTCTAAAGAATATTATCACAGGCATGCTATTGTTTTAAAAACATAAAAGTAATCTCAGGCATGCTATTTCACAGGGAGTTTGTAATGAAGAAGCAGTATAAAGAGATAGTGCTAAAACAAAGTGCTGAAATAAACTGAAATACCATAACTGAAATACCATAAACATGTCCATGAAGATAAATAGTACTGAAAGCAAAACAGAAAGTGCTGATAAATACTAGAAAGTACTGATAAAAAGAAATACTGATAAAAACTTGGAATGTTGGAGCATTTCCAAGTATACAAAAAAATCAAATCACATCTCCTCATCACTATCCTCGTCATCATCATCATCAGCAGCTCGGCCAGCATGACCGGAAGGACCAGCACCAGAAGTACCAGCGCCAGAAGGATGAGTAGGGGCGCCAGCATAGAACTCACCAACGTAGTCACGAGGTACACGATACCAATCATAGGCGTTACCTGGCTGGAAGTAGGTATGGACAGCCTCATCCTCACAGCGGTAACCCGAAAAAGCTGGATCTCGAGGGATGGAACCGGCTGAATGACCAGTCTGAGCAAAACGAAGATCAGCCAAGGAGTTTGCCATCGCCTGATAACGGATGACGTCGCGGAACTCACGCTCGCGAGCCATGTCCGTCATCAAGACGTACAAAGCAGATAAGTGCTGATGTATGCCCTCAAATGTCATGGCATACTGATGAGGTGGTGGAGGAGGTGCAGTAGGAGGAGCAGTAGGTGGAGCTGAAGCAGTCCGGCTGCGACGAGATAGCTAAAGAAACTTGGGCTCAGAGTCCTGAGTACAAGTCGATAGATCGATCTCGAATCGCTGAAAGATACGAGGGAGAATCATCGCGTAAGAGAGATTTTGATCTCTTGCACGACATCGTCCCATCATCTGAATGATAGTCTTAGGGGTGGAAAAAGGAATCCCCTTAAGAATATGGTACATAGCGGACAGCTCAAGTGAGGTCACATCATCTTTGGAAGTGGATTTGGAAAGGATAGTAGAGTAGATGATGCGATGCAATTCGTAGTTGAACAAGTTCAGGTTGTTAGCCTTGAACTTTCCAGAGCGTACTCTGTCAGGAGCACAGAGTTCCGCTTTAAAACTAGTGAGTGTCGTGCCTTCGGGAAAATCGAATTCCGTGATGTCTACTAGTGGTTCACCTTCATTGGGAATACCAAGAATCTCCGCTCGGAGGGCATCATCGAACTCGATGTCGATGCCTCCAACACGTGTACTCACGACAAAAGTGTTTACTACGAGATTGCAATAGAATAAACGAATGGCATTAGTAGCTATTGGGAAGCATAGTTTAACAAATAAGTGTAACCCTAATGCCTCAAACAAGTGACGATGATCGGAAAATACCGTCCATTTGATCGGAGCGCCGCCGCATATGGATCGGGTGGAAAAATCACCCTACCATAATAGGGCTTGGTCGAGGGTTTGAAAGAAAAACCCATCGAAAGCGCCGTCGCTCGTTTGGATCGACGAAAAGAGTGAATCCGTGTGTGGATTCGAAGACGACCCTTCCTCACTAGGAGTGGTCTTCTTCTTCCTCTTGAATGGATTAAATTTAGGTGCCATTGAAATAAAAAGCACAAATTGAAAGGTGGAGAGAGAGGGAGTTA
Organism: Iris pallida; assembly: GCA_029216955.1. Classification (NCBI taxonomy): domain Eukaryota; kingdom Viridiplantae; phylum Streptophyta; class Magnoliopsida; order Asparagales; family Iridaceae; genus Iris; species Iris pallida. Next base: position 24,493,252 of record JANAVB010021599.1, on the reverse strand, counting down.
TACCTCACGAAATCAGGATATGTTGTAGAGAATGTCGATCTCCACACGATTCCAAATTTTGGAGAGATTTCACCAAGTAGATTGGAAGGAAAAGATTGGTGAAGAACTAGGGTTTGATGGCTCGGGTCGGCTGCTGCTGCTGTTTGAATTGGTTTGGAAGCAATGAAAGAGAAGAAGCTCTCGGGTTCTGGATATATACACAGATACCCTCAACCGAACTCGGGCCGAATTCGGTCAGAGCTCTGGCCGAAATCGCCTAGGGTTCTTCAAAGTTGATTTTTGCCACTTCTTTTTCATTGTCTCATTTCAAATATTTAATTCAAATATTAGTTATTTTAGCCTTCAAATAACATAATTAATAATATTTTATGAATTAAATGTCGTTACACAGTAACTGTCTCAGATTAGCTATAGGAGTACTATCCCAGCTGGCGGAGGTTCACCGGGGAACTCTTAAATACCGCTTCACTTCAACCGTAGTTGTGGTAACAGACAGACTCTTTATTGGCTTGTCTCTAACACAGTTTTTGCGTATTGAGATATAATCATAAAACAGAATCAATTAATATTATTGACGTCCAAAATTCCTAATTCTCGACGTAAATAATTGAAACGATCTTCCGCTAGAGGTTTAGTGAAGATGTCAGCTAATTGATTTTCAGTATCTATGTACACAAGGTTTATATCTCCATTTTGATGATGATCTCTAAGAAAATGATGTCTAATCTCGATATGTTTAGTACGAGAGTGACATACTGGATTCTTAGTCAAATTAATAGTGCTCGTGTTATCACAGAAAATGGGAATATATGTGTAAAATAAATCATAGTCTTCAAGGGTTTGTTTCATCCACAAAATCTGAGCGCAACAACGTCCTGCGGCGATGTACTCAGCCTCTGTTGTTGATAGGGCTACAGAATTTTGCTTTTTACTAAACCAAGAGACTAAAGCTTTGCCTAAGAAATGACATGTGCCACTTGTACTTTTTCTATCAACTTTGCATCCAGCAAAATCTGCATCCGAATAACCAATAAGGTCAAGGGACTTAGTTTTGGGATACCACAAGCCAACAGAAGAAGTACCTTTAAGGTATCGGAAGATACGCTTAACTGCGGACAGATGTGATTCCTCTGGGTTAGCTTGAAAACGTGCACACAGGCAAACACTAAACATTATATCTGGACGACTAGCAGTTAAATAAAGTAAACTACCAATCATACCTCGATACTTACGTGTGTCGACTGGCTTGCCTTGTTCATCTGAATCAAGCTTTGTTGAAGTTGCCATTGGAGTGCCAATAGGTTTGACATTGTCCAGATCGAACTTCTTTAGCAAGTCTTTTGTGTACTTGGCTTGATTTATGAATGTCCCATTATCAGTTTGTTTGATTTGTAATCCGAGAAAGAATTTCAGTTCTTCCATCATGCTCATCTCAAACTCATTCTGCATACACTTAGAAAATTCTTGACACAGAGATTCATCAGTAGATCCAAATATAATATCATCAACATAGATTTGAATTAAAAGCAACTTGCCATTAAAAGATTTAATAAATAGTGTAGTGTCAACCTTTCCTTTTGAAAAACTGTTGTCAAGTAGAAAAGAGCTTAGACGATCATACCAAGCACGAGGGGCTTGTTTTAAACCGTATAGAGCTTTCTTCAACTTGAAAACATGATCTGGGTTTTTAAAATCCGTGAAACCTGGAGGTTGTGCTACAAAAACTTCTTCTTTTATAAAACCATTTAAAAAAGCACTTTTCACATCCATTTAAAAAGTTTGAAATCATGAAAATATGCAAATGCACATAACATGCGAATGGATTCTAATCTCGCAACTAGGGCATAAGTCTCATCGTAGTCGATACCTTCTTCTTGACTGTATCCTTGAGCTATGAGTCGAGCCTTATTATGAGTCACTAAACCATTCTCATTCAGTTTGTTTCGGAATACCCAACGGGTGCCAATGACCGGATGATCAACTGGCCTGGGAACAAGTTCCCAAACTTGATTCCGTTCAAATTGGTTTAATTTCTCTTGCATAGCATCTATCCAAAAACTATCACTACATGCTTCATCAATAGTTTTGGGTTCTAGCTGTGAAATAAATGTAACACTAGAAACAATATCTCTACAGGATATTCGAGTACTTACTCCCTTGGTAATATCACCAATTACCAAATCCTTTGGATGATTAGCTGTAAATTTCAACCTTTTTGCTTCATTCTGAAGGTAGCTGGTTCTTAGATCTTCTCTAGGAGGTTCAGCTAGTGCAGAGCTTGGTTGAGAATCAGCTGGAGTTGAGCTTGGAACAGATGTATCTTCGTCATTGTCATCAATCGTCATTTGATTTAATTCATCAAAGGTGACATTGATTGACTCTTCGATGATCATGGTACGTTTGTTGAAGACTCTGTATCCTTTGCTCTTGGCCGCATAACCTAAAAATATACCTTCATCGGCCTTTTCATCAAATTTTCCCAAATTGTCTTTTGTGTTAAGAATAAAACATTTACAACCAAAAATTCTAAAGTATGAAACTGAAGGAATTCTATTAAACCATAACTCAAATGGAGTCTTCTTCGATTTGGGTCGAATTAGAACTCTATTAAGAACAAAGCAAGCTGTGTTGACAGCTTCAGCCCAGAAATATTTGGGTAGACTAAACTGGTTTAACATCACTCTGGCCATTTCGGTTAGAGTTCTGTTCTTACGTTCCACAACTCCATTTTGTTGTCGAGTCCTAGGACAGGAGAACTCATGAATAAAACCGTGTGTGTCACAAAATTGCTCAAAATCAGCATTCTCGAATTCGCCACCATGATCGCTTCTAATGCGAGTGATCATGTAACCTTTTTCATTCTGAACTTTCTTGCAAAAGGCGACAAATTCGGATAATGCATCATTCTTGCGTGTCAAGAAATATACCCACGTGTATCTAAAGAAATCATCTACAATTACGAAAGCATAAAGTTTACCTCCGAGGCTAGCAACTCTGCTAGGACCAAATAAGTCCATATGAAGCAATTGTAGAGGTCTAGTAGTACATACTGCGTTTACTGATTTGAAAGTGGATCTGGTAGCTTTGTTCCTTTCATATTGACTGCATACTGAATCCTTCTTGAATGTAATGTCCGGTAAACCGCGTACTAGCTTCTTTGTGGATAATCTTGATATTTTATCCATATTAGCGTGACCGAGTCTCATATGCCACAGATGACTCTCATCACACTTGGCCATTAAGCATCTACCAACATCACCGATACCAATAATATACCCTTTCAAATTATTACCGAAGGAGACATAGCCTTCCTTCTTTTTCTTCGACAGTGTTGTAAATAGGGTAGCGTCACCGGTCATATGCCGTGAGCAATCGTTGTCGAGGATCCATTTGCTTCTAGCATGTGAAGGGTGTTCCACCTACAAAACAGTTTGCAGATGAAACCTTTGGTACCCATTTCTTGTAGGGTCCTGAATTGTTAGCTTTAGGTATCCAAGCATAAACATTTAAATCTACAAGCTTTCTCATTCTGCATGCAGATGATATATGACCAATGAGGCCACAATAATGACATTGTGCATGTCGAGTGTTGAAAGCTGAGTGGTGTGCATGGTTGGTAGGTTTGGGTTTTCTAGTATAGAAGAAAGCATACCTATAATCTTGTTTGGGCTTAACCTTTTGGGGTAAAGGTTTGATAGGGTTAGGTCTGACAGTGTTTGGCTTGGGAATGTTCCGATTTCTCGGTAAGTGACACGTGTTAGGGTAGGAAGCAGCAGGCTCAGGCTATTTTCCTAACCTAATTTCCAATCTTTTGGAAGTGTCATACAACTTAGTATAATCAGAAGTAAGTGATTCCATTCTGATTTGTGCACATTGAATACTTTTCTTCTCTATAGAAAGTTCTTCCTTGAGTTGGTCAATAATTTTGTCTTTCTCTTCAGATGACTTGGTAGTCTCGTGTAATAAGAGCTTTATTGAAGAAAGCTCACCAGACTCACTAACATTATTTCTAACCTCAGCTAGTAGGTCGGTAAGTCTACCTATTTCACCTTTGTACTCTTTGAGTACCTTCTTAGAGGTCTGATACTTACTACGTAGTTTCCTGTAATCAGTCATCAGGTCACTGAAGGCATCTCCTAATTGCTCAAAGGTGAAGTCATCATAAGTTTCTATAGGTTTAGTAGGTACCTGATCGGTTGCCATGAAGCATACATTTGCAGCATCCTCTGAGTGTTCGTCTTCTGAGTTGCTGGCTTCACTCTCATGCCATATGCTGGTGTTGGCATATTTCCGAGATGTTGATCTTTTCAGGTTGCCCTTTTCATACCTGTTGTTCTTCTTGCTCGATGATGAGTTGGTGGGACAGTCCTTCTTCATATGTCCTTTCTTCTTGCAGCCATAGCAGACAGCATCTTCTTGGTACCAGTTGTTGCTGTTGTTCTCTTTGACTCTCTTCTCATGTCTCATGAATCTTTTGAACTTCCTTGCTAGGAGTGCTTGATCTTCAACGTCAGATCCACTGCTGTCTGAGTCATCTTCAGCAGCTTTTCTGTGCTGAACCTTGAGGGCGATAGTCTTCTCCTTTGGTGCAGGCTCTTCAAAATCTTGTAGCTCCAGTTCATGAGTGAGTAGCTTACCCATGAGTACTTCGAGGGACATCGTTGTGAGGTCGTTCCCTTCAATGATTGCAGTAGCCTTTGGAATCTAGTTCTTGGTGAGAGCACACAGGAGTTTGCGAATCTTTTCATGGTTACTGTAATCTTTGCCTAGGGACGACAAAGGATTTACAATATCCAAGAACCTCTCGAACATTTGTGTAACTGTTTCGTTGGGCTTCATTTTGAACGCCTCGTACTCTTGAGTAAGTCTGCTGACTTTAGATTCCTTGACTTGAGTCGTGCCTTCATGTGTGACTTCGAGTAGCTTCCATACTTCATTAGCCGTTGTGCAGATAGACACCCTGTTAAATTCAGTTCTATCTAAAGCACAAAAGAGAGCGTTAATGGCACGTGCGTCAAGACTGGCCCTTTTTTTTCTTCCTCTGTATATCTGCTATGGGGTTTTTCAACTAAAACTCCATCAACATTTATACGAGGTGGCTTTTGATAGCCATCAAGAACAATGGACCATAAATCAAAATCAAGAGATTTTAAGAAGAAACTCATCCGTGTTTTCCAATATGTATAATTCGTACCATCAAACAGTGGGGGTCTGTTTGTGGCCTGGCCTTCACTTATGAATTTCACAGTTGCCATGTGTTGTGCTGTGATCTATATAACAGTTAAAAATGAATAAATAATTGCACTGTTACCTTTGCTTTACCTGTAACACCCGCTCTGATACCAATTGTAGGAACGAAATAGTAAAGCGTAATACTCTAGAGGGGGGTGAATAGAGTTGGCAGCAAAATAATGCTAATTAAAAAAGTTAGCAGCACAATCACAGAATATTAATCACAACTAAAATAATGTAAAGACAGAGTTAAGAGAGCAAACGCAAAGACAGCGATGTATACTGGTATCCCTCTGTTGAGGACTAATCCAGTCGGTAGAACTCTTGCTACCAGTTGAATCCACTATTGGAAAAACTGCAAGTTTTCTTACGAAGTCCTTGCAACTTCTACAACGCGAGCTTTGATACGAAGAACTTGTCCAACTTCAAATGTGAAGAGGTATTCTTCAATCAAGCCTTCTGATTACAATCTCTCAGAAACTTCTAGACCGTACCGCACTGGCAAATTGACTAGAGGATTGTAATTGGCTTGGGATCTGAAATTGAAAGCTCTAGAAAACTCTTTGGAAGACTGAAAGCTTTAGATAGAGAGAAGATTGAAAGTGAATGAGTGAGTTGAAATGATCGAAATCCTTCTCTATTTATAGGAGTTCCAAAGGCAGGCTTCTGTCAGAATTCGGGCAGAATTCGGGCAGAACTCTTTGAGCAAATCTCGGTCAAATCCGTAACTGCAGGAGGACCAAGTTCCAAAGATTCAAAATCACAACGGCCACCAACCGAACTCTGGCCGAACTCTGGCCGAGTTCTGTCAGGATTAGGTTAGGGTTTTAAAAATAGGTTTTGGTGATTTTTGAAAACCTTTTTGAAAACCTTTTTGTAAACATTTTGATAGGTCATTTTAAAAAATATTTTGAACTATTTTGGGGATAGCCTATTTGCCAGTACGACTCGGTGTACAACATATTTCTAGACTCAAATAAAATAAAAATTACATTGTATAGGAAATACAGACTCGAGTAGGCAAACAGATCTTCAGTCTTGAACGGAGTGGATAACCAATCTTGCTTATGTCCAAGAATCTGAGATGTCCCAACTAGCTTTGTATATCCAGACAGAGTTTGATCAATTATTAAAATCAGGTTGACCATATGACCAATTGGCCAACAAGTTATAGGTATTACCTTAACTCTTATTCCATTACCCTACCAAGGTAAACTCGTTACCTTAGCCTCTAACCCATACCCTTGCCTATATTACCCTCACCCTACTTATCCTTCAATACCCTACTAAGGTGTTCTAACACTCTACCCTCGTATCTCGATACCATATCTTGGTATCTTGATACCTTACCTTGGTTATAAGGTAAACTCATTTACCTTTAAGGTAAAGGTAAATCTCATTTACCATGAGATACTAACTTGAGTATCCTACAATACCCACTATTCTAAGACCCCACTCTTAGTATCCTAAGATACTAAGATAGGATACTAACTATCTATAGGTTTCCAACATCTAGACACTAGTTAATACTAACATATCATAGGTATCTAACATATCAAAATCTAACCAAAACCTCAACTAACAACATTCTAACATATAACTTCTAACTATTTATTCTAACTTAGAAACCTAACACTACTAACTATCTAACTTATATAAGATATCACTATCTAACTTCTAAGATACCTCTAACCTCTACATAGATTCTAACATAACTACTAACATACTAACATATCCAAATATACAACATCTAAATCCCTCTCTACTCCAACACTAACACACACACAAACACATATACCAAATCTACCCCCTCTCTTCTAACACACCCACACACATCTATATACAAACACACTACCACTCAACCAAAACATAAATCACTCAACAAACCACACTAGCATCAAGTCAAACAGGATGGCATGATCCTCCCAACTCTCTTACCTTCACAAAACACATACACTACAATACCATCTATACAACATCAAACACACACTAGCACATATCCTCGATCAATTTTACTTCTCTCTACTAACCACACACATCCTTATCTCATTCAAACACACACACTATACTAACATATATTACCTAACAATAATATATATATATGTACTATATCATATATATTCTTGACAACCTATGATACTACATTCACATGATATCCATAATAGGCTCATAGGTTACACAAAATGGCTATGTCGCATAGTCACTCTTCTACTTAAAATCAATACTGTACCAATTGGGCCTTCACTAAATTCTAGGATTAAAGTATGTTGTAGCCCTTCGTGTTAGCTTTCCGAAACTTCAAACGGATCGCATTTTCGTGTCCGAAAGCTCCCGAAATCGCGAAAACACCGAAACACGTTCGTCTTTCGTACAGCTGACACTCAAAAAATTTTACAGAAAGTTCTAGAATGATTTTGGCTTATTAAAATATATATTTGGAAAGCTAACTTCGATATGGTTCTTTTAAAAAAATGGGAGATAAATCGGAGTTCTAAGCTAAAAGTTATGACATTTCTAAGTTGCTCTGGCTACTAAAAACGTGGATAAAATTATGACGAATTTGGGTTATTTTGGACAAAAGAAACACATGTAGGCCAAGATACTTGGATACCAACATAGGTATCCAAATGAAACTCATTCTAACCACCATAACTAAGATCAGTCCACTCTCTAACCATTCTAAAACCGAATTTAAATATCTATTTAAACTATTATCATACATACATACACATGGGGTGTCCTAATTTAGGATCTATCAAGTAGGACACAAGACACATATCTAAAATCCTCAAGAGAGCTCCAAATGGCCTCAAATTGGAATCTCATGGTTGTACATGCATGGGAGTGGATCCTATGGATTCAAATCTAACTAAAATGTAAGGGAAATTGAAATAGAGAGATGGATATACCTATTGGAAGTGGGATCCCAATGATACACTCAAAGGACACGGTTCCAACACGAAAACACCTCCAAAATGGACACCCTTCCTTGCTCCCAATCCTTGCTAGCACCTCCTCCTTGGTTGAATGAGAAGAAATGATGGATGATTGGAAGAAAAATGGAGGGATTTGGAGATCAAAATCAAGAGGGAAGCTCTCAAGTTTGGGGAAGAACAAATTTGGGGAAAAAAGGCAAGTGTGAAATGAAAGAGAAGGACACCTCTCCCCCTACAGGTGGCTGTCCATACATGCTCTAATGGGCCTATGTGAAATGTCCAAGATGCCCCTACAAGTCTCCTTTGGGTCAACTTAAGTCATGACAAGGTTTGTGGTCAAAAAGGTCAAGTTTAAGTCTCTAATTTAACCATTCTAAGCAAGTGAGATTAGTCTAATGACACTAACTTAATTAGTGGGGTTTGCGGACAATACCTAACTAATCTTGGTGTTCCGACTAGAGTCTAAGCTACCCGGATCACTACCACCAGTCGAAACGAGATAAAAATCGAACCCGACTTAACAAATCCCATAAAATCAATATTAAAAATATAAAAATTCCCAAAATATTAAAATATAAAAAATGACCAAAATCATAATACATTAATTTAAATATTATTAAAATAATCTAAAATTCACCAATTAATCAAAACTCTAAATAATTCAAAAGTCACAAAATGACCAAAATAACCTTAGCCTAGAAAGTGGTAATTAGCTAAACTAATCACATGGGTTAGGCCTCCATGGTCATGGTTAGTCTATAGGCTAAGCAGCTCTAAGGTTACACTAGCCAAAGAACAAAATCACAAAACACTAATTTAATGATATTAAAATAATTAAAATTTATCAATAAATCAATAACATGATTTAAACCTATTATTAAATAATCAATTTTATAAAAGTTCAAAATTACCCTTATTTTAGAAAAGTGGCGGTTACAAATCTACCCTCAGAAAAATTTTGTCCTCGAAATTAAAATGGTCGTACTCCTTCTAGGTTAAACCCCCAACAATCAATGTCAAGAAAACTATATCTAAAATATGTAAATTGTGGTCCTACTGGTCGAGATATTACGGTCTTGTTTAGGGTCACTATACTATCTATCACAGCACAAAACATCCTGACAAGTACTAATGGAATCACACAACAAGATGGAAAGAAGAACAGGAAAGACAGACCTGCTAACCCGTCACCCGTAGCGTCGGTCTACTCGACTGTCAGCGCAAAAGCCCTGCCCCTCTGGGGTATATCCCTCTGATGGTGCGGGGCACGGTACTGTGCTACAGGTGGCCTAGCTTCCTCTATCTAATCCATGATACTCAAGTAATATCCACACTGATATTCTACTCCATTATACTAGGGCACCATCTATATGGTATCTATTCTATAATTTAATAATCATACCCGTCTATCCAGAACCATGTTACCAGAATCCTCGTCACACCAGTAAGTATGGCTACGATAATCCATAGAGTCCACAACTAAGGTACATACCTCTACAATCATGGTATTTAAAATTTTTGCATTGCCGCTAGCTTGGCTGCGAAAACCTTAAATTTCCAAAACCCGAGAAATACATCCAAAATTAGACCCTATGTCTTCGCCATGTCTGCTAATATGGCTGTGGAAGACTCTAGATTCAATGACTGAGGCAACCTAGCCCATAATGTTATCTTGGTAGAAAATCAAGTCAATAATGAATACCAAAAATCAAATTCAACGATGAACAAAGAAGTAGACAGAAACTGTCAGAATCAAATTTTGAGATAGTTTATAGTGAGATTCTCGAGGGTCATCCCAGGAATCTTCTCAAGTAGTCCTAACTGTGATTGAGTAACTCTCTATACTGCCTAATCCTATATCCTAACAGTAGGCTCGTAGTAGCACTCTAAGTCGAGCACCACTACGAAATCGTACTAGTTGCGACTCTGACCTGCATGGGCCACCACAAAAACATGTCACGACCCGTACCCTGTTTAGGGGCACGAGAACGTGGGTACGTCCAGCCTACGCCACAGTGTCGGCGGTAGAACGCTGTATAGGTCATCTATAACATCTAACAACAAGATATATAAACCTGTCATCTCCGCACGGAGGTATAATATAACATATCATCTCTATATCTCAATCACAAGTCTAGGGAAGATAGAGCACGATATGGAATCAGATAAAAGAAAGAAACTGAATATAAATAGAGTTATTACACCACACAAAATAGATGTTCAACACAAATAAATACAAGTCCTGAATATAACTAAGTCTCAACTAATCAATCGAAATAATTCGATACAAACATAAAGATATAAATACTAGACTAAACTAGGCACCCTCTACTGAGCTAGATGCTCCTCAGGCTCCTGAATGTCACCCTCATATGCCCCATAGAAGGTAGGACAGTTACCATCATCATCTGTAATATTTTATCAACATATCCAGTCAGGATTGGAACGAGCAAATCACCTCTAACAGTTCAAAATAATTGACAAGTGCTATGAGTATGAAATAATAATAAAATTCTTGATGATCAAGTTGTAGAGGTAATGTATAATAAAAAAACAAGTGTACAAGATCATATGAGAACAGGCAGATATATAAAAATGAGTAAACCTGTCATGCAAGATATGTTGTAGACAACTCAGACAAACTGTGTTAAGACCAGTGATTTTGAAATACCAAGTTTGACATGTGAACGGCTAGGGATATATCCGGCAAACCATACACCTACGTGTGTGGCCGCTATTATTCACGAAAGACCAATAGGATAGAAAGGTGTATGTTCACATGTCTCCTAGGTATTTCCCCGCCCGACTAGTACACATGGAATCTAGGTTCTTTGACAAGCATTTCATTAGTCACGATGGATGCATTAGTCATGATTATATTATTCAAGATAGGCATGAAACTACGTATCTCCAATCAGGGAATCCATAAAACACCAATCCGTGAGTCCATCATGTCAGAATCAAGATAGAACACTAATATAACATACATCATAGGATATATCAACATAATAAAACTATCAGAGAATGTACTCGCCTGGCACCCTGAATGACTGAGATGAAAAGATGTCCGAACTGGTGTCACAGAGTCCTATTTAAAGCAATTTATAGGTTATGATGTGTTCAAATATGTAATAAAGGAAGTTTATAATGCAACTATATGATTCTAAGTCAATCTTGGTCAAACTAGATTATACAAAGTCTATCTAAGTCATACTAGGCCTAACAAAGTCAAACTAGGTCAAGGCAAGTCAAACAAAGTCAAACTAGGTCGATTTAAGTCAAAGGTTGACTTACAGTTGACTTTTAGTCGAATGGTCAACTCTGCTCAACCCTTGTCAACTCATAGCCCACTCTAGTTCAACTAGGTCAATGGTTGACTCACAGTTGACTTTTGGTCAACTGGTCAACTCTGGTCAAGTTTTGGTCAATTTTAGGCTAAAGTTGACTTTTAGTCAAAACGGTCAACCGTGGTCAAACGGGGTCAATCCTAAGTCATTTACCCTATTCCTAACCATTACCAACCAAGCTATCCTAATTCTAACCATATCTTAAACATGTTAAATTCATATCTTAGTTATAGGTATTACCTTAACTCTTATTCCATTACCCTACCAAGGTAAACTCGTTACCTTAGCCTCTAACCCATACCCTTGCCTACATTACCCTCACCCTACTTATCCTTCAATACCCTACTAAGGTGTTCTAACACTCTACCCTCGTATCTCGATACCATATCTTGGTATCTTGATACCTTACCTTGGTTATAAGATAAACTCATTTACCTTGAAGGTAAAGGTAAATCTCATTTACCTTGAGATACTAACTTGAGTATCCTACGATACCCACTATTCTAAGACCCCACTCTTAGTATCCTAAGATAGGATACTAACTATCTATAGGTTTCCAACATCTAGACACTAGTTAATACTAACATATCATAGGTATCTAACATATCAAAATCTAACCAAAACCTCAATTAACAACATTCTAACATATAACTTCTAACCATCTATTCTAACTTAGAAACCTAACACAACTAACTATCTGACTTATATAATATATCACTATCTAACTTCTAAGATACCTCTAACCTCTACATAGATTCTAACATAACCACTAACATACTAACATATTCATACATACAACATCTAAATCCCTCTCTACTCCAACACTAACACACACACAAACACATATACCAAATCTACCTCCTCTCTTCTATCACACCCACACACATCTATATAAAAACACTCTACCACTCAACCAAAATATAAATCACTCAACAAACCACACTAGCCTCAAGTCAAATAGGATGGCATGATCCTCCCAACTCTCTCTCCTTCACAACACACACACACTACACTACCATCTATACAACATCAAACACACACTAGCACATATCCTCGATCATTCTTACTTCTCTCTACTAACCACACACATCCTTATCTCATTCAAACACACACACTATAATAACATATACTATCTAACAATAATATATATTTTTTATATATATAATAACATATATTACATAACAATAATATATATATATATATATATATATATATATATATATATATATATATATATATATATATATATTTTATATATGTACCATATCATACATATTCTTGACAACCTATGATACCTACATTCACATGATATCCATACTAGGCTCATAGGTTACACAAAATGCCTATGTCGCATAGTCACTCTTCTACTTAAAACCAATACTGTACCAATTAGGCTTTCACTAAATTCTAGGATTAAAGTATGTTGTAGCCTTTCGTGTTAGCTTTCCAAAACTTCAAACGGATCGCATTTTTGTGTCCGGAAGCTCCCGGAATCGCAAAAACACCGAAACGCATTTGTCTTTCGTACAGCTGACACTCAAACAATTTTACAGAAAGTTCTAGAACGATTTTGGCTTATTAAAATATATATTTGGAAAGCTAACTTCGATACGGTTCTTTTAAAAAAGGGAAGATAATTCAGAGTTCTAAGCTAAAAGTTATGACATTTCTAAGTTGCTCTGGCTACTAAAAACGTGGATAAAATTATGACGAATTTGGGTTGTTTTGGACAAAAAAATACATGTAGGCCAAGATACTTGGATACCAGCATAGGTATACAAATGAAACTCATTCTAACCACCCTAACTAAGATCAATCCACTCTCTAACCATTCTAAAACCGAATTTAAATATCTATTTAAACTATTATTATATATACATACACATGGGGTGTCCTAATTTGGGATCTATCAAGTAGGGCACAAGACACATATCTAAAATCCTCAAGAGAGCTCCAAATGGCCTCAAATTTGAATCTAATGGTTGTACATGCATGGCGATGGATCATATGGATTCAAATCTAACTAAAATATAAGGGAAATTGAAATAGAGAGATGGATATACCTATTTGAATTGGGATCCCAATGATACACTCAAAGGACACGGTTCCGACACGAAAGCTCCTCCAAAATGGACACCCTTCCTTGTTCCTTGCTTCCAATCCTTGCTAGAACCTCTTTCTTGGTTGAATGAAAAGAAATGATGGAAGATTGGAAGAAGAATGGAGGGATTTGGAGATCAAAATCAAGAGGGAAGCTCTCAAGTTTGGGGAAGAACAAATTTGGGAAAAAAAGGCAAGTGTGAAATAAAAGAGAAGGACACCTCTCCCTCTATAGGTGGCTGTCCATACATGCCCTAATGGGCCTATGTGAAATGTCCAAGATGCCCCTACAAGTCTCCTTTGGGTCAACTTAAGTCATGACAAGGTTTGTGGTCAAAAAGGTCAAGTTTAAGTATCTAATTTAACCATTCTAAGCAAGTAAGATTAGTCTAATGACACTAACTTAATTAGTGGGGTTTGCAGACAATTCCTAACTAATCATGGTGTCCCGACTAGAGTCTAAGCTACCCGGATCACTAACACAAGTCGAAACGAGATGAAAATCGAACCCGACTTAACAAATCCCATAAAATCAATATTAAAATATAAAAATTTCCAAAATATTAAAATATAAAAAAAGACCAAAATCACAATATATTAATTTAAATATTATTAAAATAATCTAAAATTCACCAATTAATCAAAATTCTAAATAATTCAAAAGTCACAAAATGACCAAAATACCCTTAGCCTAAAAAGTGGTAATTAGCTAAACTAATCACATGGGTTAGGCCTTCATGGTCATGGTTAGTCTATAGGCTATGCAGCTCTAAGGTTACACTAGCCAAAGAACAAAATCACATAACACTAATTTAATGATATTAAAATAATTTATCAATAAATCAATAACATGATTTAAACCTATTATTAAATAATCAATTTTATAAAAGTTCAAAATTACCCTCATTTTAGAAAAATGGTGGTTACATATCTTCCTAAACTGCGTCTTATATTCTGATGTGGTTTGTGAAGTTTCAACTTGGTGTTTCAATATAAAAATCAACGTAACGTTCTTGCCTTGTACGAGTGCAATTCCAGACTCGTACGATATAACGCCGTAGCGAGGACGATCGATTCAGCATAATAACACCGGGGACGAACGGTATGTCGACTCGGAGAATGATAAATTGGTATCAGAGCACAATTATATTTCCTCGAATTTTCGAAAGATGTTTCATTGTTGGAATGTTCGTTACGATTGCTCGATTGAATGCTTGTCGACATGCTGCATGAAATAAAAGTTCCATACATGTAAGCCCGTAGATATTTTAAAAAATACTAACGGGTTTACTTTGTTTTGTAGGAATGACTAAAAAATAAGAATAATTTTGGTACAATAACCCAAATTGTGGATAGTACGTCGAGTTCAAAAGTACTGGCCCTAGCAAGACGAAGACGGAGAAAATGCTACAGTTGATGGAGTTGCAGCAGCAACAGCTTCAGATGCAAATCAAAGCCCAATTTGATGCACAGCAGAAGCAAATGGACGACCTAACGCAGATCATAAGCAAGATGGGGGGCAATACCAAAGCAACGGTCGTGGTATCCGAAGAGAGGCAAGATGTTTAAGATGACTTCGAGGAAGAAGATCAACCGCAAACGATAAACTCTTCTTCCTTGTTCAAAGCAAAGGAGTTCCGCAAGATGAATCCACCTAAATTCAATGGCCGAGCAGAGCCTCATGTGATAGTGGGGTGGCTCGCGGAGATTGAGGACTTATTTAATCTGCTTAGCATTGAAAGGCCCTAGAGGGTAACATGTGCGACGTTACAGCTATAACAGAGGGCTTACGAATGTTGGACAACAAATAAGCAAGAAATCTATAAAACTGATCCCGACACTAAAATTTACTGGGAAATGTTCAAGGCAGCCTTTCTTGAGCAATACGTTCCTCGCGCCATCCGTCAACAGAAGGGGGATGAGTTCATAATGTTGAGGCAAGGGAATATGACTGTTGAAGATTATGATGCAAGCTTCTCAAAACTTGCAAAATTTGTCGGCGCCTTCCTGTCCAACAAAGAAGAATGGTACGAGCATTTTCAACAAGGCCTCAAACGACGAATTGTGTAGGGACGTCATGAATCAGCGATGCCAAACCTATCGTGAATCCTATGAAGCTGCACTTGATAGTAAGCGGATCTTCGGCCGTATGTTGCAACGAGCCGTGCCGATTGTCCGCAACAATTTTAATAAACGACCTAACGACGTCGGAGGATCGGGGGTGCCAAAGCGCTAAAATACGTTTGAGAATCGAGGTCACTTTTCTGCAGTGACTTGCAACAGATGTGGCAAGCGTGGGCACCGAGCACCCGATTGTAAATTGAGGACATGCTTCAAGTGCGGCGAGCTAGGCCACTTCAGTCAATTCTGTCAGGGAGGAAAGCCAAATCAACACCCTCCAAGAAATGTTCCAAATCCATATAAAGCGCCTATACTGTAAGGTGCGAATGCGGTACCAGTGAACCCGCTGAATCAACGCCATGGAGCGCAAGGCCGAGTCTATGTATTGACTCGAGATGAGGCATTTGGGTCCGATACTGTTATAACATGTATATTACTCTACAAAATATACCTGCTCGAGTACTATTCGATTTGGGTGCGACGCATAGTTTTATATCTACTGATTATGCAAAATAAAATAAAATAACCATACAATCACTAGATATGAACATTAGCGTTAGCACTCCATCAGGAGTCGATATGTCTGTAAACTTTATTTGTAGGAATGGCCACATTTGCATCGGAGAAAGAAATCTATCTTTGGAAGCTGTCGTACTAGACATCAAAGAGTACGACATAATCCTGGGCATGGATTAGTTGGGCGCTTGTCATACAACAATCGAGTGCGCAGAGAAGAGAGTGGTGTTTTGTCTTCCTGGCGAGACAGAGTTCTTATATTCGTATGGTACGGTCTCGAAGACGGCAATGATGGTATCAGCAATCTCGACGAGGCGTATGTTACCTTCTAGCTGTGCGGGATACTTGGCATCAGTTTAAAATACGAGGAAAGATATTCCAGACACAATGCAGACTGATGTTGTGGCAGATTTTCCTAACATTTTCCCTGACGAGATGTCCGGGATGCCGTCGAATCGAGAAATAGAATTCAGCATCGACACATTTCTGAATACACGAACGATATCAAAAGCGCCTTACCGAATGGCTCCAGCAGAACTGAAGGTACAATTACAAGAGTTGCTAGACCGCGGATTTATTCGCCCAAGTATCTCTCCGTGGGGAGCTGGTGTACTATTTGTGAATAAGAATGATGGATCAATACGGCTATGCATCGACTATCGTGAACTCAACAAGGCGACCGTGTGAAACAAGTATCCCTTGCCACGAATCGATGACTTGTTTAACCAACTGCAAGGCACATCAATATTTTCAAAAATTGATCTTCGTTCAGGCTATCATCAGTTGAAGATCAAGTTCGATGACGTATCAAAGTCTTCCTTCCGTACTCGATACGGTCATTATGAATTCCTACTCATGCCGTTTGGTTTGACGAATGCCCCATCCGCTTTCATGGATCTGATGAACCGAGTCTTCCGACCCCAAATCGATAAATTTGTAGTCGTGTTCATCGACGATATCCATATCTAATCAAAGAATCGAGAAGAGCATATAGAATACTTGAAGACAGTATTGCAGACTCTGTATGAAAACAAAGTATATGCCAAGCGGAGTAAATACGAGTTCTGGATGAGTAGTGTGACATTCCTCGGACACGTAATCTCTGCTAAAGGCGTCGCAGTTGGCCAAAAAAGATTGAAGTGGTGGTAGATTGGAAATAACCTACCTCGGCTAACGATATTAAGAGTTTCCTGGGCTTAGCAGGCTAATACCGAAATTTTGTGCGGAGCTTTTCAAAACTAGCGTCGTCTCTGACTTGCCTCACTCAGAAGGGTATAGTATTTGAATGGAGTGACGACTGTGAATCCAGCTTTCAAGAGTTGAAGCAACGGCTCGTCTCAGCTCCAATCCTTGCACTTTCAGATGGTCCAGACGACTTTCAGATATTCAGCGACACATCGGGAACTGTTTTCAGGTGCGTACTCATGTAGAGAGATAAAGTTATCTCCTACGCTTCACGACAGTTAAAGCAGCATGAGAAAAACTATCCGACGTATGACCTAGAATTAGCGGCGATCGTGTTTGTATTAAAACTCTAGCGGCACTACCTCTTGGCGTGGCTTGCAGAATCTACACAGATCATAAAAGCCTAAAATACTTGTTTACGCAACGAGAACTCAACTTACGGCAGCGACGTTGGCTCGAACTCATAAAAGATTATGAGCTAACGATCGAGTATACGCCGGGCAAGGGAAACGTTATAGCCGATGCGCTTAGCAGAATGTTTATGGGATCACTGGCCATAAATAATAAGATACGGTGAGACATTGAAGCGATGGCACTACACCAAAATGGCTAATTAGGAACACTAGACATATTTTAATCTGGAACGCCTATTTAGTGTGCCTAGGTTTTGGAACGGAACAAAAGTGTGCCAAAATAAAAAAGAGTGCCAAATATAATTTTTTTAATTTTAATAAAAATTAGTTATTCTGTAACACATAAAATCCGTTCCAAATCTGTTCCAAATATTAAATTCTTAGTCCACGTGATCCCACGTGATCCTAACAAAACATCCCTTTATTTTTTGCTCATTGGCACGCATAGCATAGGCGTCCCCTCTGTTTTATTTCTCTGTAATATCCTTCTCCACCACTTTGGCGGGAATTAAAATCGACACGCGGGAAAGTCCTCAATCTCTCCATCCCCGGCGTCTGGATCACGGCGAGTGTCGGCGAGTGTTGCTGTCCTCCTCTCCATCCCCGGCGTCTGGATCACGACGAGTTTTGTTGTCCTCTCCATCCCCGGCGTCTGGATCACGGCGAGTGTTGCTGTCCTCCTCTCCATCCCCGGCGTCTGGATCACGGCGAGTGTTGCTGTCCTCCTCTCCATCCCCGTCGTCTTGAACTCTGAGGTTTTTGTATGTCCTTATTTATTTTGAAACCCTAAAAATAATTTAAGGGTTAAAATCTCAAATCCGTCTTCCTTTTTTGGTGGAAAATATTCAGAGATGAAATTCTCATAGATGAAAATTTTTTTCGTTTTAAGCACACTACACCAGGTACTGATCTCTTGGTATACTGATCTCTTGGTTATTTAAGGGTTAAAAAAATAGTTTAAGGGTTAAAAAATTTCGTTTTAAACCCTAAAAAAAATTCCTTTTTTATAACGAGGATCTTTACTTCTTTCTTTTTTGTAGTATACTGATCTCTTGGTTGATTTGGTTCAGGTAAAAAATAGATTTTGGAATGAGGTTCTGGTAGGAAACAATGTTTGGATCTGGGAAGCAAGGATTTTTTGATCTTTTGTTGCTTTAATTCGTTATATATATATATTTTAATTCTAGTGATTATTAGTTTTAAGCACACTACACCAGGTACGTAGTCCTGTGATGCTGGAGGAAACAATATATAATTTTCAACAGTTAATTTATGGGTTAAAATTTATTTTGTTTATAAGCTTGGCATAATTTTCAACAATTAATTGCTACTGATTGCCTGATACGATATCAGAAGTGCAAAACTTTTCGAGATTTCCTTAACAAGTATAGGAAAATGAGATTACAAAAATGAATATTATGATAGAATGGTGAGACAAATTTAGAGTTTTCGAGCCATCACTTTTTTTTCTCCCCAAAAAGAGTCCTCCAAATCTATATTCACTTAAAAAAATGTAAGATTGATCAACATTAGAACACACCTTTCCTAGTAATTAAATTTATCATTACCGTTAATTCTTCCATGAAAGTAACAAAGATATATTCTGAATCTTCACAAATAAACCAAGGAGCCGTTTTTCTGAAGAGCGGAACTTGATTTCTTGAACAACCTGTATGTATATATATACTCATTGAAACATTCAGAAAGACGAAAATTAGTAAACAAATCACCAGTACTGTACATCTCTACATTTTTTTTAATCAACTTCGTGAAACTCTAAAACCAAAAAAGGAGAGAAAATTTGGCTTAGTTGGAGGTATTTGTGCGAATCCCATTATATTCTGATGTCCTGTTGTTTTCTACTCCCTATGATGCCAACGGGAGTTAGTTATTTTGTGACTTTTAGCAGTTTTCTAACGTTTCCTATAAAATTTATGTTGGAATAATGGGAAACAAGGTTATTGAAGTATGGATTTGTCATAAAAAATGGATTCTGTTGATTATTTGTGTATTTGGAGTTGGAAATGCATTAGACCGTGATGTTCTATTAGATTTGGTGTGCTTTCTACTTACTATGATGCCAAACATAAGTTTCTTTTTCTTCTAATTTTTTCCTCGTATTTTTTTTACTAAGAAGTTTGAAGGCCAACTTTTACAATCCTCTATGTTTTTTATAAAGGTTATGGTATGGTGCAGGTATTCTCCTTGTAGGCTGAAAGTGATAAAAAGATTGAAGGATTAAGTTTCCATCTCAATTGGGGTTAAGGTTTCCATTTCTAAGGGGCACAGGTGAGTACCTATTTATATTGAATATGCTTCCAATTAGGAGTTAATTTATGGTTCAGCAACATTAATGGATCGGATCCTTGAATGTTCTCATATTATATTGCATTTGCCCCTCCAATTTATGTGAACTTTCCCTGGAAGAAACTATGAAGTTGGACAATACTTTATTTTTTCCTATCACTGTTATATTGCTATGAAATCTTGGTTGTACGTACACAATACGGATACGAACACCATTTTTATTATCAGTGAAACTCTCTACTGGAAATTAAATGGTTGTTTCCTGATATAGACCTAATCCTCCAGTTTTTCATAAGTTTTTGATTAAATCTTGATGTTCAGTTAATGTCCAGAGCATCATGATCACCTCCAATACTGAAATCTGTTAACTGTATCATTAAAATGGAGAGTATTAGTCCTTTTTCTCATCGTTCAGTTGGAGTCAGTATTTTTGGAGAGTATTAGAACGGACTTTTAATGATAAAAGTATCTCAATTTCAGTCAGCTCCAATTTTTTAATGACTAAAATAGAGAGCTTGTTAGCAAGTAACATTCTAGCTAATTAAAAGAGTGGTAGCCAAATTGCCTAACACATACGAAGCCAAATAACAAGATTTGGAATATTAGAGCACAACAACACTAACTGTAAGGTCGGATGTGTTTGAAAGAGTGGAACCCATCAACATATAGACATTAACTGAACATCAAGAGATGGACAAGGCAGTATGCTGCAAGTTAATTAGGAACATTTTTTTTTTGTTTTGGAACACTTTTGCAACATACTGCCTTGTCCATCTCTTTACACAATACGGATACGAACACCATTTTCATAAGTTTTTGATTAAATCTTGATGTTCAGTTAATGTCCAGAGCATCATGATCACCTCCAACACTGAAATCTGTTAACTGTACACCTTTCTTAGCTTACAGGATTTGTTCCATGTTATGTCCAAGTATCCATATTAGTATCTCAATATCTACACTAGCATGTTGTTCCAAAATGGATGATCATGATCACCTCCAACACTGAAATGCCCTTGAGAACATTGACAAGTTGTTATATGTCAATGTTTGTTGTCCCTTGATCCCTTATTGGTGGGCTGGTCGTGGATACGGTCTTCCCATGGCGTATCTGTGCAACATAGCCTCTATAGCACATATATGTCATCTAAGCCAATGAGTTATCCTCAGGGTTTACATATTTTGTAAAGATACTTAATCTCGACGCAAAGGACTGTTCACTTTTCTCTTAATATGAATAGTTTTGGATATGTATATAGATAAAGAAAGAAAAGAAAATAAAGAAAGAAAAGAAAATTTTAAGATGGAAGGAATCTATTGTTCACTTTCTTCTCTTGATATGAATGGTTATGGATATGTATATAGATAAAGAAAGCTAAGAAGATTGTAAGATGGACAGAATATATTGTCCTTTCTGGTGATTCATTTCATCACCACTTGCATATTTAACAGAATTGATTTACTTGTTCTCTTTTGTTGTGGCCTTGCTCTGAAGTTTTTCGGAGTGGAATGAATGTTGTTTATATAGTTCATCATATTATGATTTCTGTTATGGACTTATCTATGGCAAAAAGAATGGAGATGGATGCATAAGTAGAGAATAAGAACAAACTCTGAAGTGATAGATAAGTAGATACAGAACAATCAAGTATGAATTTCAGCATCCTCCTCTGACACACGTCATTTTGATCCATGAATAAGGTTGCTGCGGGAGCCAACTGTCAAGAGGATGGATATATTTTAAATTATCTTAGCAGAGTTGAATGATAGTCGTTTATTGTTCAGTGTTGAAGTCTCTAGTCGTTTATTAGATTTGGTGTGCTTTCTACTTACTATGATGCCAAACATAAGTTTCTTTTTCTTCTAATTTTTTCCTCGTATTTTTTTTACTAAGAAGTTTGAAGGCCAACTTTTACAATCCTCTATGTTTTTTTAAAGGTTATGGTATGGTGCAGGTATTCTCCTTGTAGGCTGAAAGTGATAAAAAGATTGAAGGATTAAGTTTCCATCTCAATTGGGGTTAAGGTTTCCATTTCTAAGGGGCACAGGTGAGTACCTATTTATATTGAATATGCTTCCAATTAGGAGTTAATTTATGGTTTCAGCAACATTAATGGATCGGATCCTTGAATGTTCTCATATTATGATATCTGAGAGAAGCTTGGCTACTAGTATGAGTAGTCGATAACTCATAAGCAAGATATTGATTGTACTGCAAACTTTTTCTTAAATTTTCTTTGATTGTATTACCTACTACAGAAAATGTTAAATGTCACCAAGTACACTATGTCATAATCTAAATGACATTTCATTTATTTGCAACTTGTATTAAAACTACTTCATTCCCTTTTTTCCCTCTCTTAATTAGGCAATTCGCTAACGTGGCAAATATTGCACGGTATCATAATCTTTGAGTAAACATTTGTTGGTCCAAGTACTTTTTGTCCACAATTTTGATTTTCCTGGATGGCCTCCAGAATCATGCAATTTCTTCACTCCAAAATCACCCAATTTAAAGCATTTGTATAATCATATCCCATCAGATATTTGACTAATTTCGATTACAGTTAGTACATTGTCAGAGAATGACCTGCGAGTCTGGGCCAGTACTTACTCATATTTTAGTCTTAGTTTTATATCTGAATCCAGATAGGAATCTAAAATTTTTTAGTCTTAGTTCTATATATTTTATTTGTTAACACATATTATAATAATAGTAAATAATTTTCTTAGTTTCAAATTCATATGTTTTTGTTTTCAATTTCACTTGGTAAATGATTGTACATTTTGTAGGGATTGGACAACTATACTACAAATAAAAATGAATTTGGACAAATCGTGGATGAGCAAAAGGGGTGGTACAAGTTATATCGAAGGTGTTCAACAGTTTGTGAAATTTGTTAAGGAGAATGCAGCCGGACAAACACAATTTCCATGCCCATGTAAGCTTTGTAAGAATTCGAAGGGACACATAGATCTCGATGAAATTAGCCTTCATTTGTTGAAGAATGGCATGTACCAAAGTTATGTGGTATGGAAGCATCATGGAGAAAAGGCAAAATATTTAGGGAGAAACATACCAACAATGGCTAACACAATTGAAGGGCCACCAATTGAAGAATCAAATTTGCCTAGACTGGAGGATCTCATTGACGATGTATAATATTCATACCAAGGAGGCTGAGCATTCACCTGTTGATGTGAGTGTAACAAATGAAGACGAAGAGGGAGATGACACAATTGTTGAGCCTGGGATGAAACAGAGCAAAAAACACAAAAGCTTTATGGATATGGCATCAGAACCTCTGTATCCGGGTTGCCCTAAGGGGAAAACCGTATTGTCCACCATTATTGAGTTGCAAAATTTGAAGACACGGTATGGGTGGACGGGCACTAGTGTGACAGCATTACTAGAGTGGCTAAAGGGCTTGTTTACGGAAAATTGCAATCTTCCAAAAAACTATCCTATGAAGAACATGATTAAAGACTTGGGAATGGAATGTGAAACCATCCATGCATGTAGGAATGGATGCATCCTATATCGTAAGGAATACAAAAATCTCCATATATGTCCGAAATGTGAAGTGAGTCGGTATAAACTTGTGTTTGAAAAAGATACAGAGAGAAACAAGAATATCAAGAAAGAACCTGCAAAATTTGTGAAATACTTTCCCTTGATTCCAAGGCTAAAAAGATTCTTTAGCATTCCTTGGATTGGAGAGGCAATGACTTGGCACCAAAAGGCAAAGAGTGATGGAAATCTAATGAGACATCCTTGTGATTCAGGCCAGTGGGATTCAGTCAAAGTTCATTGGCCAGATTTTGCAGCAGATGCTAGGAACCTAAGACTTGCAATATCAACAGATGGTTTCAACCCATATGGAACTCTAAGTAGCAATTACAGTTGTTGGCCAGTGATTTTAGCACCGTTAAATCTTCCACCATCGTTGTGCATGAAAAGAGAGTTCTCTTTGCTGACATTGTTAATTTCTGGACCCAAAGGACCTGGAAAATACTTCGACATATTCTTAGAACCTTTGGTAGAAGAGTTGAAAGAGCTGTGGGTTAATGGCGTGTCAACGTGGGATGCATTTACCAAAACCACATTTACATTGAAGGCGATGTTGTTTTGGGGGTCCATGATTTTCCTGCATACGGGAATCTATCTGGTTGTACTGTTCATGGTTATAAGGCTTGCCCAGTGTGTGCTGATGATATCGACTCTATGCGGCTTGGAGACTCTTCAAAAGTATATTATCACGGCCATCGACGATTCTTGAACTCCAATCATAAGTTTAGAAGTGATAAAAGATTCAACAAAATACTTGAACAACGACCTCCTCCACAAAGATTGTCCGGGGAAGAAGTTGAAGAAAAGATAGCCAAAATTCTTGAAAATAATGAAAGGACACGATTGAAGCAAGCTACTCGTGGAAAGCGTAAGAGGCAAAACCGGAATCATGAAAGGAAGGTATGTGAAGATGATAATGAAGAAGAGACATCTACTAAAGCAGCACCATGGTCTAGAAGGTCTATTTTGTTTGATTTGCCTTACTGGAAGTTTCTTGAAGTGAGACACAACATTGATGTTATGCACACTGAAAAGAATGTCACAGACCACTTATTGAACATGTTAATGGATGTGAAAAAGAAAACAAAGGATGGGATTCAAGGTCGGAAAGAAATGAAAAAATTAGGGGTAAATAAGAAGTTGTGGGTAGTTGAAGATGAAGAAACAGGAAAGACATCAATGCCAAAAGCATCTTATGCCTTGACAAAGAAGGAAAAAGAAGAGTTTTGTCGAACATTGAAAGATTTAAAACTTCCGACCGGATTTTCCTCTAACTTGAGTAATTGTGTCACCATCCAGCCTCCTGAACTAAGGGGGCTCAAATCACATGACTATCATGTGATTATGCAATACTTGCTTCCAGTATTGTTGAGACATACTTTTCATAAAGACAGGGACATAAGAATTGCAATTCAGAGGATTAGCTTATTTTTTAGAATCTTATGTGCCAAGGTGATCAATAAAGAAGAGCTTAGGCAAGCAAAGAAGGCGTTGGTTGAGGCAATGTGTGTTCTTGAAAAAGAATTTCCGCCTTCCTTCTTTGTTATAAGTGTGCACTTAATGGTTCATCTAGCTGATGAGGCCCTATCGTGCGGGACGGTTGGATTTCGATGGATGTATCCATTTGAAAGGTACACTCTTATTGTTTTCTTCTATATTTAACATTTAGTATTAATTTATAGGTGATATAGTTTGTGTATATTTTTCTAACAGATTGATGAAGTGCTACAAAGAATATGTCCTTAATAAGCGATACATTGAAGGTTCGATAGCTGAGGCTTACCTTGTAGACGAATCTGTAATATATTGCATGGAGTATATGCCCAACTCGAGCGCTTTTGGTCATAATTCTAGTCGAGAAGACTGGCTGGATGAGAGTGTTGACTTCACAGATGAGAAACCCTTAGAAATAGGGGGAGTTGTCGAGCTCAACCATGTTCAGTTTGAGCAAGTGCGTAGATGGGTTCTCAATCGACTTGCAGACTTGAGTGAATGGGAAGAGTATGTGTCCCCTTTCCTACAAGCTAAATTAGTTCTATAATTATAATAATGTGAATGACAAAAATAATAAGTATTATAATAATAATATGATATGGCTATGTGCATGACATACGTGGTAATCCTTGCAGAAAGTATAACCGCTATTACCAATGTATTTCCACTCAGAATCGAAAAGGTGGTTCGATAAAAGAAAAAACAAAAGCTAAGGAATTCATTCCTTGGTTGCGTGATGAGGTAATATTTCATTTTTGTTCATGTGTTTATGTATTTATGCACAAATTAAGATTTTTTCTTTGTAGTTATTGGATGCAGGACAAACCAATACAACATTATGGAGATTAGCCAATGGTCCACAACATAGAGCTACGCGATTCAAAAAATATCGTGTCAATGGTTTTGTTTTTGCACCAAGTTCCTCTGATGAATGCTTGGCAACGCAAGATAGTGGGGTTTCTATGGAAGCATATTCAAATTTTATTTCAAGTCGAAAAGACAAAAATCCGAAGGAAGGGAAGATGACCTTTTATGGAATTGTTAGAGACATACTGGAGCTGGATTATCTCGATTTCAAAGAAACTGTGTTCTATTGTGATTGGGTTAAAGTGGAGGATTCTAAAAATGGTTGTAAGTTAGATCCGATTTGGAATCAAGTGATGGTAAACTTGAAGAAGCTCAAGAATAAGGAAATAGTTGAGGAGGATCCATTCATTTTAGCTCAAGAAGCAACTGCAGTTTTTTATTCCAAAGATCAAAAGAATGATGGGTGGTACGTGGTTATAAATACTCCAAAAAGGTTAAATAAACAAGTTGACGCAGTAGACATTCCAACTGACTACCAATCTTGTTTGAATGACAATCCCAACTTGAGGAATTTGTTGATGTTTGATGATTGAACTATGTCATATGTGGTCTTTTGTACTCCAGACTTTTTTGTGGTTAAATTATAATTTTCTTGTTTACAACAATCTAGTGTACTCGACTATATTTTATATATGCAGCTCCCGAATGGTATGGATAACTTTTTATTATGGTAATAACCCGGATATCCAAGTTACTTACAGATCTTGGTTGTTTTTGTATATACATTTGTAAATTACTTTGATAGCTTGATTCTTTTATATGTGTGATTTGGTATGATCATAGTATTTTTATTATTTTAATGCTTCTATGAATAAACATGATACAAAGTTGTGGTTGAATGAATAAACAGACTTTCTTTCATTGCACGATGTCTTCAAGTGTTGCCGAGACATCTAACCAGCGGGAAGAAGATCCCATATCAATAGAAGTCAATAAAAAATCAACATCTAAGAAGAGCATCGAATTTAATCATCTTGGACAAGCAGTTGGACCCAACGCAACTCACTTTAAGAGTCAAGTTGGTAAATACGTGAAGACATATGTGCCTATCAGGTATATAAGTTGGCTACAGGTACCTAAGACCTACAAGGATGACGTTTGGAATGAGATAGAGGTGAGAATAACGAGCATTCTATTATTTTAATGCTTTATTTTTTCTTTCACTGATATATTTCAGTTCAATATCACTGTTATACTTCATATTAGTTAATTGCTTTCACTGATATATTTCAGTTCATATTCTACATGTTATGTCCAAGTATCCATATTAGTATCTCAATATCCACACTAGCATGTTGTTCCAAAATGGATGATCATGATCACCTCCAACACTGAAATGCCCTTGAGAACATTCTAGCTAATTGAAAGAGTGGTAGCAAGTAACATTCTAGCTAATTGAAAGAGTGGTAGCCAAATTGCCTAACACATATGAAGCCAAATAACAAGATTTGGAATATTAGAGCACAGCAACACTAACTGTAAGGTCGGATGTGTTTGAAAGAGTGGAACCCTTCAACATATAGACTCGAGAAGTGTCCTCACTGAATGAAGTTTGATATTCCAATCACAAATCATTTACCTTGATTTTTCACATGGAAAAATGTGTGCATTTGTACCCTTAGTATTCTAAATTATTGAATTAGGCAGTGAAATTATATAGGAAAATTAGAGTCCTGTATAGGAAGGAAAATACCATCTTTACATGTTTAATGGATTTGGACAATACTTTATTTTTTCCTATCACTGTTATATTGCATTTGCCCCTCCAATTTATGTGAACTTTCCCTGGAAGAAACTATGAAGTTGGACAATACTTTATTTTTTCCTATCACTGTTATATTGCTATGAAATCTTGGTTGTACGTACACAATACGGATACGAACACCATTTTTATTATCAGTGAAACTCTCTACTGGAAATTAAATGGTTGTTTCCTGATATAGACCTAATCCTCCAGTTTTTCATAAGTTTTTGATTAAATCTTGATGTTCAGTTAATGTCCAGAGCATCATGATCACCTCCAATACTGAGCATCATGTCCAGAGCATCATGTTCAGTTAATGTCCCTTGATCCCTTATTGGTGGGCTGGTCGTGGATACGGTCTTCCCATGGCGTATCTGTGCAACATAGCCTCTATAGCACATATATGTCATCTAAGCCAATGAGTTATCCTCAGGGTTTACATATTTTGTAAAGATACTTATTCTCGACGCAAAGGACTGTTCACTTTCTTCTCTTAATATGAATAGTTTTGGATATGTATATAGATAAAGAAAGAAAAGAAAATAAAGAAAGAAAAGAAAATTTTAAGATGGAAGGAATCTATTGTTCACTTTCTTCTCTTGATATGAATGGTTATGGATATGTATATAGATAAAGAAAGCTAAGAAGATTGTAAGATGGACAGAATATATTGTCCTTTCTGGTGATTCATTTCATCACCACTTGCATATTTAACAGAATTGATTTACTTGTTCTCTTTTGTTGTGGCCTTGCTCTGAAGTTTTTCGGAGTGGAATGTACATGTTGTTTATATAGTTCATCATATTATGATTTCTGTTATGGACTTATCTATGGCAAAAAGAATGGAGATGGATGCATAAGTAGAGAATAAGAACAAACTCTGAAGTGATAGATAAGTAGATACAGAACAATCAAGTATGAATTTCAGCATCCTCCTTCAAAATTGTCATGTCGGATGCAGTTTCAATCCTCCACCCCACCCCACCCACCCACAACCACCACTAAATCAAAGTCTGAAATCTATAAAGATAATGATTTATCAGGTGTATGCTATAGAGATATTGAACTTATGATTAATTTTTAAAATTTGTTGTTTGTTAAAGTATTGGGTCTTTGCAGCTGGTCTACCGAATCAAACTTATCGTCTATTTTTATTTTAATGAAATTTCTATAAATTATCTTGATAACATAAAGTCAAGGTTTTCTTCAAAATATTGGCCGACTTTGGTATTGACTCAACTCACCTTTAATAATAAGATAACAAATGATATGGTTTTTGTTAGCTTTACAGATGACATGACCCTTTACTGAGCCGAATGGAAGAAGTGTGTTTAAACAGTTGACACTACAAATTCGGGATGAAAGCTTTGTATTGGTATTATCACCTTTATTTGAGGGATCATAGTGAAATCCAGATGTCCCTTACGTTTATATCAGCTTCATACTCGTTTCCTATACTGCTAAAGGATTTAGATATTTTGTGTCTATTCGATTTATCAGTGAGGCAGCTCATAAAGGGCGTAATTATTGGTGGTGCTCTCTAAGAATTAGATGCAAGAATATATCTCCAGAACCTGTTTTCTTTCACTTTCTGATGCGTGTGAACTATTTATATCAGGTTTGTTGCTACCCCTTATTTCCCTGTACTATTATAAGTTCCAATAAAAAGTTTCAGTTGTCTACTTCTTGGCTTTGCTAACTGGTATTCTACATCTTTCTTTTTTAGTCAACAAGTTTGGTTCAGAAGCATAAATTCAATATTTTGCATAGAGCAATGAGAATAAGATTCAGAAGCATTGGTCCTTTATTTTACACTAACTGTAAGGTCCTTTATTTTACACTAACTGTAAGGTCTGTACATCATGACACTCTCTCTCTAATTTTTTTTACTAATTTTATAGAAACTGTGAAGAAACTTTACCTGGAAGGACACTCTCCCTCTGCTTCATTTTACTTCTTTTTTTCCTGTTAAATATTGAATTTCTGACACTTATTTTGGTCATGTTGTGTATCCTTGAGGATGTTTTGGTTTACATACTATAACCTTCTAATAAAGCATTTTAATTGCAGGCTGAATTTGATATTCCAGGTTATCTCAGGAAAGATGTTGAAAGATCAATGCCAGATGCATTCAGGAAGCTAAAGCATACCCTAAGAAAGGATCACTTGGATAAGCAACCAAATTTGGAGGCAAAAATGATGGCTATTCCAAATGGGATTAGAAAGGAAGATTGGGAGCAATTTTGTATCAATGAGGCTGATGATAAACAACTAAAAAGAAGAGCTATGGCCGTTGAAAGCAGAAAACATAGTGTGTATGGCCATACTGGGGGTCGTAAGAGCAGTGCAATGGTAGAGTATGAGATGGTAATTTCCTCTATAACCAACATTAGAATTTTATAATTTTTTGTATTCCAAATGTTAAGCTTACACCTTAAAACTAATCCATGATTAATCCAGAAGGCAAAGCGGGAAGATCCTACTATCCCTATTACACGGACTGAAGTGTGGTAGAAACTCATACGAGGAAGGATAAAACTACGCTACCTAGTGCTGAACCGTTTATGGTGAGGTCACATAAAACTTTGTTATCACCTTGTATTTAATTTAATGTTAGCTTTTCTTACAAATGATATTCTAGAAATTAGTCAAAGAGAAACTTGTTGAATCCACACAATGTGAAAGCGACAACAGTAGAGTTCACCCCTATCAATTGATAATGATCCTTTGACTCAAGTGTTTGGCAAGAAAGCGAAAGGGTTGCCAGGTGTTGGGAGCTTTGTTTCCAAGAGAAAGTATGATGCTACTCTCCATGCTCATATCATGTACACAGAGGAAAGAGGCGAGAGGGAGGGTCTAAAAAATAAGGTTGATGAGATGCAGACAAAGGTTAACTTTATTTTTGATTTTTGTAAGGTGAGACAACCAACTTCTTATATGAAAGTAGAAACGATCATAACTTTATGCCTATCATAATATGAAAAATATTCATTCTTAATTTTTATTATACCACAGTCACAGATTGGCGGGCCACCAGCACCTATTCCCCAGTCAACTGGTGGGTCAACAACAAACGGTCCCATACCCCATGCAGGTGGGTCATTATCACCTGTTCCTATGTCCCAGGCAGTTGGTGGGTCATCAACACCCGTGCTTCAACAACTGCAAGCAACTATTGGGCAATCAACACCCATGCCACCAATGCCGACGAACAATGCACGAGGGTCATCTTTAGGTGAAAAGGAAAGGGATTCAACGACTTCGGCAAGCACTGAACCAACTCCCACAGCAAGGTTATGTGAATTGTTTGATTGGAATTGGAATTGTGTTGCAGTTGCAAAAGAAGTAATTGATCCAATGCATCGCGGTAATTGTCATAATTATCAACTGAACACTCAATATGAAATGAAGTTGAGCATGTGTGTTCGAAAGATTTTCTCGGCGAAGCTCTACAAAGAAACTCCCGATGCAAAATAATTAAAGAAGTAGGTGTTGGCGAGTTCCTTGTATGGCCCAAATCACACATCAAATTTGTGGAAGCATGATTTGTGAGCATTTTTCTTATCATACTTTTCCAATGATTAACAATACATAAATTGATTACCTTGCTTGTCTTATTTTGTGGATACATTCGCTAACTTCATTTTCGCTTGAACTTTACATGGATAGGCAAAGTCCAGTATACTCAATACCAAAGTCCAGTATAAAATATGCGACCTTTAAGGGTAAGTGTCATCGTTTCATTTGATTTTGAAATTTTACATGTTCAGTTTTGATACATGTTTAAGTTACATGTTGTTCAGTTTTGATACATCTGTTAGAGGAGATGTTAAAGGATGATTTAACCACCCTTTTCACACCTAGTCTTTTGAATGCAGTCTTATGAGTATGTTGGTTTTGGTTCTGATTAGTCCTTATATATGTGTTTGTATGGGTATTAATTCCCTTTTTCATGTTGCAGTACACCATATAACATATAGTCCAGTTCCTATGAGCTCATATGTTCAGACCTCATTCAAGGGTCCATTACATTATTTTTTAAATTGTTCACTGCTGCAATTATCCTGCCCCTTCGATTTTGCATGCAGCTTCCTTTAGAGAAGAGATTAAGTTGATTTTGGTTCTGCCAACATGCTCTATGTCCTGCCTATATGTTCAATATTGGAGTATCAGGTATGTGGTAGGATCACCTGTGCAACCCTTGCACATGGATTAGTCACTGTTCAGATTAGTCTCTTTCATTCATTGTCCATATAACTAAAGTTATGTCCTAAAGTTATGACATTTTGGTTCTGCCAACATGCTTTATGTCCTGCCTATAGGTTCAATATTGGAGTATCAGGTATGTGGTAGGATCACCTGTGCAACCCTTGCACATGGATTAGTCACTGTTCAGATTAGTCTCTTTCATTCATTGTCCATATAACTAAAGTTATGTCCTAAAGTTATGACATTTTGGTTCTGCCAACATGCTCTATGTCCTGCCTATAGGTTCAATATTGGAGTATCAGGTATATGGTAGGGTCCTGCATATTAGTTCAGACCTCCATACAATGGAGTCATCTGTCCAATTGTTAGAAGCATGAGGTATCAGAGAAGAGATGGAGGGGTGAGCTCGAGTGGGGTTTCCTGGGCATTTCCTTTTGATTAAATCTTTATTCCACTTAGTACTGTCCTGCCCTTTAACATTTAGGTCCATATCCTTCATATCCTTATTAGCATTTAGGAGGGGTGTATCCATATTAGGATCAACCCTTTAGTTCAGTCAGTAGTAGGCCTATTAATAGTGGTGTTGGGTGTGTGTTTCATGAGTGTATCAGAGAGTGTGGATGTGGTGTCTACCTGCAGGAAAGGAGAAGGATCACCTGTGCAACCCTTGCACATGGATTAGTCACTGTTCAGATTAGTCCCTTTCATTCATTGCCACCATATAATTCTCTAGATAGAGCTGGAGGGAGTAAACATTTTAAAGTAACAGACATTTGAGGAAAATTTTTGGCTACGCCACTGGTTCAATGCATGAAGTTTTTTTTAAAGGATGATTTAACCACACTTTTCACACCTAGTCTTTTGGACTGCAGTCTTATGAGTATGTTGGTTTTGGTTCTGATTCTTATATATGTGTTTGTATGGGTATTAATTCCCTTTTTCATGTTGCAGTACACCATATAACATATAGTCCAGTTCCTATGAGCTCATATGTTCAGACCTCATTCAAGGGTCCATTACACTATTTTTTAAATTGTTCACTACTGCAATTATCCTGCCCCCTTCGATTTTGCATGCAGCTTCCATTAGAGAAGAGATTAAGTTGATTTTGGTTCTGCCAACATGCTCTATGTCCTGCCTATAGGTTCAATATTGGAGTATCAGGTATATGGTAGGATCACCTGTGCAACCCTTGCACATGGATTAGTCACTGTTCAGATTAGTCCCTTTCATTCATTGTCCATATAACTAAAGTTATGTCCTGTAGATCAGCAACATTCATCGACATTTCGTCGATCTGAGTACTGTAATACTGTTCAATATCTCTTAAAATCCTGATATCATCCTTGCGTACGAAGTTTATTGCCACACCCTGCGACATATGCCCCAATTATGTCATGGTTTTGATATTCCTTATATCAAAGATTCAAATCGTCCTAAATGAAGAAAAAATGTAGATACCTTGCGCCCAAATCGTCCTGAACGACCTATCCGGTGTATGTAAAGCTCTCAATTGTTTGGAAGGTCAAAATTTATCACAAGAGACACCTGTGAATGGAAAAAAAATTATGGTTTAATGCCTAGCATGAGTCTGGTTCGAAGCAACTTCAGAATTTTGGTTCCAAGAGTTCTTGGCGAGACAGATCAAGAGTTAATATGGTAACCAAACAATACCCAATTAAGATGGAGAAGTAGTAACCTGTTGGACATCAAGACCTCGAGCCCACACATCTGTGGTGATCAACACACGAGTAGCACCTGACCTGAACTCTGCCATTATAGCATCGCGCTCCTTCAGGGGCATGTCCCCGTGCATGGCAGAGAATGTGAAGTTATTACTACGCATCTTTTCTGTCAACCAGTCAACCTGCCAAAAGCCAAATGTTACACCAACTAAACAGTGAAGTTCAAATATGCATTTACCTCTGCAAATGAATGAAAGGGACTAATCTGAACAGTGAAGTTCAAATATGATAAGTCTCTATTAATACACTTGATAGTTCAGTCCTCTAGAATAGGGTTCAGTACTATTATAAATTGTTTAGCCTCATTTGGTATCAATGTTAAGTTCACTTGAGTTGTGTTCTTCTTCCCTTGTGCAGGATTCCCTTGTGTAGGAGAGACAATTTGAGTCACTTCCTAATTCTAAAGGCTCAGATTCCTGGTAACCTACTCATCCGAACATCCCTTCTACCCTTCTTTACAAGGAAGCTAGTTTATTAAGCACAACTAACGGATCTCTAACGGATTTGCATAACTATCATCTAACGAAAGTTTAGCGGAAAGATTTCAGAATTTTTTAGAATGTAACAGAGTTCTTGAAAACTCTCGAAGTGTCCATAGCCTTATAGAAATTGGAGGCTCTTGATGTCCTATAAATAAGTGAGATTCTACATGTTGTTCAGACTTGACTGTTAGAGGAGATTTTATATTGTTGCATGACAGATAACATGCATAAATTCTCAACACATGTTCAATAAGGGGAGCCATATTTCTTAACTAGGTTTTCTGTGATTCACGACAAATATTGGTATCACCTCTCCTGCAGACATGGATAGTTTAACCAGTCACAAATTTTAGAGAAGTAATTGATGCATAGCAGTTAATCTAGTAAGCTTTCACAGATATAACGCTGTCCTAGATACTACTATTATATCACCCTTTGGACAAACTTTTATAAACTGAACACAGCCAAATAGACAGAACTATACATGGCACACACTCCCTCTTTAGCCTATATATACAGCTCTGTCTCACTCCATTCATCAAAAACCCCACTTCCCTTCTCCATCTCTCTCCCTTATCCATTCGTCCAGCTCCATCTTGACAAGTGCTTTCTTTACCAGAGTACAATATATTACGGTTGAATACAAATGTTTTTTTTATGTATTATTAATATTTGCAATTTCTTGTGCTTTTACTAGTCTCATAGAAATGAAAGAACCAATCTCCAGTCTCTTGTGCTTTTTCTTCCGTATTTATTTTTCTTTATGCCCCAAATTGAAATAAGTTGTGGTCAAATTATTTGTCATGGTTTTAAACGATCTTTGAAATGTCTACAGGTCATCACATGTTTTCTTCCTCGGTTGTCATCTCTCCAGGCACTAACAAGAACGTAAAGGGTCAGAAGGAATTAGTCTCTGCTGCTCAACTTATTTTCGCAACTCAGATGTTTTTTCAGCATGATAGTTTAGTATTGTTGTATTAAACATATATATACAATGTTTATGTATGACATTTCAACTTTATTAGTGTATGCAGTCTTAACATGGTTCATTCTCCATATTCTTGTGCTATGGAAGTTTGTTCACTTTCGTGTATATTACAATGAGTTTTACTTTCATAAAAATCTCAAAATTTATACAAGCTTGTCAATCGCCATTTTGTTACAGACTTCTACACTTGGAAATATGGCTGGTTTTGAAATTCATAACCTAACTACTTATGTTAGGAACGTTACAGGTTTTGAAACGCTTTGTTTCGGAATGTGTTTTCCAAAACTGGAACATTTTTCAGCAAGTGGTACAAAAACGTAATCTGAAACGCTTCCTTAGGAACGTTTTTATGGTGTTCTAATACTGGAACACTTTTTATCCGTTCCAGCATGTGCTGAAAAAGTTAATCTGGAACTCTTTTCTAGGCACGATGTTTCAATATTGGAACGCTTTAAAGGCGTTCCAAGTAACATTTGTTGGAACGCATTTAATGTGTTCCAAGAAACTTTTTTTTGGAACGCATTAAAGGCGTTCCAAGAAACGTTATTTGGAACGCTTTTATGGCGTTCCAATAAACGTTGTTTGGAACGCTTTATTTCCGTTCCAACAAAATTGGCAGCCCAAAAATAGGCACGGCAATTAGGCGTTCCTAAAATTATTTGGAACGGACTTTTGTCGTTCCAAAATGACCATTTTGGTGTAGTGTGGATATCGAACTCGGAATTGAGTATCGACACCTGCACCTAGCTCAGTTGAAGCTTGGATCGAGCCTGCTTAGCAAAATAAAGACCGCACAGAAAGACGATTCATTCCTGAAGAAGATGTGCGAGCTAATTTCAACAGGAAGGGCGACTGGCTTTGCGGAAGACGGAGACGGGACAATACGACTAAAAGGAAGGCTCTACATTCCTGAAACTACCGAACTCATAAAAGAAATTCTGATGGAGGCATATTATGCGACGTACTCGTTACATCCTGGAAGCACCAAGATGTACAAGGACTTACGTACAAACTTTTGATAGCACGACATGAAGAAAGACATGGCTACTTTTCTATCGCAGTGCATGGCGTGTCAGAAAGTGAAGGCAGAGCACCAAAGGCCGGGCGGAGAGCTGTAGAACCTCGCCATTCCTGAATGGAAGTGGGACAACATCTCGATGGATTTCATTGTCGAATTTCTGAAGACGCCACAGAAAATGATGCGATTTGAGTCATTGTTGATAGATTGACCAAGTCGGCTCACTTTATCGTAATTAAAGTAGGATGGAGCGTCGATCGGTTATCACAAATCTATATCGACGAGATTGTTCGACTGCACGGGGTACCGGCCTCAATAATTTCGGACAGAGATGGGCGATTCCTATCGCGTTTACAAGCGGCGATGGGGACCAAACTAAATTTGAGTTTTGCGTACCACCCCTAGACAGACGGTCAGACGGAAAGAGTCATTTAAATCTTAGAGGATATGTTACTTCTGCGTGCGATCGATTTAAAGACTAGTTGGGATACGCATTTGCCGCTTGCGAAGTTTGCGTATAACAACAGTTATCAGTCGAACATTCAGATGGCTCCATAGGAAGCGCTCTATGGAAGGAAGTGTCGTTCTTCAATATGCTGGGACGAAGTCGAAGAGCGACAAGTGCTCGACCGGAACTGGAGCAGGCCGTCGAAAAGGTCCGCTTGATACGAGATAGACTCCGTATCGCACAAAATCGACAAAAGATCTACGCAGATCATCATTGACGATCGCTAGAATTTTTGGTCGGGGATCATGTTTTTTCTGAAAGTAACGCCCATACGTGACGTGATGCGGTTCGACATTAAAGGCAAATTAAGCCCGAGATTTGTAGGACCCTTCGAGATCATCGAACGAGTTACAACGGTAGCTTATCGGATCATACTACCTTCTATCTTGGCTGATCTGATCGATGTTTTCCATATTTCACACTTCAAAAATACAAGCACGATCCAAGTCACATGGTTAGCTTCGATCAGTTAGAGCTATGTATTGACTTGTCGTACTCGGAGGAGCCTATTCAAATTTTAGACCGTAAGTGTAACTGCCTGTTTTCAAAATTGAGGGTAATTTTGTTATTTTCCATTTTTCCATATTTTTGGTGATTTTTATTTATTAATATTGTATTTTTGGGTTTAGTTTAGTCGGGTTTGATTTTTGTCTAGTTTTGACTTGTATTAGTGACCCGGATAGCTTAGACTCTAGTCGGAACCCAATATTAGTTAGACATGGCCCACAAATTCCACAGATTATTCTTGGATGTACAATTCATAGAGGGTGTACAGAAGTTCCTGCAGTTTGCCAAGGCGTTCCCTCAGTACATGGACGGTACCAAAATTAAGTGTCCGTATGTGAGATGTCGCAACTTGAAATATCATCCAGAAGTGGAAGTCACGTATCATTTATACTCGAAGGGTTTCACGCCGAATTACTATCATTGGAGTGTGTACGAAGAACTGATGTCTTTAGCATCGGAGTATGAGCCTTATGTGGATGTCCACAACCACACTGCTTACGACGATGGGTTGGTGAATATGGTTTTTGACGCGGCGGGGCCTAGTTTCGATCCGGACAATCATGATGCACCTGAGGAGGTACCGAACGCCGATGCTGTAAAGTCCGTGGAGTTGCTGGAGAATGCAAGGACTCCATTATATCCTGGTTATGAGGATCATTCACCGTTGGAGGTGGTTACAAGATTGTTGAGCATCAAGTCCGATTTTAATATGTCGTAAGATTACTACAACCGAGTTATGGAGTTGATTATAGAAATATTGCCTGAGGGCGCTAAGTTGCCTAAAGAATTTTACCGGTCTAAGAGGATGGTGAGATCGCTCTGGATGGGATACGAGAAAATTGATGCATGTCGCAACGGGTGCATGTTGTACTATAAAGACGACAAGGATGATGACGCCTGCAGATTTTGTGGTGCTGATCGCTACAAGGACAGTGGTAGAGAAAAGTCTGTCGGTGAAAGGAAGCCTACCGATTTGATGTACTACTTGTCGTTGACGCCGCGGTTGCAGCGGTTGTTTATGGTGAAGGAAACTGCAGAAAACATGAGTTGGCATAAGCGAAAACAGATCGAAGGATTGTTGGATCACCCATCTGATAGAGAAGCATGGAAGCACTTTGATCAAGAGTATCCAGATTTTGCTTCTGATCCGTGTAATGTCAGATTGGGTCTCTTCACCGACG
This sequence comes from Iris pallida, assembly GCA_029216955.1. Lineage (NCBI taxonomy): Eukaryota > Viridiplantae > Streptophyta > Magnoliopsida > Asparagales > Iridaceae > Iris > Iris pallida. The sequence goes on along the minus strand of JANAVB010021599.1, from coordinate 24,454,781 downwards.
GTTTTACCCCATTCGGACTTTCGGGATCCCAGTATTCGTGTTGGCCTGTGATTGTCACTCCGTACATGTAAAACCCCCCAAATTTTATGATTTTTTTAATTATTATTTTGGCTTAAATTGAATTTTACTATTTTTAACATAATTTGAAAATTTATTTGTTTAAATACTTTTTTTGGTTGTATAATATTAATGATATATTCTTACATAAAAATTTCCATCCTACAAATATTTGCGAGATATTAAATTATGTATATATTATGAGGGTTAAAGATTATTTTGTCAAAGGATTTTATTGATTAAATATAAGGATATTTCTTATATAATAAATACAAATTTTTCCTTGGTATATAATATATGCCTATAATCTTTTTTTAAATTATTTTAATATTTTTATACTAGATTGTTTATGATTAATATTAATATAGAAGTGTATTAAATGTTTTAGTAGGAATAAAGTTTTATGTGCTAACTCATATTTTAGATATATATATATTTTTATTTTTTTTAAATATATATATTTTAGATATATATATATATATATATATATATATATATATATATATATATATATATATATATATATATATATATATATATATATATATATATATATAAACATATATCAAATATATTTAGTAAATGTAGATATTTTTATATATTTTTAAAATATTTTTTTTGACATATTTTAAGCTACCTTGGGGATTTATTAGTTTTTATTTATACATATATATATATATATATATATATATATATATACATATATATATATATTTTTATATATATATACATATATATATATATATATATATATATATATATATATATATATATATATATATATATATATATATATATATATATATATATATATATATAACAATCCCCTTCTTATACGGGATAAGTTTATGGGAAGAGTTTACGGGATAGAACAATTTCTTACAGAGAGAAGAAACTCAAAATATCCCGAAATGTACGTATGTTTCTCTTCTGAATTTATTTCTCTTTAATATTTAAATCTCCACTCTCTACTCTTAAAAATAAACATATCTCTATCTTCAAAAATAATGCTTATCTATCAATTTATTTTTAAACACAGTGGGATTTATTTATTTTTAAAAATAGAGATAGATAAATTATTCCATTTATTTTTTAAAATAGAGATAATTTTTAAAAAAAAAAATCTATCCTTATAAATAAATATACCTTTAAAATTATATTTAAAATATTAATTTTAATGTTAATGTTAATATTAATGTTGATATTAATTTTAACTTTTAATTTTTACATTAATTTAAATTTTAATGTTAATGTTAATGTTAATGTTAATGCTAATGCTAATGCTAATGCTAATGTTAATGTTAATGTTAAATTTAATTTAAATTTAAATTTAAATTTAAATTTAAATCTAAATCTAAATCTAAATATAAATATAAATTCTAATCTTAATTTAAATTTAAATTATATTCTTAATCTTAATCTTAATCTTAATTTTAATATTAGATTTTAATGTTAAGGTTAATATTAATGTTAATGTTAATATTAATATTAATGTTAAATTAAACTTAATATTAATGTTGAAATTAAAATTAAAATTAAAATTAATATCAATAATAAAGTTAGCACCAAAAAATTAACATGAGAAATAATATTAAAATTAACATTAATATTAAGTATATTTTTGAATAACATTTTAAAAAGATATTTACGTTTAAAGATTATTTTTTTTAAAACAATCCATCTCTATTTTTAAAAAAAATTATAAAATTAACTTTTATATCTCTATTTTTTGAATAAATAAATAAATCTTTCACTATTTAAAAAATAAATAGACTTATCTTTAAGATTGAGATATGTTCCTTTTTTAAAAGAGAGATCTAAGATTTTTAAAGTGAAAGAAATAAAGAAGAGAACCATACGTATATTTTCTCATCCCGTAAGTTTATCCCGTAAGTTATTCCCGTAGGAGAAGCTTTCTGTATATATATATATATATATATATATATATATATATATATATATATATATATATATATATATATATATATATATATATATATATATATATATATATATATAATAGAAAAAAAATTAATAGTGGTGGTCGGCCCAAGGGGACCGACCACAGCACCAATAGCCGCCAACCCATAACCCATTAGCCCCTTTAGCTTACAACTAAAGTAAAAAAAAAATCTTTTGAATGAACATACTGTTCATCGCCTTCCTAACCCGAACCCGAGCGCCTGTGCTCAAACAGTGTAATTTTTTTTAAATCTCCGGATTTGAATGCAACCAAAGCCTAAATCAAATCCTTCCAAATCTTTTCTAATCTACCCTAAATCAAATTCTTCTCTAGATAACAATGAATCCAAGTTAGAATCAAATCCAAATTTTGCTAGAAATCGGATTGAACATAGGAACGGCGTAGGCATATATATATATATATATATATATATATATATATATATATATATATATATATATATATATATATATATATATATATATATATATATGAAATCATCGAATTCTTGGTTATTATCTTCCAAAAATCGGAAACTCTCGACCCTAGTTGAATCCTAGGTACCTGCGCACCCTCCGAGTCATCCTCAGCCGCCCATCGTCGCCGGTGATCGCCGGGGAATCGCTGGAACAGAGGAGGCGCTCTGTTTCATAATGCACAACCAAAATCAGGTACCCGACTTTCCTTCTATGTTTCTCCTTCCTTGCTTAATGAAATTACGATCTAAAAATTCCTGCTTAGAGCCTTCATAACCCTCTCAAAGTACCCACTACTAGTTCTGGGGTTAGTCGATCCATCGATCCTAAAAATCGATGTAAAAACCCTGAGAAAATTGTTCAAACAAGGAACAGTGAAACAGCCCAACCACCTATATTGGAAGTCGTATTCTGACCAACCATGTAGGATATTTTCAAAACTTTTTGAACAGACCTTTAGACAAAATATAGGAGATGAAGATCCTTCTTGTAGATTTATTTTTTATCTAATATATGGAAAGATATTTGATTTCAAAATCCTAGAAAAACCCGTATTCAAAAACTTAAAGTTTCAATAAAACTGCCCGATACGACGTACGTTCCGCCAAACCGGGCGACGTGGTCACGAACCGAAAGCATCAAAAGGTGCGTATCGACTTCGCGGACGTGTGGGCTTTGAAGGAATTCAAATTGGTTGCGTGTGCGCGATGAATTTGACCCGTATCCGTCGAAGAACGCCGTATCGGCCTATTCCAAAATTTTCCAATTGCTTTGAGCACACTCGTCAGACCGCGATGAAACTTGCACCATTGGACTCGAAATATTTTTTTGGTCCTGTGAGCGAAGTTTGGTCTAATTCTGAGACTGTTGACCAGATCGTCGTTTTGCGGGCCCTACGATCCAATTCAACGGACAATTTTGTGCACAGCTCATCAAAATCCAAAGACATGTAGTTTGACGACTTTAGAGACAGTAGGTTCTGGCACGCATTTCTGTACAAAGCGAGTCCAACGGCGGACATCGTTTTGACCCGAAATTATGATTTTACCCCTGTTCTGGAATTGGACTTTCGGACAGGCGTTTCCTAGGTATATCTTTTACACCGAGAACATTTTTATGTTTGTTTCAGCATCCGGGAACGTTTGCGGAGGTTCCACTCTTCTAGCTTCTTTTCACTTGCCGATTTTATCGACTAGACGTCGTCAAAACGCCTTCCAATCACCAGGCAAGTATACCTTGCTATATTTACTGTTATGTTATTTATTTTCAGCATTTATTTACTTTGTTTCATATTTTTGTCATATTTGTTATAAACTGTGCGTCCAAGCCACACTTGAGTGCAAGCGACTTTATCAGTCGTTTCTTTGTTTTATTTTTATTTGTTGCATGTCGACTTAGTTGTAGTGGACTACCTTCCTATTGTAGGATATTCTTATATCTCCATTGGCCATGACACCTACACTACACGATTTGAGACATGTTGCTAGGGCACGGCTTGCATATTGACTGGCCATCTTTATGTAAGAAGTCGTGTGATGGATAGATGATCGTAACTGCTATGACTAGGGTTTTAGAGACTCAAGCAGTTACAAAACTGGACGAACCATGGGCATGACTTAGACAGTGGGGAACATTGGGGGAGGACAGTCGCTAGTGCGTATGGAAATCCAAACAGGTAAACACACAGTCTCCGGATGGAACTGTGGCGATTTATATTTGCAGATGCCTTCTGACGTCTTAGACGTTACGGACGGATACAGATGACTGGATGCCAGTTACGTACACATAGCCTAAATTCCACCCATACGCATAAAAGTTGTCCTCTAAATTGCACAATAGATTGTTAGAATTTTGTTTACATATTAGTGTCTAGGAGAGTCTTGCATATTATTATTATTCCGACAGTTCATTTTAGCATGTTCTTTTTGTATCTTGTTGCGTCCCTCTGAGGACCTGGTGATCTCTCCAGGTATAGACGACGAGCAGTATCCCGAGGAGTACGGTTCTAGACTAGAGTCTCCATTTGCAGCTGAGGAGGTCTCGCCTTCGGAGCTTATTTGATTCTATTCTTAGTTGATGGACTTATGTAGTTGATACTCTTTTTTATATTCATTTCAGTTAATTTTTTTCAGTAGCCCGGTAGTGGATTTGTTTTCGTCCGATAGATATTTCTCTTTATTTTGAGTTGATACATTTGGTTTGTTATTTCTCTTATCTATCATTTCGGATGAGATATAGATACTGCCTGTGACCATGTTATATTGTTATGAGCTGGCGCTCTTTTATTATAGCTTATGTGTGTAGATTCCATATATTAGAGTAGTCTATGTATGCATACAGCTGGCATGTACGTATTTCCTAGTCCTACGTATATTGGGACTGGGGCGTTACATGTTTTTGTGGTGGCCCATGCAGGTCGAGATAAATTGTTTGGTTACTTCACCGTACCAAGCAAGTCTGCATATAGGAATAGAGTTTAGGAATCTCATCCACATGCTTAATCACTTTCCTTGATTTCAAATTTTGGATTCTCGTTTGACTGCTTGTCTTGTATCTAGCTTGATCTTGTCCTAACGTAATATCTATTTTCGTGCCAATAGGATGAATCTTCATTGTGGTCGCGCTACCCATCTCGCTATTACTGATGGGAACACCGCCATTCCAGAAGGACCAGCAGATCAGCCACCCCCCAACCATGTCCCCAACCACTCCAGCACCATCTGGACCATCATTCCAACCTGTGATGACACCACCCACTACTCACCAGGAAGCCCTGGCACCCGAAATGGGACAGACAAGCCCCGAAAACCCTGCATCTCAAGAAGAGTACCTGTTACCCCCGCCACCCTATCCACCTCAGTTTCTATCACAGATTCCACCCCCATATCCACCTCAATATCCACCTCCATATCCACCATCATATCCACCCCAACAGCCTCCACAATATCCACCATCATATCCACCCCAGCAGCCTCCACAGTATCCACCAACATATCTACCACAGCAGCCTCCACAATATCCACCACCATATCCACCCCAATATCCTCCACAGTATCCACCTCAGTATCCTCCCTCATACCCCCCACAGTATCCTCTTCCATATCCCACATATCCACCACAGTACTGGCCTTAGGGTGTCCCACAGTTCATGCCCCAGATGTCCTATATGCCCCCACAGTAGCCCATGCCTCAGGCTGGTGGGACTACTACAGATCAGATCCTCCAGAGCTTAGTACAGGCTCAGATGCAGTAGAGCGAGGCTATTAGGAGGAGTTTGGAGACATCACTGACCCGAGCACCCCATGCCTCTGTGGGTACTATCGAAGGGTTCTGCAACATGAATCCTCCACACTTCAAAGGCACTGAAGGCGTCATCAAAATTACCAATTGGCTGGTTAAGACGAAAAATCTCTTGAAGGCTTCGGAGTTATCTACAAACCTATGGATGATAGCCGTAAAGTTACAATTAGAAGCAATGCTTATGATTGGTGGGCCGCGGAGGAGAGACGACTAGGAATTGATCAGACATGGGAGGAGTTCAAAGAATTATTCAATAAGAAGTTTTTCTTCGACACTGCCAAAGATGCACTTTATGACCAGTTCCTACATCTAGAGCAAGGAAGCATGACAGTTGATGAATACGACGCCGATTTCATTCGGTTGAGTCATTTGCTCCCAGATTAGTTTCGACAGAGTTAGAGAAAGCCAAGAGATTCCATAAGGGATTGAGCATAGAGATTCAACGATACACTAGTTCCGAGTCCCGAGTCTCACAGGCAGCAGTATTAGCCGAAGCAAGGACTCAAGAGGCCATAAATAAGAAGGCATAGCAACGACGATCTGTTTCGACCGTTGCATCAGTAAAGACGACACCAGTAGGGCCCACCCGACATCTAGTGACGCAGCAGCAGACTAGAGCTTCCCCCCAACCAGTGAGGGAATTACCCATATGTCATTATTGCGGTAGGAAGGGACATTACCAGAGGGATTGTCGTCGAAGGTTGGGATTGCGTATGGCTTGCGGGTCAAATCAACACCAAGCTCGAGATTGTCCTTCTGGATGACAACAGATGCAGGGAGTAGCATTACCAGCATCAGGAGGAGGAACACCACGCCCGCCAGCAGCTAATGGATATCCAAGGGGCAACCAAAACTCGGGACAAGTCTTCAGTATGATCGTCGCGGGGCCACCAACCCAAGGTGCCATAGAGACAGGTATAACGTCTTAGTTAAATTTACTATTACATGACCATGATCATAGAATGACTTAGAAATTTTATGATATAAACCTTGATAGATATAGAAACACGAGGGTATCCTATCTAGTAAGAAATCACCACCGCGATCCTTGTAAGTACCATGATTTGTTCCACCCTCTCGGATCGTATGTCAACGTAATGCCCTACTAAAATACGGAGGCACGAAGGCGACATACACAACCGTTTGTCTCTTTTGTACAAAAATTGTGACACGATTTTTGTGCTCTATTCTTCCTCCGTCTTGTACTTCGTTTCCACAGATCGTGCGTTATTTTTATTTCGAGGACGAAATTCTTATAAGTTGGGTAGGATATAAATTAACCCCCCAAATTTTGTGATTTTTTTATTATTTTGGCTTAAATTGAATTTACTATTTTAACATAATTTGTAAATTTATTTGTTTAAATATTTTTTTTGGTTGTATAATATTAATGATAGATTCTTACATAAAAATTTCCATTCTACAAATATTTGCGAGATATTCAATTATGTATATATTATGAGGGTTAGAGATTATTTTGTCAAAGAATTTTAATGATTAAATATAAAGGATATTTCTTATATAATTAATACAAAATTTTCCTTGGTATATAATATATGCCTATAATCTTTTTTTAAATTATTTTAATATTTTTATACTAGAATGTTTATGATTAATATTAATATAGAAGTGTATTAAATGTTTTAGTAGGAATAAATTTTTATGTGCTAACTCATATTTTAGATATATAGATATATGCATATATAAACATATATCAAATATAGTTAGTAAATTTAGATATTTTTATATATTTTTAAAATATTTTTTTGACATATTTTAAGCTACTTTGGGCATTTATTAGTTTATATATATATATATATATATATATATATATATATATATATATATATATATATATATATATATATATATATATATATATATAATAGAAAAAATAACAGTGGTGGTCGGCCCAAGGGGACCGACCACAGCACCATTAGCCGCCAACCCATAACCCATCAGCCCCTTTAGCTTACAACTAAAGTAAAAAAAAAATTCTTTTGAATGAACATACTGTTCATCGCCTTCCTAAGTCGAACCCGAGCGCGTGTGCTCAAACAGTGTAATTTTTTTTAAAATCTCCGGATTTGAATGCAACCAAATCCTAAATCAAATCCTTCCAAATTTTTTCTAATCTACCCTAAATCAAATTCTCCTATAGATAACAATGAATCCAAGTTAGAATCAAATCCAAATTTTGATAGAAATCGGATTGAACATAGGAACGACATAGCATTATATATATATATATATATATATATATATATATATATATATATATATATATATATATATATATATATATATATATATGAAATCATCAAATTCTTGGTTAATATCTTCCAAAACTCGGAAACTCTCGACCCCAGTTGAATCCTAGGGTACCTGCGCACCCCCTCGAGTCATCCTCAGCCGCTTGTCGTCGCCGGTGATCGTCGGGGAACCGCTGGAACAGAGGAGCCGCTCTGTTTCACAACGCACAACCAAAATCAGGTACCCGACTTTCCTTCTATGTTTCTTCTTCCTCGCTTAATGAAATTACGATCTAAAAATTCTTGCTTAGAGCCTTCATAACCCTCTCAAAGTCCCCACTACTAGTTCGGGGGTTAGTCGATCCATCGATCCTAAAAATCGATGTAAAAACCCCGAGAAAACTGTTCAAACTAGGAACAGTGAAACAGCCTAACCACCTATATTGGAAGTCGTATTCTGACCAATCATGTAGGATATTTTCAAAACTTTTTGAACAGACCTTTAGGCAACATATAGGAGATGAAGATCCTTCTTGTAGATTTATTTTTCATCTAATATATGGAAAGATATTTGATTTCAAAATCCAAGAAAAACCTATTTTCGAAAACTAAAAATTTCAATAAAACTGTCCGATACGACGTGCGTCCCGCCAAACCGGATGACGTGGTCACAAACCGAAAGTATTAAAAGGTGCGTATCGACTTTGCGGGCATGTGGACTTTGACGGAATTTAAATTGGTTGCGTGTGTGCGACAAATTTGACCCGTATTCGACGAAGAACGCCGTATCGGCCTATTCCAAAATTTTCCAATTACTTTATGCACACTCGTCAGACCGCGATGAAACTTGCGCCATTGGACTCGAAATATTTTTCTGGCCCTGTGAGCCAAGTTTGGTTCGATTCTGAGACCGTTGACCGGATCACCCGTTTTGCGGGCCCCACGATCCAACTCAACGGACGATTTTCTGCACAGCTCATCGGAATCCAAAATTGAACATACCATTGGGTTTGTCTCATCAAAACAAATTCGTAGACATATAGTTTGACGACTTTAGAGACCATAGGTTCTGGCATACGTTTCGGTGCAAAGCGAGTCCAACGGCAGACATCATTTTTGACCCAAAATTATGATTTTGCCCCTGTTCCAGAATTGGACTTTCGGACAGGCGTTTCCTAGGTGTATCTTTTATACCGAGAATGTTTTTGATGTTTATTTCAGCATCTGGAAATGTTTGTAGAGGTTCCACTCTTGTAGCTTCTTCTCACTTGCCGATTTTATCTACTGGACGTCGTCAAAACACCTTCCAATCACCAGGCAAGTATACCTTGCTATATTTACTGTCATATTATTTATTTTTAGTTGTTTCATATTTTTGTCTTATTTGTTATAAACTGTGTGTCCAAGCCACACTTGGGTGCAAGCGACTTTATCAGTCATTTCTTTGTTTTATTTTTATTTGTTGTATGTCGACTTAGTTGTAGTGGACTACCTTCCTATTGTGGGATATTCTTATATCTCCGTTGGCCATGACACATATACTACACGATTTGAGACATATTGCTAGGGGCACGGCTTGCATATTGACTGGCCATCTTTATGTAAAAAGTCGCGTGACGGATTGATGATCGTAACTGCTATGACTAAGGTTTTAGAGACTCAAGCAGTTACAAAACTGGATGAGCCATGGGCATGACTTAGACAGTGGGGAACATTGGGGGAAGACAGTCGCTAGTGCGTATGCGAATCCAAACAGGTAAACCAAAGTCTCCGGATGGAACTGTGGCAATTTATATTTGCAGATGCCCTCTGACGTCTTGGACGTTATGGACGGATACAGATGACTGGATGCCAGTTACGTACACATAGCCTAAATCCCACCCATGCGCATGAAATTTGTCCTCTAAATTGCACAATAGATGGTTAGAATTTCCTTTACATATTGGTGTCTAGGAGAGTCTTGCATATTATTTTTATTTCAACAGTTCATATTAGCATGTTCTTCCTATATCTTGTTACGTCCCACTGAGGACCTGGTGATCTCTCCAGGTATAGATGACGAGCAGTATCCTGAGGAGTACAATTCTGGACTAGAGTCTCCATTTGCAGCTGAGGAGGTCTCGCCTTCGGAGCCTATTTGGTTCTATTCTTAGTTGTTGGACTTATGTAGTTAATACTTTTTTCATATTCATTTCAGTTGATTTTTTTTTCAGTAGCTCGGTAGTGGATTTATTTTCGCCCGACAGATATTTCTCTTTATTTTGAGTTGAGACATTCGGTTTGTTATTTCTCTTTGTGGATGAGATATAGATACTGCCTGTGACCATGTTATATTGTTATGAGCTGGAGCTCTTTTATTACAGCTTATGTGTGTACACACAGATTCCATATATTGGAGTAGTCTGCGTATGCACACAGCTAGTTTGGTGGCCCATGTAGGTCAACGTTAATCACTTCGGTTACGTCACTGTGCCGTCGTGAGCCTGCAAATATAATTAGACACTTAGGATCTCATCCACATGTCTTGACTCTTGTTAATCCCTTAAATCCTTGATTTTATTAAATCCTTGATTTGCATCTTGCTTGAAAATCTCTTCAACGGCTAAAATGTTTTCTTTGATTAGCAGTTCAGATGGACTCCCAAGACAGGAATAATGCTGCATTGAACACTCCACTGGCTACTGGAGGCTTTTTTACGTACATGACTCCACCGACACAAGAAGGCCAGCTCACTCACATGGGCAATCAACCGCAACTCTCGAGATTCCGCAGAGGCGATATTCCACCACCTCCACAGTTTCCTCCGCAGACACCACCACCAGCACCCGGTCTGCCACCAGCATCTGCTCCACCACCAGCACAAGCCCCGCATCCAGCACGTGTTCTACATCCAGTACCAGCCATACACCCCGCACCAGTGATGTATCCAGCTTTTCCCATGCACCCACCGCCGACGATGTATCCAGCCTCGACGATGTATTCAGCACATGTTCTGCCTCTGCCACCAGCCTTGGACAACGTCACACTCCTCGGGATCATCCAGCAGCAGGCCAACATGTTTCGCTACACTTTGAGAGAGGTTCTTCAGATTCGAGATGCTCCGCGACAGCGTCCGGGGAATCCCAAGCACTTCATGGACTTTAGGCCCATGCCGTTCCATGGGACAGAGGGGATCGTCTACGCTGACGACTGGCTGGAGAACATGGAGAGGTATCTGAAGATGGCCCGAGTTCCAGAAGATTTGAAGATTGAGTCAGTCAGTGGACAGCTTTTCGACATCGCGCGGACGTGGTACCAAGGCGAACCCTAATTTTATGCTCCAGACGTGACTTAGGAGGAATTCAAGCGATTGTTCAAGAGGAAATTCTATCCATACGTAGCGCGAGAGGCGTTGGTGAGTCAGTTCGAGCACCTAGAGCAGGGCAACCACACCGTCGACGAGTACACCTCAGAGTTCTCTCGCCTCAGCCGCTTCGCGGAGAGCTTGGTCAGCACCCCTGAAGACAAGGCACGACGATTTAGAAAAGGTCTATCTCACGAGATTCGTCTGGCCATCGCCACCAGCCGAGCCGCCACTTACGAAGAGATTCTAGAAGTCGCCCAAGCTGTAGAAGAAGAACTGAGTCACAAGCCGAAGAGGAATCGAGACGCACTCGGAGGAGGCAGCGACCAAGCAGCACCGGCAAAACGTCCCAACATTTTAGGGAAGACACCAGCGCAGCAGCATCAGCAGCAACCACAAGCAGCCCCACACCAAGTCCAAGACATTCCCATCTGTCAGCTTTGCTCGAAGAAAGGCCACACTCAAGAAAATTGTCGTAGCAGATTAGGGTTGTGTTGGACTTGTGGATCCAACCAACACTTGTCTCGCAATTGTCCGAAGAAGAACGCAAGTGCCCCACCACTACCAACTGTAGTAGGAGGACGAGCCTTTGCCATGATCACGGAAGACGCGGCGACACCACACGGAGCGAATGGCGAAAATGTTCAGTAGATTATAGTAGTAGCATTATTGAGGAGTATTATGTTTAGTTTTGACTTGCGAAGATTCATAACAACTCTATAGCAAACTGTTAAATTACTCTTTCTAGTAGACCGCAGCTCCTTAAATTTCGAGGACGAAATTTGTTTAAGGGGGATAGAGTTGTCAACCCCTTGACCAAATTTTCCTATTTATTAAATTTTTTTATTTTCCTTGTTGTCTCATATTTATGGCATGTCTTATTTCTTTTTATTCTAAATTCAATAAAGGACCAATGAGTAATAAAGGTCTTGCCAGGGACCTGAGTGTAAAGTATAGAGTCAAATTCAAACTTCTATTTGAATTTCCTTTCGAGCTCATTCCCCTTCAACACCTTGTAAGGAACTCACCAGAGGATAAACACCCTCTCCAATTCGAATCTAGAGAAGGGAGATCCTTTCAAAAATCTAAATTCAAATGGCTTTCTCCTTATCTGTTAACATCTAACCGACCCAAGCACCGCAGATATATATATCCTACACATATATAATAACCTGTCGATCACAAGAACCCTAATAACCCTTCTCGATCACATCTTAAGAGCAGTACTGAAAGGAGGCTGTGGAACCACCCAATCTCTGCAAACTACAGCACAGGTATTCCTAAACCCCCAACTGTCTATTTGATTATACCCTGTATTCGATGCAATGCCTAGGAGACTTTAGTTGATACTGGTATCTAGTAACAGGCTAGGGAAGGGAATAGGCTGGATAAATCTAACACTGTTAGAACGTAAGAATAGGTTCCAAATTCATAGGGAACGGAGGATAGGGTACCTGTTCATGTTCTTGGGTGACTTTGTGCAGTCGTGTAGGAAGGATAGTACTGCCAATGGTTCAGGGGGAGGTGTCTAACCTCAACTGATTTTGGCCATGTCCCTAGAAACCTAGAAGTAAGAGCCACCAATGTATCAGACCAATAAATCACTGGCACAGGCAAGGACATGATTTGGGTACCAGGCATACCACCAGGGAATCCAGATGGCCATGTTGTGTGAGTATCAGATGTGTCTTGCAACTGTTTCCTGCTGCCTGTACATAGGTACAGGGAATAGGCAATAGGCTGCAGGGCAGGATACGAACTTGACATATCTACTAGATTTAAGGAGGTTTTGGCCATAGTACCAGGCACCAAAATCGATTAACACCCAGGGAGTAGACAGCATATCCTTAGGAACAGGAGTCCTTGCACCTAAGAACTTTTGAGCATGAAGGTATGGGCAATAGCTGAGAGTGTTAATTGCAGGTATTGAAACCTGTACAGAGCATACCAAAGCATAGAGGGTCTGTTTAGGCCAACTGGTGGTGTGTGTCAGGTCAAAGGATGTGACAAGTCCCTTTAGACCTTTCCATTGTTACCCATGTGATATGGATATATGAACTTGTTGGTATCTATCAATACTGCTTTATGAACCTTCTTTACATCCAATGGATGTTAGCAGGTGAATTCCTTTGTATACAAATAGAAAACCAGGACCAGTGGATACCATATAGGTAACTTGTGTTGTGTTGTAATATTCAGTTATATACTTTTTCGTGCACCAATGGTTCTGCTACTTTTCAAAGTGAAAGACTAGTCCTATTGATGCATTGATAAGCTTGATTTTCACAATAGTCTGCTATTTTTTGGCATGTGTTAATGTTCAATAAGGAATAACCTATATCCTGTATGCATCAGAGAGTTCTTGAGGTAGGTATTGGTATACAATATAAAATTCGAATAGCTAAGCATACAACAGAGAGGGTGATGGTTATGTATCCATAGAGTATCAGAGTATCCTAGGCAAGATCCTATAAATATTCATGGTGAAGGTAAGGATATAATCGTATCTGCTATAGCCGGGATAACCTTATAGGTATACCATAGAAGAAGTGCTCGAGTATGAGTAGGACAAGGCTAAAACATGTGGACAAACGAGCAGCAGTAGCAGTAATGCCTATAGGTAAAAACATATGACAGATAACTTAGATTTCCAATTATGGTAGCAGGAAATAGGAAGGTGACAGATTTGGTACATACAATTTAGGATAAATCCCATACCAGTGTACATTTTGAACAAGGAGAAAGGTTCAGAAATTCGTTGCACTAAGAACAGGCCTATATCATGCTGACGTCTTTAAACAGGGATATTTAGATTACCCAATGATCAGATATACATAGGTACAAGTCTCTAAGTTGTCCTTGTAGCTGACACAGTGAACAAATCCTCACTATTCAGTCTCTAATCGAGCCCACATCTTCCTTACCTATTCAATCCATCTGAGATTCTCCCCTGTACCAGTAAGTGAATACAGGGGATAGCTCGAGATTGGAGTAATATTTTAGTCCTTTCATCTTGTTCAGATACTTCACAGGTCCAGTTTTAGTTCAGTCCTTGCTATATATTAAAGATGTAGCATTTTGGTACTGTCCATACCTCACCTTGTTTTGATAAAACTTGATACACAGGATAGTTGGCCATGTACCCGTAACTGGATACAAGGCCTGTGATTTATCATGATCTCTGATAGAATTGGGAAATCAAGGATCAAACGAGACCCTGGACTTCGAGTATTAGTTGGCATTATAGTGTATTTTCTGTGGAAAAAACTGAGAATCCTGAGATAATGCTAGGTAGAGTCACCAAGTTGTGTGACTTCAAGTATAGGGAGTTCCAGTAGGGACTCAGGTCATACTGGTATCGGGTTGGCACTCAGTTTGAACAAAAACTCTAAGGATGCAGTATACTTTGACACAACTTTCCTGTATGTCTTCTTGAAAGGCCAAATGTGAGGTATTGTAAGGAAGTACCTAGTAAAGTCCAAGGGATTATCCCTTGAGCAAATGCACAGTGTGGCACTCCTTGAATTAGTTGGAGTTAGACCTGTTTTCTAGGGTCAGCAGGTCTCAAATCAAGAAAAACATCATGTCATGTACATGAGTCATGGATGGACTAGAACCAGCCAGGTACTTGTGCAGTTTTAGGAATTAATTCACGTGTGCACAGGAAGGATAGATTGGGGGCTTGTGTAGTACGTGTGTGTGTTTGAAGGGTACAGTTGACAAAATAGAAGAGTGTGGTGCCTTGGGGTTCTAGGTAATTAGTAGTAGATGCCAGTACATAGGGAATTGTGTAACCTCATGAATTAAATAGATAAGCTAGTTTGTGCTCTTAAACATTGTGTATTAATTCCATGAAATTCATAAACAGGTTATTTGGATCTCCATACGGGTTGAAATCCGTGACAGCAGCTCAGGACCAACGGCAAGTATACCTTGCCTTTCTACACAGCTTTATTTATATGTACTGTCTTTATTTATTATCCAGTTTTCTCATATTATTGATATGTATCTTTTATATCCTGTTCGTATATTGGTGTCATTGATTTGTAGACCGTGTTCACCGTTAGCCTTGTGTCTTATTGGTCGTGCCTTGATTGAGTCGTGCCTCCTTGTCTTGAAATCGTGAAGCTAACCTACGAGTCCACCTTAGGGACGAGGGTTAGTAGCTATCTGTGTCTTGAGCTAACCTGCGAGTCCACCTTAGGGACAAGGGTTAGTAGTTATTGGTCCACACCTGCGAGTCCACACTTGGGACGAGGGTGATGCTAGCCTGCGAGTCTACTTTAGGGACGAGGGTTAGTAGTAGATGCTAGCCTGCGAGTCCACACTAGGGACGAGGGTTAGTAGTATAGGGTTTACGCTTGCGAGTCCACACTAGGGACGAGGGTGATGCTAATCTGCGAGTCCACACTAGGGACGAGGATTAGTAGTTCAAACCTGCGAGTCCACACTAGGGACGAGGGTTTGAGTATTCGATTTGGTTATCCGTCTTGACATGAGTTCTCTATTCCTTATTCGGCAGTTCATCTATGTGTAGACAGTGTATAGATTCGTGCTTTATTCATTGCTCAGTTTTACTTGTTTATTCTGTATCTTTCTCCATGCATAATCAACTGTTAGAAAGGCTCATTTTTATGTATCTTGCTAGTCCTCTGAGGACCTGATGATCTCTTCAGGTTAGCCGAGTTTGAGTTAGGAGCAGACCCGAGGGTTGAGCCAGCATCAGATCGTATCGCTTGCACTTGAGGTGGTCTAGATTAGCAGTTTTATTCAGTTAGTTACTCCATGTATTCTTCTATTTTTTCGTCTATTGGTAGTGGATTTGTGTCCACCGGACGTGACAGTGATTCTTGATATTCAGTTTATTCATTATTATTCAGTTCATGTCTTTTCATTGATCTTGACTGTGACATAATTATTCCTGTGGATGAGATATAGTTTTCTCGTGATTCTAGATTGCCGTGACTTGAGTATAAACAACGTACTACCACCGACACTGTGGCATAGGCTGGGCTTGGACACGTTTCGTATCCGAAAAGTGGGTGCGGGTCGTGACAGCTAGCATGTACGTATTTCCTAGCCCTACGTATATTGGGACTGGGGCGTTACATTACAATCTACCGCCTTGGATGTGCATGAAGACTCCATATATGTTCCTCATCGTTATTAACCCAGGTCCGAACAATCCGAAAAGGAACATCGACGTGTATTTATAGCCATTGATTGATGAGTTGAATCAGCTGTGGGAAGTAGGTTCCAACACGTACGATGTATCTAGAAAACAAAATTTTCAGATGCGGGCAACACTTATGTGGACCATCAACGACTTTCTGGCCTATGTTGTGTTATCTGGATGGAGCACGCATGGTCGTCTTTCATGTCCATATTGCATGGACCATACTAAGGCTTTCCATTTGAAATACGAAGGCAAACCGTACTTCTTCGATTGTCATCGACAATTCCTGCCGAAGGATCATCCGTACCGGAGGAACAAGAATGTTTTTCGTGCTGGCGTTGTGGAGAAGGCTAATCCCCCACCAAGGTGGCCCGGATACATGATATGGAAAGAGGTAAAAGATTTACCAAGAGCAATTGAAGAGCCTGCTATGGGCTACAAGTGTGACGGATTTGGTCGCACTCATAACTGGACGAAGAGGAGTATATTCTAGGATCTGCCATTTTGGAGCACCAATCTGATTAGACATAACCTTGATGTCATGCATATCTAGAAGAATGTGTTTGACAACATAATTAATACTATAATGGACGTAAAAGGGAAGACGAAAGACAATCTAAAGGCTAGATTGGACTTAGAAGAAATATGTAGACGTCCTGTATTGTATTTGATAGAGGAGGGGAATGTGAAGTTGAAGCAGCCTAAGGCAATTTTCTCACTGGAGAAGGAGGATAAAGTGAAACTTTGTAGGTGGATTCAAGGTTTGAAATTTCCAGATGGGTATATTTTGAACTTGGGAAGATGTGTCAACCTCAAGGAGAACAAACTGACAGGTATGAAGAGCCATGATTGGCACGTATTCATGGAGAGGTTAATTCTGATTCCATTTCGAAAATTCTTATCCCAGGTTGTTTGGGATCCATTGATCGAGCTTAGCATATTCTTCAGAGATCTTTGTTCTACTAAGTTGCTCGTCGATCATCGAAAAAAGTAGGAGAACGATATTGCGGTAACACTGTGCAAGCTCGAGAAGGTATTTCCTCCTGGATTCTTCAACTCTATGGAGCATTTGCCAATTCATCTTTCCTACGAGGCACGTATTGGTGGGCCTGTCGGTTATCGGTGGATGTACCTGTTTGAGCGGCATTTGAACCACCTAAAGAGGAAGGTAAAAAAGAAGGCTCGCGTCGAGGGTTCTATTTGTGAAGCCTATATTCTCGAGGAGATTACAAACTTCTGCTCGACGTATTTTAAACCTCATATTGCTACGAATAGAACGAGGGCTCCGAGAAATGACGACGGATATCAAGAATCTAATGATAGAATATTGAAAGTATTCAATGCGTCTAGAAAGCATTCGGAGAAAATGAAGAAGAGATATTTGAATGACGAAGAGCTAAGGGCTGCTCAGTTGTATATATTACTCAATTGCGACGAGGATGAAGTGGAGAAGCTAGAGGGGTAAGTAATTAATGATGAGTTTACGTCATCTCAATGTAATAGTATAAGCTAATATTATTGTACTAATCGACGGTTGATTCATTGTTTTTCAGCACATATAATGATGAGTTGAGGTCGGTTAGACCCTACCTAACAGACGAAGCATTAGAACAAGAAATGAAACATTATTTTCCTTCTTGGTTGAGCGAATATGTAAGCAACTCGGTAATTACTAGCCTTTTCTAATGCAACTGCGCAATAAATAACTTATTATCTCTTCTTTGGTATTCAGGTCGATCGTCTAATTTCACCAGAGATTAAATTAATTAGAACTCTTGCCAAGGGACTAATTACTTTTGTTAAAATATGGCTAAGTTACTATGTCAATGGCTTTAGGTTCAAGTCGACAAATGCTCCGATCAGAGACAGCTTCCTGGATCTTAATTCCATGAAAAACAATTGTTTATGTATCAAATCTTCGAACTACAAAGACGTCGATCCAGGAAATGATTTCTTTGGCATCTTGCGAGAGATTGTGGAGTTGACATATAATTATGGCAGAGAACCAGCATAGATCGTATTGTTCAAGTGTGAATGGTTCGATCCGATTGAAAATTAAGGTTGGAAAATTGACAAGCATGGTCTTGTGGATATAAACTACAAGCGTAGATATCAAGGCTACGAACCATTTGTCCTATCAACTTAGGCTCAGCTTGTAGGAACGAAATCGTAAAGCAGAATACTCTAGAGGGGGGTGAATAGAGTAGGCAGCAGAATATTGCTAATTAAAAAACTTGTTAGCAGTTAGATCACAGATATAATAATAATCACAAAATAAATGACAGTAATAAAAGGTGATCAGAAGGCAAACGCAAACAACGAGATTTATATTGGTTTCCCTCTTGTGAGGACTAGTCCAGTCGGAAGAACTCTAGCTTCCAATAAAATCCACTATTGGAAAATCTCGCAAGTTTTCATACGACGTCCTTGCAACTTCTACAGACGCGAGCTTTGATACGAAGAACTCGACCAACTTCAATTGTGAAGAGTTGTATCTTCAATCAAGCCTCTGATTACAATTGCTCTGAATCTTCTAGACCGTACCGTACTGGCAAATCGACTAGAGGATTGTAACTGGCTTAGGATTTGAAAATGGAAGCTTTTTAGAACTCTTTGGAAGAAATGTAAGCTTTAGAAGAGAAGAGATTGAAAGTGAATTGGTGATTTGAAATGATCGAAATCCTTCTCTATTTATAGTTTTTCCAAAGGCAGAACTCTGACAGAATTCGGGCAGAATTCGGACAGAACTCTTTGTAACAAACCGCAACTGAAGGAAGACCAAGTTCAAAATCAAACGTTCACATAATATTCAACTTGGCCGAACTCTGGCCGAACTCTGGCCGAGTTCTGCTAGGGTTCTACCAATTGATTTTTGTGAAAATTAATTTTGGCTTTTTGAACCCACCAGTACCGACTCACTCAGCAGGAGCTATTTCACTCTGCCACAGGTCAAAAAAGGGCTTTTGACTCCATGAAGGAAGACACGGGATACTCCCTTCAGTCGCCTCACGCCGCGTTCGCTTTCACTCACTTAGAGCGGCTTTTTAAACAGTTTTCGGTAGCGACCCGACAAAGTCCTTTAGAAGCTTTTTGTAAAAAGGATGTTTTTTTAAAAACATAGGTCATTTTTAAAAGGATAGGGTGATTTTAAAAAACAATTATGGACAGCCTATTTGCCAGTACGACTTGGTGTACAATGTATTCCTAGACTCAATAAAATAAAAATTATATTGCTTTGAAGGAAATACATTCTGAATGGCAAACAGCTTCGGTCTTGAACATAGTAGATATCCATCGTTGAGCAGTGTCCAAAACGTCGTAGGTAAACATCTGAATTGACTTGCATTTATATCAAGACAGAGTTTGATCAATTATTAAAATCAGGTTTGACCATGACCAATGGGCCAAGAATCTCCCCCATTTTGATAATTGACAAACCTTGCCGATATAACATCTTAGTTTGGATCAATTCAAAAATGAATGTTCATAACCTGTATTCAGAAAGATGTTAGATCTTATTTCTCCCCTGTTGTCACTTAGCAAAATAATTGCAAAAGAGAAAGCTCCCCTGCAATAATTGTATAAGTAACAAGTAGTGAAGAAACACAATTAAAAATATATAAGAACATTCATCACAGGCATGGTATAAATATTGATAGAAAAATAAGATAGAAAAATATTGTATAAAACAACACAGGCATGGTATTTGTTACAGGCAGTTAATATGAAGCATAAAGAAAGATAATGCTAGAATAAAGCTGAAACAAATAAAGTGCTGAATAATAAACTAATGTGAGTCAAATGCCAAACTGAGACATAAAAATATATGTCTATGTAAGTCACAAATCGTAACTAAAATAAAGAGTACTGATAATTCTTGGAATGTCGGAGCATTTCCAAGTAAACATAAGATAAAATAGACAGTCTCAAACAGTAACATCTCAGAAATCATCATCCTCATCATCATCATCATCGGCTGCAGCGCCAGCATGTCCAAATGGACCAGCTCCAGAAGTATGAGGAGTGGCACCAGAAGTACGATACCAATCGTAAGCGTTCCCTAGATGGAACAGAGAGTGGACCGTCTCATCATCAATACGGTAGCCAAAAATAGAAGGATCTCGAGGTAGAGAGCTAGCAGAGTGACCCGTCTGTACAAATCTCAGATCGACGAAGGAGTTGGCAATAGCCTGGAACCGAGTCACATCACGGAACTCATGTTCCCTGGAAGTGTCAACATAGAATGACTGCAAATCTTATAGATGCTGATGAATACCCTCAAAGGTCATAGGGTAAGACTGAGGAGGACCAGGTGCTGTGGGAGTAGGTACAGGAGGAGTAGGTGCAGTAGGTGGAGGAACAGTAGCAATGCTACGATGAGAGACTTTGAGAAACTTGGGCTCAGGGTCTAGAGCACAAGTGGATAAGTCAATATCGAATCTCTGAAAGATGCGTAGGATGATCATCGCATAAGAGAGGTTGTGGTCTCTTCCGCAACATCGACCCATCATCTGAAAAATAGTCTTGGGCAGAAAAAGGAATCCCCTTAAGAATGTGATATAAGGCAGAGAGTTCAAGTGCAGTGACATCATCTTTTGAAGTAGATTTTGGAAGTAGAGTAGAATAGATGATGCGTTATAATTCGTAGTTAAACAAGTTCAAGTTATTGACCTTGAACTTTCCAGGACGAGCACGTGCGGGCGCACAAAGCTCATTCTTGAAACTAACGAGAGTCGTACCATCGAAGAAATCAAAATCAGTGATGTCATCGAGCGGGGCACCTTCGTTTGGAATACCAAGGATTTCCGCTAATCTTTCATCAGTAAACTCGATATCTATCCCTCCGACACGTGTTCTCGCGATAAAAGTGTCTAACACAAAATTACAGAAAAATAGTCTAATGGCATTAGTAGCTATAGGAAATTATAAAGTAGCAAAGTGCTGTAACCCTAATGCCTCAAAGTAAGGACGGTGGTCGGGAAAGACAGTCTATTTGATCGGAGATCCGGTACAAATAGTATGCATAATGAAATTGGCATACCAAAGTAGGGCTTGGTCGGGAGTTTTGAAATAAAACTCGTCCGATGCACCGTCATCCGATTAGACCGGAGGAAAGAGGAAATCCGTATACGGATCCGAAGACGATGTCTCTTCACTGGTATGGGTCTTCTTTCTCTTGAAAGGATTGAATCCCTTAGTCATTCTATCCCAAAAACTAGAAACCCTAATAATTAAAAAGTGAAGAAGAGAAGGGATTATACCTTCCGAGAATTGGATATGCTATAGAGGACAAAATTCTTCGCACGAATCCAAATTTTTGACGAAGATCTCCACGTGGATTGGAAGAAGGAAGGTGGAGAAGAACTAGGGTTTTTTAGGGGCACGGCTGATGCTGTTTTGATGAGGTTTGGAAGAATGAAGAAGAGAGGGCCTCGGGTTCTGACTGGTACATATATATACCCAGTCGAACTCTGGCCGAATTCGGACCGAACTCGGGCCGAATTCGCCAAGGGTTGCCTGGCTATAAATGAATATTAAAAAAAATTATGGGGCCACATCTTTTTCATCAATTTGTTTCAAATGTTTAATTCAGAGTTTAGTAATTTTGAATTTCAAAAATAATATAATTAATATTATTTTATAAATTAATATTCTTTACTCAGCATCTGTCTCAGATTAGCTGTAGGAGTATTGTTCCAGCTAACGGAGGTTCACCGGAAAACTCTTAAATACCGCTTCGCTTCGACCGTAGTCCTGGTGACAAACAAACTTTTTTTAGGCTTGTCTCAAAAACAGTTATTGAGTATTGAATAAATAATTAATAAAATAAAATTAATTAATATTATTGACATATAGAATTTCTAATTCTCGACATAAATAATTCAAACGATCTTCCGCTAGAGGTTTTGTGAGTATGTCAGCTAATTGATTCTGTGTGTCTATGTATACAAGGTCAATATCTCCATTTTGTTGATGATCTCTAAGAAAGTCATGTCTAATCTCGATATGTTTAGTACGAGAGTGATATACTGGATTCTTAGTCAAATTAATAGAACTAGTGTTGTCACAGAAAATAGGTATGTGCGTAAAATGCAATCCATAGTCTTCTAAAGTTTGCTTTATCCATAAAATTTGTGCACAATAACGTCCTGCGACGATATACTCAGCCTCGATTGTTGATAATGTAACAGAATTTTGCTTTTTACTAAACCAAGAGACTAGAGCTTTTCCTAGAAAATGACATGTGCCGCTAGTGCTTTTTCTATCTACTTTGCATCCGGCAGCCAGCAGTCTTGTTGGGCAATAGATGTACTACTCGTACCCCTGGACATCCGGGTATCTGCAGTTAGGTAGTTTCAAAGATCCTTAACTTACATACTAGTAATTAGGATTGTGATAACCCTAGCTAGTTAATGATAGAAAGCCGTAGGCAATGATTGGCCGTGCACTTTTGATTGTCTGTTGCCTTATATGCTCTTTGTGTCTTTGAGTGGCCAGAGACTAAGTTCTGCTCGAAAAAATAACTGCAATCCCGGTCCTTGTTTGGTTTAAAGGTTGTGGCTCCGACTTCGAGTAGTTCCTAAGTCCCTTATTGCTTATCGATTTATTATTCTATTTTGCTATATTGTTCAGTATTTCTATTCAGTCCGTTATATTTTCGAGATACGTGCATTGGTACCGCACTAGTCTTGACCTATATTTATTCATTTCTGTCATTATGTTGTTGTGTTGTTATTTTGTTGTTATTGTGCTTTGTCGTTCACCTCGATCCTGCCTTGTGGTACTTGCTATTTGGGGTCTTACCCTACTGGTTTTGCATGGCCAGGTTCCATAGTTGATCACAAGGATCTACCGTCTTCTCCTCCGGATGGTTCGTACTCAGAGGACCGACATGGATTAGCGAGTGGGTTACCTTTGTTTCCCATTTTATCTTGCACTTTTATTTTGTGGTGTATTAGCCAAGGACATATGTTAGTCCCTGTTTCTGGGTTTTGTCCCCTCCATCTTAGTACGGCGTGGATGTATATTCTGGACAGCTGCTAGTTGTACATTTATGTACCTTTTGTATAGTCAGTTGATATATTTTTTATTATGTCAGCTCTCATGATTATGTATGTACTTGTGTTTGGAATACCTTACCCATCTCATATATGATTTACTCCTTATTGCTTCTTATGTTGATTGCATTGAGATAGGATCTGTTCAACCTTAGGAGTCGTCAGTGGCATGTTAGAGTCCACCCACTTGTCTTCTAGACAGCTTTGACCGTATCTCGGGGTATTGGCGTACTCTGATGTACGTAACTGGCTTTATTTCGCCCCCGATCTCCAGTATTCTGGTTCTGGGGCATGACAGGGCTTTTTGGTGGCCCATACAGGTCTGTCTTCAAACTTGTGGAGGATTCATCTTGTTAGAATCTCAATCCTATATTTGTCTTCTTTTGATCTCCTCTTGCTGATCGCACCATCTTATTTTTCATGAACTGTGAACATGCTTGATATGTCTTTGCTCTATTCCTGTCCCTTTTGATATCACGTGTCCTTATCATTCAGGGACACCCAACCTTCTTATCTATTTCTTTCGAGGACTTTATTACTCCGTCTTCTTCCTTGGTTCAGGCAGTATGTCGGCATCAGATCCCGCCTCCATAGAGTCAGGTACTAGTACCATCTCAGCATCTGGTGGCATCTCAGTTCACTTCACTCCAGTCAGTTCAGCTAATAAAGTCAATCCGATCCCATGTTCAGTACCTCCTACCGATGCGGTCTCAGCAGATTTAATGTCAGCATCCGGCACAGTTTGCCTAGGTCCAATAAGTTAGATAAAATCAGCAGCAGGCAAGAGCAGCAGTCCCGATGCATAGACAGAGAGAGTTTGTTATTATTAAGCAGATGTTGGCTGAGGGTAGTCAGATTGTTAGTAAGCTTCTGAGGTGTTTCTTCAGTCATTCTTATTCTTGGGTTCCGTTGACGGCCTTGTATTCCATTTATACCCGGAATACGATAGTCGACTTGACATATTCGGCGAGTGAACACGAGTTTCTTGTACCACTGATCTGCCTCTGTATCTCGTGATACACGATATCTATCATGTATCCTGACTACGTAGGTGCGTCCTGGATTAGTGTCATGTCTTCGACTGAGTCATTGGTACCGACTTACTTCAAAACTTGACCCTTGTCCACTTTGTGAGTCAGCGTAGGCAAGCGAGGACGAATCCCTACATAACTGACTCGGGGGTATATTACTCCATATGCCTCATTTTCTTGTATTATATATGTATGTATTTATTATTTTTCGCATTTATTTAAATTCTATATCTCAAATATCACTTGTACACGGGATGTTTTCTTTCGATGTGTTACGATTTTATATTATTTTAGCATGTGTATTTTTGCTCGACTGGCTTTAGAAAATTTTGAGGACGGAAATTTTCTAAGTTGTGGAGAGTTGTGAGACTCGTCTCACAGTATCGGTATTTATATACGGATACGTATTTTGTATTGTATTTCGTATTTTTTTGATTTTCGGAATGCTTTAAATTTTTTCCCAAATTATAGATTTTCTCCTTGATCGGCATACCGACGGTGTACCGGTGTATACCGATGTCATACCGTCCGGACAGATTTTCCATATTTTAGATATTTTTGATTTATGATATTTTCATGAATAGTGTTTCTGATATTTTCATGAATAGTATTTTTGATATTTTCGTGAATAGTATTTTGGATATTTTGATGAATAGTATTTAGATATTTTCGTGAATAGTGTAGATGCATTCTATTATCCAATGGACAATTGGTTTTCTTTCAATGGCTAGGATTAATCTAGAATGTGACATGGATCACGATCCAACGGTCATGATTAATTAACCCCTTCTATATATATATCCTATAAGTTTCTCTCTCCTCTCTTTTCTTTCCTTCTCCATTTCCTCTTCACTCTCTTCTCTGTTCCTCAAGTTTAGGAAGGCTTGGCCTTGAGGCCTAGAGTGTGGTTTCGGAACCCCTCTTGGTGGTGGAGTAGAAGATTCGGCTTGGAACTTAACCCTAGGCAAGTACATCTTGCTCAAAAGTGACATGACCATGCTATAATTTTATTTTCCATAGAAATTAAAGTTTTATTGTTCTATAATATGCTCCTCTAAATTGTTAACATGTTTAATATATAGCACTTTTGGTTTTGATTGACAATATTGCGTAGATCTGAGTTTCTAGATATGATTTTCGAGTATTTTGAGGTATTGATCTATCAAATGTTTTAATTTGTGAAAACTAATATTTCCATGTTGTAGAAAATTCAATTCTATGCAATTTTGACTTTTGAAAATCTGAATTTCGATTTAAAATAAAGTTTTTATGGCCGAAACAAGTTTTGGCAAAAATCTGGATTTTGTTGCTGTTTACAAAATCGAAATTCTGACGATATACCAAAGTATACCGACGGTATGCCAATTTTTGCACCAGAAACTTTTTGTCTTCAGGCCAGAATACCGCCAGTATACCGCCGGTATGTCGTTTTAGGCTGTATTTGTCCATTTTTGTCCGGTTTTGATATTTTCTCGATTGTAATTGACTCTTAACATGATTAGATGATCTTGGATAGTTAGAGAATGATTGTACACCCTATATACATGGCACATACTTATGTTCATGTATTGTTCTATGCCCAGATTATAGATAGTGGCCTGTCATGGTGCACTCCAGATTACTGTATATGCCTAGCTCAATTTAGTGGCTCGTAGTAGCGCACTCATGACTTGATTTTCTTATTAATTTCTGGACCAGAGATATGAGTACATGTTCTTTCTTGACACCGTGGATATAGCTTGTTGAATGTTTAATCTATTGCATCTTGGAACTGGACAATCGAGTGTGAGTATTGTTCCGTGTATCACGTGATGTTAGTACGAGAATATTCGTAAGTGATAACTTACGATTTACTCGTACATAGAACACGTCATCTTAGAAAATTCTTGAGTGTCCACGACTTGAGAATTTGACATGAATATGATAAGGTAAATGACTAGTAAATTCAAGTAGATCATTGTAGGAGGAAATTCGCACTACCAACCCCGAGCTCCAAGGGCCCCATGAGGCATGGCTCAACCCTGCTAGGCAAGGGCTCCATGACCTATCAATTTTGCACGTATTGATATATGATCGAGTCACATGTCGTGCCGGGTTGCGGCACAGTCAGTTATATATTTTCTTTTACAAGTATATGATATAGTTGTTCATGTTATAAGTCAAGACACGTTTCATCTGCCAACAGTCTTATTGGGCAATAGATATACTACTCGTACCCCTGGACATCCGGGTATCTGCAGTCAGGTAGTTGCAAAGATCCTCAACTTGCATACTAGTAATTAGGATTGTGATAACCCTAGCTAGTTAATGATAGAAAGCCGTAGGCAACGATTGGCCGTGCACTTTTGATTGTTTGTTGCCTTATATGCTCTTTGTGTCGTTGAGTGGCTAGAGACTAAGTTCTGCTCGAAAAAATATCTGCAACCCCGGTCCTTGTTTGGTTTAAGGGTTATGGCTCCGACTTCGAGTAGTTTCTAAGTCCCTTGTTGCTTATCGGTTTATTATTCTATTTTGCTATATTGTTCAGTATTTCCATTCAGTCCGTTATATTCTCAAGATACGTGCATTGGTACCGCACTAGTCTTGACCTATATTTATTTATTTCTGTCATTATGTTGTTGTGTTATTGTTGTGCTTTGTCGTTCACCTCGAGCCTTCCTTGTGGTACTTGCTATTTGGGGTCTTACCCCACTGGTTTTGCATGGCCAGGTTCCATAGTTGATCACAAGGATCTATCGTCTTCTCCTCCAGATGGTTCGCACTCAGAGGACCGACATGGATTAGCGAGTGGGTTACCTTTGATTCCTACTTTATCTTGCACTTTTATTTTGTGGTGTATTAGCCAAGGACATATGTTAGTCCCTGTTTCTGGGTTTTGTTCCCTCCGTCTTAGTACGACGTGGATGTATATTCTAGACAGTTGCTAGTTGTACATTTATGTACCTTTTGTATAGTCAGTTGATATATCTTTTATTATGTCAGCTCTCATGATTATGTATGTACTTGTGTTTGGGATGCCTTATCCATCTCATATATGATTTACTCCTTATTGCTTCTTATGTTGATTGCATTGAGATAGGATCTGTTCAACCTTAGGAGTCGTCAGTGGCATGCTAGAGTCCATCCACTTGTCTTCTAGACAGCTTTGACCGTATCTCGGGGTATTGGCGTACTCTGATATAGGTAGCTGGCTTTGTTTCGCCCCCGATCTCCAGTATTCTGGTTCTGGGGCGTGACAGGGTTTTTTGGTGGCCCATGCAGGTCTGTCTTCAAACTTGTGGGAGATTCATCTTGTTAGAATCTCAATCCTATATTTGTCTTCTTTTGATCTCCTCTTGCTGATCGCATCATCTTGTTTTCCTTGAACTGTGAACATGCTTGATATGTCTTTGCTCTATTCATGTTCTTTTTGATATCACGTGTCCTTATCATTCAGGGACACCTAACCTTCTTATCTATTTCTTTCGAGAATTTTATTATTCCGCCTTCTTCCTTAGTTCAGACAATATGTCGGCATCAGATCCCGCCTCCCCAGAGTCAGGTACCAGTACCATCTCAGCATCTGGTGGCATCTCAGTTCACTTCACTCCAGTCAGTTCAGCTAATAAATTCAGCCCGATCACATGTTTAGCACCTCCTTCCGACGCGGTCTCAGCAGATTTAATTTCAGCTTCCGGCGCAGTTTGCCCAGGTCCAATAAGTCAGATATAATTAGCAGCAGGCAAGAGCAGCAGTCCCGATGCATAGACAGAGAGAGTTTGTTATCATTAAGCAGATGTTGGCTGAGGGCAGTCAAATTGTTAGTAAGCTTCTGAGGTGTTCCTTCAGTCATTCTTATTCTTGGGTTCCGTTGACGGCCTTGTATTCCATTTATACCCGGAATACGATGGTCGACTTGACATATTCGGCGAGTGAACGCGAGTTTCTCGTACCACTCATCTGCCTCTGTATCTCGTGATACACGATATCTATCATGTATTCCGACTACGTAGGTGCGTCCTGGATTAGAGTCATGTCTTCGACTGAGTCGTTGGTACCGACTTACTTCGAAACTTGACCCTTGTCCACTTTGTGAGTCAGCGTAGGCAAGCGAGGACGAATCCCTACATAACTGACTCAGGGGTATATTATTCCATATGCCTCCTTTTCTTGTATTATATATGTATGTATTTATTATTTTTCGTATTTACTTAAATTCTATATCTCAAATATCACTTGTACATGGGATGTTTTCTTTTGATGTGTTACGATTTTACATTATTTTAGCATGTGTATTTTTGCTCGACTAGCTTTAGGAAATTTTGAGGACAAAATTTTTCTAAGTTGTGGAGAGTTGTGAGACTCGTCTCACAGTATCGATATTTATATACGGATACGTATTTTGTATTGTATTTCGTATTTTCTTGGTTTTCAGAATGCTTTAAATTTTTTTCCAAATTATAGATTTTCTCCTTGACCGGCATACCGATGGTGTACCGGTGTATACCGACGGTATACCGTCCGGACAGATTTTCCATATTTTAGATATTTTCGATTTATGATATTTTTATGAATAGTGTTTCTAATATTATCATGAATAGTATTTCTGATATTTTCATGAATAGTATTTTGGATATTTTGATGAATAGTGTTTAGATATTTTCGTGAATAGTGTAAATGCATTCTATTATCCAATGGACAATTGGTTTTCTTTCAATGGCTAGGATTGATCTAGAATGTGACATGGATCACGATCCAACGGTCATGATTAATTAACCCCTTCTATATATATATCCTATAAGTTTTTCTCTCCTCTCTTTTCTTTCCTTCTCCATTTCCTTTTCACTCTCTTCCCTCTTCCTCAAGCTTAGGAAGGCTTGGCCTTGAGGCCTAGAGTGTGGTTTCGGAACCCCTCTTGGTGGTAGAGTAGAAGATTAGGCTTGGAACTTAACCCTAGGCAAGTACATCTTCCTCAAAAGTGACATGACCATGCTATAATTTTGATTTCCATAGAAATTAAAGTTTTATTGTTCTATAATATGCTCCTCTAAATTGTTAACATGTTGAATATATAGCACTTTTGGTTTTGATCGACAATATTGCGTTGATCTGAGTTTCTAGATATGATTTTTGAGTATTTTGAGGTATTGATCTATAAAATGTTTTAATTTGTGAAAACTAATACTTCCATGTTGTAGGAAATTCAATTCTATATAATTTTGACTTTTGAAAATCCGAATTTCGATTTAAAATAAAGTTTTTATGGCCGAACCAAGTTTTGGCAAAATTCTGGATTTTGTTGCTGTTTACAAAATTGAAATTCCCACGGTATACCGAATATACCGACGGTATGACGATTTTTGCACCATAAACTTTCTATCTTCGGGGTGGAATACCTCCAGAATACCGCCGTATACCGCCGGTATGTCATTTTAGGCTGTATTTATCCGTTTTTGATATTTTCTCGATTGTAATGGACTCTTAACATGATTAGATGATCTTGGATAGTTAGAGAATGATTGTACACCCTATATACATGGAACATGCTTATGTTCATGTATTGTTCTATGTCCAGATTATAGATAGTGGCCTGTCATGGTGCACTCCAGATTACTGTATATGCCTAGCTCGATTTAGTGGCTCATAGTAGCGCACTCATGACTTGATTTTCTTATTGATTTCTGGACCAGAGATATGAGTACATGTTCTTTCTTGACACCGTGGATATAGCTTATTGAATGTTTAATCTATTGCATCTTGGCACTGGACAATCGAGTGTGAGTATTGTTCCGTGTATCACGTGATGTTAGTACGGAAATGTTCGTAAGTGATAACTTACGATTTACTCGTACATAGCACACGTCATCTTAGAAAATTCTTGAGTGTCCACGACTTGAGAATTTGACATGAATATGATAAGTTAAATGACTAGTAAATTCAAGTAGATCATTATAGGAGGAAATTCGCACTACCAATCCCGAGCTCCAAGGGCCCCATGAGGCGTGGCTCAACCCTGCTAGGCAAGGGCTCCATGACCTACCAAGTTTGTGCATATTGATACATGATCAAGTCACATGTTGTGCCGGGCTGCGGCACAGTCAGTTGTATGTTTTCTTTTACAAGTATATGATATGGTTGTTCATGTTATAGGTCAAGACACGTTTCATCTGCCAGCAGTCTTGTTGGGCAATAGATGTACTACTCGTACCCCTGGACATCCGGATATCTGCAGTCAGGTAGTTGCGAAGATCCTTAACTTGCATACTAGTAATTAGGATTGTGATAACCCTAGCTAGTTAATGATAGAAATTCGCAGGCAATGATTGGTCGTGCACTTTTGATTGTCTGTTGCCTTATATGCTCTTTGTGTCGTTGAGTGGCCAGAGACTAGGTTTTGCTCGAAAAAATATCTGCAATCCCGGTCCTTATTTGGTTTAAGGGTTGTGGCTCCGACTTTGAGTAGTTCCTAAGTCCCTTGTTGCTTATCGGCTTATTATTCTATTTTGCTATATTGTTCAGTATTTCTATTCAGTCTGTTATATTCTTGAGATACGTGCATTGGTACTGCACTAGTCTTGACCCATATTTATTTGTTTCTGTCATTATGTTGTTGTGCTTTGTCGTTCACCTCGAGCCTTCCTTGTGGAACTTGCTATTTGGGGTCTGACCCCACTGGTTTTGCATGGCCAGGTTCCATAGTTGATCACGAGGATCTACCGTCTTCTCCTCTAGATGGTTCGTACTCAGAGGACCGACATGGATTAGCGAGTGGGTTACCTTTGTTTCCCACTTTATCTTACACTTTTATTTTGTGGTGTATTAGCCAAGGACATATGTTAGTCCTTGTTTCTGGGTTTTGTTCCCTCTGTCTTAGTACGATGTGGATGTATATT
This sequence comes from Iris pallida, assembly GCA_029216955.1. Classification (NCBI taxonomy): domain Eukaryota; kingdom Viridiplantae; phylum Streptophyta; class Magnoliopsida; order Asparagales; family Iridaceae; genus Iris; species Iris pallida. Next base: position 24,423,253 of record JANAVB010021599.1, on the reverse strand, counting down.
CTGGACAGCTGCTAGTTATATATTTACGTACCTTTTGTATAGTCACTTAATATATTTTTTATTTTGTCAGCTCTCATAATTATGTATATACTTGTGTTTGGGACGTCTTACCCATATCATATATGATTTACTCCTCATTGCTTCTTATGTTGATTGGATTTGAGATAGGATTTGTTCGACCTTAGGAGTCGTCAGTGGCATGCTAGAGTCCACCCGCTTGTCTTCTAGACAGCTTTGACCGTATCTCGGGTTATTGGCGTACTCTGATATACGTAGCTGGCTTTGTTTCGCCCCCGATCTCCAATATTCTCGTTCTGGGATGTGACATTTACCGTATGGCCATTCAAAGTTATTTTTGGGACCAATATTTTATTTAGGTTCTAGAACCTCAAAAACTATTTTCTAAATTTTCTGGATTTTTTTTGGTATTTTATGGAATTACATTGATAATTAAATATAGAAAACATCTATTTTTTAAGACTTCTGAAATTTATTATGAATATTGACCCCAAATATTTTTCTAGGGTTCATTATGCTATTTTATATTTTTTTAGAATTTTTCCATAATTTTTGGCAATATTTAAGTATTTATTTATTAAGGTTTATATATTTTTAAAGGCTTCCAATATTTGTTATGAGGCCATTTGGGACTAATATGAGGTAAAACATTTTTATTTATATTCTAGAAGGTTAGATATATTTTCTATAATTTTCTACAATTTTCTAGAATTTTTAGGATTTTATTTGAAGTTATTTGGAGTTAAACTGATTTTTAAATCATTTTCTGAAAATAAATACACAGTCAATCTCCAGTCAGCACTGGCCGGGCCCACCCATCAGCCAGCGCAGCGCCCAGTCAGCGGATGCTGACTGTACCCGCCTGTTTATATATATATTACACGCAGAACAGAAAAAACCCTAGTTATTCCTGGACGACTTTGAGGTGTTTGATTCCAAGGAGACCCCGACTTCCCGAAGTGATTGCCGCCAAACCAGAAGAGCTTTTCGTGCTCCATTTTTTTTTGGAAGCATATTGAGGTATATTTTCTGAATATATAATTTATTTTTACAAATTCTGAACCTAAATTTCTGGAAATTTCGTAGAGTGCTAGTTGTCCAAAATTTGATACGTTTGGGTGTTTTCGAGATTCCGGGAGAACGAAAAATCAAAATCACGATCCGTTTAAAGTTTCAGAATAACACAGAGGTCTACGTCATATATTTTTTCTAGAAATTATTTCTTTCATTTAGTATTTTAGTTATTCTGTTGAACTCAGAATTGATCGGTTGATCACCGTTTTGGTCATGATTAGCCATAACGGCGATATTTTTTGACCAAAGCGTAATTTTGCGGCACGATTGATTCCAGTGCACTCATGGCACTAAAATCTACCAAGTTACACTTTCAAAATCTAGAGTTCATAGCATTTGATTAGATAGTCAACGGTACGCCTCGATTTGCGTGACAGTTTCCAAAAATTAGAAACATGACTTTTGATGGCCAAACTTGCATGCTTTGATTATATTTAGATTATTATTAGGATAAATGATGCTTTTAATTAATTTATTCCAGAATTAATTATTATTAGATTAGTAACCCAACTAGCCACTATTCCATGAATTTAGAACTAGAACATTAGAATTGATTTGTGGTTTTCGTGCACGATTCGTGGTGCGATATGTGTTATAGGTTGACAGCTTCTAGATTGAAAGCTCCCTCGTCCTCAACTTGTGACTATGGTTTGTGCAAGGATTCAGGCAAGTACAGTATTGCATTTATGTTTTAGTTCATTATAAAGTTTACTCTATAGTTTTCTTCTTTGATATCCCGTTAAGTCATTGCTTGATATTCCATTGAGACACGATTGTGACATCGTACTTATCGTATCCTTCTTAGTATATCATTGACCGTTATTGATTGTTAGAGAGTCGGGAGGGAAAATACTCAGTAAGTACGTGAATAAATCCAAATATTTTGATTATGGATAGCTAAGTCGTACACCCACGTATGAGTTAGCCGTACCCTTTTATTGTGGATAGAAATCGTATGATGTGCTGTATTAGCCCAGTCGTTCACGTATTAAAAAGTATTTCACATACACATAGTTGTTCCTATTATTCCTTTATAGTTTACACCTTATAGTTCATATCTTGCCAGTTCATATTTTGTTAGATCATATCTTGTTAGATCATATCTTGCTAGTTTAAATTTTGCCAGTTCTTATCTTATTAGTTCATACCTTGCTAGTTACATTATGCTAGTTCATATCTAGCTAGTTCATATCTTGCTAGTACTAGTTCTTTATATACCCCTTTGCCATTGTTGTTTCTCGTTGTTCTAACTTATTTTGGACTAACAACATTAATTGCAATATGGTTGTACTCTGCTCCTTTTCTGACTGGATCGTTGTTATAGGTGAGGCTGACGTGCCTACTCTTGCGCTATGGACCATACGGGGGGAGATAGAGACTCGAAGGCCAAACCATAGACGACTAGTTAGTTGAGTGGTAGTTTTCTATAATTGTAAAAGCTTATATTCTTCTTCAAATGTAAAACTCCTAAATTTTGTAATGTTGATTTAGTTGTTGTGAATGAGCAGTTAGCATTTATGAGCACTTTGTTTATTGTGGGCTAGACAGCGTACTACCGCCGATACTGCGACGTAGGTTGGGCTTGGACACGCACTCGTATCCCGAAAAGCGGGTGCGGGCCGTGACACTGTCTGTCAGGACGGACCCCATATTGAAAATTTGTAGTTTTAGAAAAATATTTTTTTCATGATCTTTACACTGATTTATCATGAAATCTATTACAGATAAATAAAACTAATTGAAGTGTTTTAATCTCGGTTATATTGACTACATATCAAAAAAATAGAAAAATAAAATTTGGTGTAATATGTTGGAAGAAAACAACCTTCCAATATTGGGTTTTCAACAGATTTTAGTGATCTGTTTTTTCACAAAAGTTAATTTTTTTTAGATGTGGAATCAATTTTCCACAGAATTAAATCTGTTCCAACAAAAATCGAATTGATGGGATCTAGAGGCGTATAGGTTGTGGTTCTAATGAATGAACTGAATTGGGAATCAATCAAGAGGTAGACGAGAAAAGCACCTACAAAGTCGGGCTTCCAGGCCGCTGTTGCCGCTGCAACGACTGCTGGTACGACTGCACCTTGGCCAGTCGGAGGCGACGGCTGTTATGCCCCAGTCCCAAAATACGTAGGACCAAGTACGTAGACATGCCAGCTGTATTCATACGAAGTACGTAGGTCTCGTATAAATACATAAGCTGTAAAATGTAGTAATCCAAGACAAACTAAATCTCATCCACAATGAAAAGAATAATAATATAAAAATCGACTTGAATATTTATGATATAATCGTTGGACGGAGACAAAGTCCACTACCAACTATCTCAATGAAAGAAATGTACAAGAATTGATCCATAAAATGGCAAGACGAACCAAGCGCAATCGTCTTCGAAGGAATGGAGAAGACCACGGCCTTGGCTAGGATACCTGCGGAAGACATGAACACACACCTGGGGAAAAACCAGGTCCTCAGATGGACGTAGCAAGATACAGGAAGAACATGCTAATATGAACTGTCAGAATAATAAAATAATATATAAAAGACTATCCTAGACACAAATATGTAAAGGAGAATCTAACCGCCTAATGTGCAATTTAGAGGACAACTTTCATACGTATGGGTGGGATTTTAGGCTCATGTGTACGTAACTGGCATCCAGTCATCTGTATCCGTCCGTAACGTCTAAAACGTCAGAGGGCATCTGCAAATAAATCGCCACAGTTCCATCCGGAGACTGTGGTTTACCTGTTTGGCTTCCCATACGCACTAGCGACTGTCCTCCCCCAATATTTCCCACAATGTTCAAGTCATGTCCATGGCTCGTCCAGTTTTGTAACTGCTTGAGTCTCTAAAACACTAGTCATAGCAGTTACGAATATCTACCGTCATACGACTTTAGAGATAGCTAGTCAATAAGTCGTGCCCCTAGCAACATGTCTCCAACCGTGTAGTGTGAGTGTCACAGCCAAAGGAGATATAAGAATATCCCCCAACAAAAAGGTAGTCTGCTACACTAAGTTAACATGCATATAGTAAAGTAAAACGACTAATAAAGTCGCTTGCACCCAAGTATGGCTTGGACGCGCAATTTATATCTAGGAAACTAACAATATAAAACAACAAATAATACAGAAAATAAATAATTTGATAGTAAATTAGCAAGGTATACTTGCCTGGAGGTCGCCTGGTGAGCTTCCTGGTGTAGTACAATAAAGGTGGCACAAAATCGACTTCGGTGTTACCACTACGCAAGGGAGCCTCTGTTGATGGCACAGACTGGTCCATTGGGTCCAGGCTGGTGAATTTAGTTAGGCTAGACATAAGGTAGACCAAAAATTGGTTGAGGGGAAAGGAGTAATAGGCTAGCCACGGACATGAGGATAGTCGGAGGAAATTAGGTAAAGAATATATATAAGATTTTTGAAAACTGATTATAATTCTTGAGAACTATATTTACTAGTTTAGATAGTTTTTTTTTTTTAGATAATACTAAAATATAAGAGAACTTGTTTTATTAAAAAATCTAAGTTTGTTAAAAATAAAATTTTTATGTATGAAACTATATTTTTGTTAGTAAAAAAAAATAAATATTTCGAGAATCTAGAAAGAACAAAAAAAAATTTTAAAGATATAAATTAAATTTTGAAATAATATTTTCAAGTAAGAAAATCATTTTTTTAGAATACCGTATAATATTATCAAAACTAATGATATTTAAACAATAAAATAATAATACCCATTATTATCCAATTTATTATATCTACAGTATACCCCAAATAAAATAAATACTATACATACATGTTACAGTTAACTTAGCTATAATTATAAATATAATATAAGTAACAACAATACTTAGTAATAAAAATTAATACACTGATGGTAATAATAATAATAATAATAATAATAATAATAATAATAATAAAAACAAAAAAATATAGAATGTACACTGCACTCCTTCGAAGGGAGCACACATACAGCAATAAAACAAATAAAATAATAATAAATAAAAAAAGAAACAAAAGAAACTGAAGAAGAAGGAGAGAGAGAGATTGGAAGGGGGCGATCGGAGAACGGAGGGGTCGAGAACTTGTCGCCGGCGCTCAGGTGGTGGCCGGCGCGGAGGAGAATGGCGCGCAGGCGGAGAGAAAGCAGGAGGAGTCTCGGAGAGGACTGGAGGGGAAGGAGGAGAGCGGAGGGTGCGGCGCGCTAGGCTGATCCGGCGGGAAGGGGGTTTCGAGGGGAGAGAGGGAAGAAGGGGTTCCGACGAGTGTTTTCTCCGGCGCGACGAAGATGTGCGACGGGGCACTGCACGGGAAGAGGGCGGCGGGCAGCGTGAGAGCTCGGCGGAGTAAAGGACGTCGCCGGGGCGGTCCTGCCTAGGCTGGACGCGGCGAAGGAAGAAAGTCGGAGAGGATCGGAAAAGCGACGGAGGGCTCGGCCATGGCGGAGGAGTGGGGCGGCGCTCGCGGATCCGGCCGGCTGGGCCAGGTGAGTGGCTGTGTGTGGTGTTTTTCTTTTTGTTGGGTTTCGGCGAGGGCGGTCGGTCGGCGTGGCAGCGGTTGGTGTTGTTTGGTTTTGGGGTTTTCTGGTGGCGGTGGAAGATGATGACGATGGTGGTGGTGACGATGTGTCAGAGTTTGTCGTGATGGTGTTCGATGGCATTGGGTGGTGGTAAAACTGGTGGTGGTTTTGGGGTACAGGTTTGGTCATTGGGGTGGAACAGCTGGTGGCGATGGGGTTCTGGCAGTGGGTTGGCCGTGGCGGTTTGGTTCTGGTGTGTCGGGATCGGGTTCGACGGGTGGCGATACTGTAGATGCGGCGGCGGTTCATGGAATCGGCTGGTCATTCTCGGAGAGGTCGATCTGAGTCGGAAGGTCAAGTGGACACGGGATGGAAGTCATGGGGGTTGGATTGTGTCCTGCGTGGCACGGGGACAAAGTTGTGTCCGGCATGTCGGACACGGAGAGGATATATGTATTTGTAATAAAAAAATTAGTGGATGGGAAGGGGGACACGGACACGATGCACGTTTGGGTTGTGGAATTTGTGGAAGATAAATTATGGAGAAAACAATATGGAGGAGTACCTGCCTATTTATAGGATGTGGGAATTCCCAATTGGATAGGGATTAGGAAAAGATTTAAATTCCCTTTTAGATATTATTAAATTTAAATCAATAAAATCAATTCTAAATTCAAATCCAATTTAAATTTAATTAAATTCTTTTAGTTTAAAATCAAATAGGATAAATAAATTTTCAAACATAGATATTATTTAACTATTTAGATAAATCCATAAAATCAAATCAAAATTTAAATTGCCATAATAAATTTTAAAATATATTTTCCAAAAATACTAATAATAATAATTTCGAAAATTATCATAATTATTTAAACATCAAATATGAAAATATATCTTTTACTAAATTGAGATAAAATTTTAAAATTTAAATATTAAATTCATGCAATCGCATGCAAAATAGAATATTATTTTCTAAGTTACAATTTATACTAGTATTATGAATAAAATATCTCGAATACGATTTTTATAAATAATAAAATAATTAATTTTGAAAATTGTACTATTGTTTAATAATTATTACGAAAATAGGTATGCACAACAATATTCGTATAAATATACCTTTATCCAAAATAAAATATTTAATTATGCTATATTGAAATAAAATATGTCTTCTATATTAATAAATTCCATAAATAAAACCTTTTTCAAAAATATGTATCTCGTGCGAAATTTACACTCGACGAGCAAATATGAAAGAGCAAATTTGCGCGTGACGTACAATACGACTATGCGACGTATAAATACAAAACAAAAACAAAAAAAATTAGTACTAAAATATAGTAGAAATTTAGGAGTTTTATATCCTACCCAACTTACAAGAATTTCGTCCTCGAAATAAAAATAAGTAGGGGGGTTGAGAGGGTACAAGGGTATATCAATGAGGAACAATCAAATCACAACGTTCAAAACATGCATTAGAAAATCGTGACTTCGATAACTACGGAAATAAATTAAGAATTTAATTTAGGGAGTGAATGATGGTCGCGACAATGAATCTAGGGTCAAGGAAAAGGACGAGTAACTCGAGATGGGGATATAGTCCCATCGGTTGGTCGGTGGCTAACTATTTTGGTAATAGTTGGGGGGATAACTAAAGGTGATACCTTGGGTCTATCTATTAGGTACGAGTCTTCGTCTAAATAAGTGAAAGATGAGAACCAATATGAGTCCAAAAAAGTTGTTTTCAAATATCAATATGTGGTTCAAAGGCGAGTGTGTATTTAAAAAGAATTACCAAGTCTGTCGCGGATGGGGCCCTAGAGGACAAGTTTAGCTATGTCCCCATCCACGTAGAATGATAGATAAAAGCGAACCAAAGTGCACTAGGTTGATCAGACCATCATGCACCGGTTCTGAGTAGACAATATGTTAGTGGGTGCGCACCCAATAAAACATGTCATGATCAAGCTCGATAAAGGAATAAGCTTGCAAAATTTAAGCTAAACTAGCAGCAGAGGATAGTCAAAAATAGTAAAAACATAGGCACGATTAATATTGAAAGAATTGGAACTAGTTCAAACTTCTTAAGAACCTAGTAATGTCTTATGTTGGTGCCTATACAGTCGTTCTACTGTCTACTTGCTTAAGACTTGGTTAAGGTCACAAGGATGATTAGGTCGTAACGCATTCTACCCAACTTACAAGAGTTAAACTAGTAGGGTGATGGAACAATGGGTCATGTCCACCTAGTATGGGTTACCTTATTAATCTCTATCAAGCACGAAAGAAGGGCACGAATCACGATAGAAGGAATCAAGCAAGATGCAACTCGAGGAGTCAAACGAGAAGGCGGTCAAGTATGTGGATGAGATCCTAGACTCTAATCCTATACGCAGGCTTATTTTGTATGGTAAAGTAACAAAACAATTTATCTTGACCTGTATGGGCCACCACAAAAACATGTCATGCCCCAATCCCAAAATACGTAGGACCAAGTACGTAGACATGCCAGCTGTATTCATACAAAGTACATAGGTCTCGTATGAATACATAAGCTGTAAAATGTAGTAATCCAAGACAAACTAAATCTCATCCACAATGAAAAGAATAATAATATAAAAATCGACTTGAATATTTATGATATAATCATTGGGCGGAGACAAAGTCCACTACCAACTATCTCAATGAAAGAAATGTACAAAAATTGATCCATAAAATGGCAAGACGAACCAAGCGCAATCGTCTTCGAAGGAATGGAGAAGACCACGGCCTTGGCTAGGATACCTGCGGAAGACATGAACACACACCTGGGGAAAAACCAGGTCCTCAGACGGACGTAGCAAGATACAGAAAGAACATGCTAATATGAACTGTCAGAATAATAAAATAATATATAAAAGACTATCCTAGACACAAATATGCAAAGGAGAATCTAACCGCCTAATGTACAATTTAGAGGACAACTTTCATGCGCATGGGTGGGATTTTAGGCTCATGTGTACGTAACTGGCATCCAGTCATTTGTATCCGTCCGTAACGTCTAAAACGTCAGAGGACATCTGCAAATAAATCGCCACAGTTCCATCTAGAGACTTTGGTTTACCTGTTTGGCTTTCCATACGCACTAGCGACTGTCCTCCCCCAATATTTCCTACACTGTTCAAGTCATGTCCATGTCTCGTCCAGTTTTGTAACTGCTTGAGTCTCTAAAACACTAGTCATAGCAGTTACGAATATCTACCGTCACACGACTTTAGAGATAGCTAGTCAATAAGTCGTGCCCCTAGCAACATGTCTCCAACCGTGTAGTGTGAGTGTCACAGCCAAAGGAGATATAAGAATATCCCCCAACAAAAAGGTAGTCCGCTAACACTAAGTTAACATGCATATAGTAAAGTAAAACGACTAATAAAGTCGCTTGCACCCAAGTATGGCTTGGACGCACAATTTATATCAAGGAAAATAACAATATAAAACAATAAATAATGCAGAAAATAAATAATTTGACAGTAAATTAGCAAGGTATACTTGCCTGGAGGTCGCCTGGTGAGCTGCCTGGTGTAGTACAATAAAGATGGCACAAAATCGACTTCGATGTTACCACTACGCAAGGGAGCCTCTGTTGATGGCACAGACTGGTCCGTTGGGTCCAGGCTGGTCAATTTAGTTAGGGTGGACATAAGGTAGACCAAAAATTGGTTGAGGGGAAAGGAGTAATAGGCTAGTCACGGACATGAGGATAGTCAGAGGAAATTAGGTAAAGAATATATATAAGATTTTTGAAAACTGATTATAATTCTTGAGAACTATATTTACTAGTTTAAATAGTTTTTTTAGATAATACTAAAATATAAGAGAACTTGTTTTATTAAAAAATCTAAGTTTGTTAAAAATAAATTTTTTATGTATGAAACTATATTTTTGTTAGTAAAAAAAAAAATATTTCGAGAATCTAGAAAGAACAAAAAAATAATTTTTAAAGATATAAATTAAATTTTGAAATAATATTTTCAAGTAAGAAAATCATTTTTTTAGAATACCGTATAATATTATCAAAACTAATGATATTTAAACAATAAAATAATAATACCCATTATTATCCAATTTATTATATCTACAGTATACCCCAAATAAAATAAATACTATACATACATGTTACAGTTAACTTAGCTATAATTATAAATATAATATAAGTAACAACAATACTTAGTAATAAAAATTAATACACTGATGGTAATAATAATAATAATAATAATAATAATAATAATAAAAACAAAAAAATATAGAATGTACACTGCACTCCTTCGAAGGGAGCACACACACAGCAATAAAACAAATAAAAAAACAATAAATAAAAAAAGAAACAAAAGAAACTGAAGAAGAAGGAGAGAGAGAGATTGGAAGGGGGCGATCGGAGAACGGAGGGGTTGGGAACTTGTCGCCGGCGCTCAGGTGGTTGCCGGCGCGGAGGAGAATGGCGCGTAGGCGGAGAGAAAGCGGGAGGAGTCTCGGAGAGGACTGGAGGGGAAGGAGGAGAGCGGAGGGTGCGGTGCCCTAGGCTGATCCGGCGGGAAGGGGGTTTCGAGGGGAGAGAGGGAAGAAGGGGTTCCGGCGAGGGTTTTCTCCGGCGCGGCGAAGATGTGCGGCGGGGCGCTGCACGGGAAGAGGGCGGCGGGCAGCGTGAGAGCTCGGCGGAGTAAAGGACGTCGCCGGGGCGGTCGTGCCGAGGCTGGACGCGGCGGTGGAAGAAAGTCGGAGAGGATCGGAAGAGCGACGGAGGGCTCGGCCATGGCGGAGGAGTGGGGCGGCGCTCACGGATCCGGCCGACGGGGCCAGGTGAGTGGCTGTGTGTGGTGTTTTTCTTTTTGTTGGGTTTCGACGAGGGCGGCCGGTCGGCGTGGCGGCGGTGGGTGTTATTTGGTTTTGGGGTTTTCTGGTGGCGGTGGAGGATGATGACGATGGTGGTGGTGACGATGTATCAGAGTTTGTCGTGATGGTGTTCGATGGTTGCGGGTGGTGGCGAAACTGGTGGTGGTTTTGGGGTGCAGGTGTGGTCACTGGGGTGGAACAGCTGGTGGCGATGGGGTTCTGGCAGTGGGTTGGCCGTGGCGGTTTGGTTCTGGTGTGTTGGGATCGGGTTCGACGGGTGGCGATACCATAGATGCGACGGTTCATGGAATCGGCTGGTCATTCTCGGGGAGGTCGGTCTGAGTCGGAAGGTCGGGTGGACACGGGATGGAAGTCATGGGGGTTGGATTGTGTCCTGCGTGGCACGGGGACAAAGTTGTGTCCGGCATGTCGGACACGGAGAGGATCTATGTATTTTTAATAAAAAAAAAAATTAGTGGATGGGAATGGGGACACGGACACGTTGCACGTTTGGGTTGTGGAATTTATGGAAGATAAATTGTGGAGAAAACAATATGGAGGAGTACCTGCCTATTTATAGGATGTGGGAATTCCCAATTGGATAGGGATTAGGAAAAGATTTAAATTCCCTTTTAGATAATTATTAAATTTAAATCAATGAAATCAATTCTAAATTCAAATCCAATTTAAATTTAATTAAATTCTTTTAGTTTAAAATCAAATAGGATAAATAAATTTTCAAACATAGATATTATTTAACTATTTAGATAAATCCATAAAATCAAATCGAAATTTAAATTGCCACAATAAATTTCAAAATATGTTTTCCAAAAATACTAATAATAATAATTTCGAAAATCATCATAATTATTTAAACATCAAATATGAAAATATATCTTTTACTAAATTGAGATAAAATTTCAAAATTTAAAATATTAAATTCATGCAATCGCGTGCAAAATAGAATATTATTTTCTAAGTTACAATTTATACTAGTATTATGAATAAAATATCTCGAATACTATTTTTATAAATAATAAAATAATTAATTTCGAAAATTGTACTATTGTTTAATAATTATCTACGAAAATATGTATGCACAACAATATTCATATAAATATACCTTTATCCAAAATAAAATATTTAATTATGCTATATTGAAATAAAATATGTCTTCTATATTAATAAATTCCATAAATAAAACCTTTTTCAAAAATATGTACCTCGCGCGAAATTTACACTCGACGAGCAAATATGAAAGAGCAAATTTGTGCGTGACGTACAATAAAACTATGCGACGTATAAATACAAAAAAAAAATTCAGTACTAAAATATAGTAGAAATTTAGGGGTTTTACAACGGCAGGTGATCCAGGCGATGCACGGGGGTTCGCAAGAGGCAGGGGTCCCCTTGATATCAAGATATCGGGTTCACGGGAGGATTTTTGTGAGGTTTTCCAGAAAGTTTGAGAAGAAAAATAATAATTATTCAATATATATATATATATATATATATATATATATATATATATATATATATATATATATATATATATATATATATATGAGTGCTCTAGAACCAACCAGTTGGTTTTGTATTATAGAACCAACTTATGTTATACACGTTGGATTGGAATTGCATGGTTGAGATTAAATTACTTAAAAATATGGTGGGGTCTATGTCTTTTAATCTCAATCACTAAATTTCAATCCAACCAATAAAACATAGGATGGTTCTATAATATAAACCAGTCGTCTGGGTTTGGAACATTTCTGTATATATATATATATATATATATATATATATATATATATATATATATATATATGGGAGCGGATCAAAAGCCCCCCTTAGAAAGCCCCCCAAAAACCCCCCTCACTCTAATTCGTAATATTAATGTTAATATTAATGTTAATATTAATGTTAATGTTAATATTAATGTTAATATTAATTTTAATGTTAATATTAATTTTTTTAAATTTTTTTTTATATTAATGTTAATGTTATTGTTAATATTAATGTTAATGTTAATATTAATGTTAATATTAATTTTAATGTTAAGTTTAATGTTAATTTTAGTATTTAATGTTAATATTAACATTAATATTAATATTAACATAAATATTAACATTAATATTAACATTAAATTACGGATTAGAGTGAGGGGGGTTTTGGGGGGCTTTCTAAGGGGGCTTTTGATCCGCTTCCTCTATATATATATATATATATATATATATATATATATATATATATATATATATATATATATATATATATATATATATGGGAGCGGATCAAAAGCCCCTCTTAGAAATACCCCCAAAAACCCCCCTCACTATAATTCGTAATATTAATGTTAATATTAATGTTAATATTAATGTTAATGTTAATATTAATGTTAATATTAATTTTAATGTTAATATTAATTTTTTTAAATTTTTTTTTATATTAATGTTAATGTTATTGTTAATATTAATGTTAATGTTAATATTAATGTTAAAATTAATTTTAATGTTAAGTTTAATGTTAATTTTAGTATTTAATGTTAATATTAACATTAATATTAATATTAACATTAATATTAACATTAATATTAATATTAAATTATGAATTAGAGTGAGGGGAATTTTTGGGGGGCTTTCTAAGGGGGGCTTTTGATCCGCTTCATATATATATATATATATATATATATATATATATATATATATATATATATATATATATGTTTGATTTCGATTCCTAATAGGATTTGGATAGGTTTTAGATGTAAGTCTTTGATTTAATCAGAGAAGAATCCAACGAGGATTTGAATGAAATAATTTTGAAGAGATTTGGTTTAGAAATGAGCGAGATTTAAATTTATAAAATAAATCATTATATATAGTATTTATTTAATCCATATACATGTAATAAAACTCTATACATATTTAATATATACATTAATTATACTAAAAATAATAAATCTAACAATCCTGAAATAAAAATGTTCTAAGAATAAAATAAACAACCAGAAATATCTGTAGGCTATTTTTCTATAATAGGTATATATTTATTTAGTTTAAAATATCCCCTATTTTATAATTAATTTAAAAATCATTTACAATCATAATAATAATAATAATAATAATAATAATAATAATAATAATAATAGGGGTATAATAAATTTGGGTGTGTACACAATACTACTACTATTATTATTACAAAACAAATATTAAAGTTTTCAAATTCTTTAAAAAATATGAATAAATAAATAAATAAATATTAAAATGGAAAAGATAACCAGAATACAATTTAATAAATTTTAACAACTGAATATTAAAATAAATAAATTTAGTGAGGTCTATAGCTATTATGCTAGTCATGGTACATAGCCGCACCAGCCATGTCATAGGCTTAATTGCAATTTGATACCCCCAAATATTTCGTTATTTGAACTTGATACCCTAAACTTTAATATGTATCAACTTAATACCGTCAACTATTTGAATATTTTCAACTTGACACCCAAAAATAAAAAAAAAGACAATTGCCCTCCTTCTCCACCCAACTCCCACCCCCGTCACCCCCTCCACCTCAGGCTGCTACTACCCCCCTCTGGCTGCCTACCTCCCCCCCTGCGGTTGCCCCCACCCTGCCTGCCCCCGACTACAACGCCCCCTCTATCCACGCGCAACGGCGGCGACAACGCTAGCGCGCGTGCGAGAGAGGGGGACAGACGGGGGCGGAGCAGCCGAGGACGGACAATATGGAAGCAGCTGCGAGGGTAGGGGGAAGCCGTAAGGGGGAGGAGGGAGGGGGTCGGCCAGAGGCGGAGGAGGACAGCTATGGGGGGAGGGGGCGGTCGGAGGCGGTGGGCAGCATCGGAGGGAAGGGGGGTTAGAAGAGGTATGGGTAATTTCGTCTTTATTTTTTTTAGGGTATTAAGTTAATGTATATCAAAGTTTAGGGTATCAAGTTCAAAATTTGGAATAGTTAAGGATATCAAGTTACAATTAAGTCTAATTTAAAAGTAGGAGCAGCCTATGTTGTAGATCCAAACCTTAAAAATAGGAACACGACTATCCGCACCCCATGACCTATTGAGCACACCAAAAAAAATTAAAAATTAAAATCACTATCCTACCCCTTCCCCCCCCCCCCCCCCTCTCTAACCCTCACGCTCCCCTCTCGAGCCCTCCTCCTTCCGACCCCAATCCCTCCTCCTCCTCCTCCCCCGACCCCCCGACCCTGGAGGAGGAGGAGGAGGGTCGGGAGGAGGAGGAAGGTCAGAAGGAGGAGGGGGAGGAGGAGGAGCAGCAGCAGGAGGAGGGGTCGGGAGGGGAGCGGGGGGAGGGGTAGAATAAATTTTTTTTTTGGTGTGCTCAGTAGGTCATGGGGTACGGATAGCCTCGTTTTAAAAATAGTTGGTATAAATAACCCATTAAATTGAGTGCTACAGTCACCATCTAAATTCTCAACTCACCATTGTCTTTAAACCCCACCAAAACTATGATATTATACCCAAAAATATGCCTCCTTTCCTCCTCCCTAAACCCCAAATCCAGACCCTAATCCGCCCCCTCTCCGCCGCCACCGCCACCTCCAACACCAACGCCGTTTCCCTTTACCTCCACCGCGCCCGCCTCATCGACTCCCTCCGCCTCCAGCTCCACTCTCCTAACCCTAACCCTAAGCCCAACCTCTCCGACCCCACCGTCGCCGCTGCTCTCCTCCGCGCTGCCCCCTCCCCCTCCTCCGCCCTCTCCCTCTTCCGCTCCCTCCCCCCCTCCCCAAAGCCCCCGCCTTTCCTCCTCCACTCCCTCGCCCGCCGCCTCTCCCTCTCCCCGCCCCACCTCCCCGACCTCCTCTCCCTCCTCCACTCCGATGAAGACGAAGCCTCCCGCTTTGTCTTCTCCCCTCTCGACCGCCTACGCCTCCTCTCCGCCGCTCGCGACCTCCCCTCCTCCCTCCGCCTCTTCTCCTCCCTCCGTGCCTCCTCCCCCGCCCGCCACCCGCCCACCGAGGCCTACAACCTCATCATCGCCCTCCACGCCTCCACTCAATCCCACTCCTCCGCCGTCGACACGTTCCGCGAAATGCTCGCCGACGGCGCGAACCCCAACTCAAGGACATATACGATAATCATCGAACACCTGGTGGGCGCCGGGCATCTCGACCCGGCCATCGAGGTCTTCGGCCTGCTGCCTTTGATGCGGATCAAACGGACCACGAAGCAGTACAACGTTCTTGCCGAGGCCATCTCCTCGGCAGAGCGGGTGGGTGATTTGGAGAATCTGGTCAGGGAGATGAAGTCTGACGGGATACTTCTGGGCCGGGCGATGAGAGACGCTATTGGAAAGCTGAGATCGGCTGGGTCTGTGGAAATCACAGAGGAATATAAGGAGGAATTGTCGCCGGATGGTAGGATTGAGTACGTAGTGGATTCGTCGGAGGAGACCGATGAGGAGGAAGAGGAATGCAACAAGGTCCGGCTGAAGCGGTGGATGGACCCGGCAGAGCTGGCCCGGGCTTTGGACGGGTGGCACCCGGCCGAAGTCTCGAGCCTGGAGTCTGCAGGCTTTATTTGGACCTCTCGGCTGGTCTGCAAGCTCCTCCGGTCCTTCAAGAAACCCGATACCGCCTGGGAGTTCTTCTGTTGGGTCTCCTACCAGCCCGGTGGATTTACCCATAACAGTCAGACTGTATCGAGGATGATTGCCATCCTCGCCAGAGCTGGACATGTCGAATTGGTTGAACGTTTGATTTCCAAGCTCGATTCAGAACGGATCCAGCTCCCGTTTGTCACGGTGCGTCTGGTGATTGATTTTTACGGTTTATCGAAGAAATTTGATGCCGCTGTTAAGCTTTATCACAGTGCCGCTTCGATCTGTGGCCCGCTGAACCAGCAGAACCGGGTTCTGTTGTGTTCCTCCTTGCTGCGAACTGCAGTCAAGTGTAAAAGGAAATATGAGGTTATGGTTCTGTTGGAAGAGATGATGATGGATGGGGTGCTGTTAGATTTGCAGACTTTTTCGGGCTTGATGCAGTACTTTGCTGAGGTGGGGGATTTGAGGTGTGTTTTTAAATTGTTTGGCTTGGTTCGCCAATGCGGGCTTGAACCCGACAGGTACATGTATCGGGTCCTGATCCGGGCTTACTGTAAGAACGAGAGGGCGGCTCTGGGAATGAGGGTGTTTGAGGAGATGAGAGGAGCTGGCTTAGTGCCGGATCGCTGGACCAAGGGGTTGTTGGTGAAGAGTTTGTGGAAGGAAGGGAAGTTTCGGGAAGCGGCAATGGTGGAGGAGAGGTGCGAGGATGTGGAGGAAGCATTGCCTGCCGCATTACCTGGGCATGTATGGACAGTGAGGGAAGCAGATTTTAACAGGGTGTGTGATATTTATTCTGGTTGTTTTAGGAATAATGGTGTGGAGAGGTGATGCAGCCTTGGTTTTTGAACTGCTTGAGGTTCAGTTTGGTAGAACTTGAGGGAAAGGAAAGAACACATACTATAGATGATAGTTTGGTTGATTCAAGTTTAATCAAGTCATAGGAAATTGAGATTTGAGCGCATCACTGTAATATGTTGACATTGTAATTCTAGATTATGACATATACTTTGAAGGCATTGTATGAAATTGATTTGTATTCCACTGTTATTATGGTCTTTTTTTACTACACAATGTTGGGGTCCATGTTTCTTTTCCTTGTCTTTATCTATCGATGATATTTATGTGGCTATACAACTTGCTCTATTTTGAATTTCAGCAATTTGGGTGATGGCTGTGAGAGGACAGAGACACGATACCTGAGGAAAGGACACTTGTGGCTGTAAACCAAAGGGATCCACATTTAAGTAAGTATGATTTGTTTTTCATGTATATAGGATATTCTCCAGCGTTTTTTGTGTGTAAGCAAACTAAATTACTCTTGTGTACTTTGAGGATTGTAACCGATGATTAATGTGGTAGATGGCATGTAACTCAGGAGCTAAAAGCTTTACCGTTGATGAATTTGAAATAATTTTGCTTATACATAGTTCCTGTTGCTGTAATGGATCTTAACTTTGACATGAAGAACACAGTACAATTATAGAATCTGAATTCTAGACTACTATTAGTGTAGTGCAATCTGACACCAACTCTCTATAAAATTGTGTTTGGGTTCTGTAGTAGCAAGAGTCTGAATTATTTTAAGCAAGAAATCAAACTGAACATTGGTTAGTATCAACATGGCGGTAAGGTTGAGGAATCCAGATAAATAAATGGAGTGCATACTGACTGTCATATGAATAGAACTATGTCAATAAGGTAAATAGAGAAGCATTGTCATTTCAATGGATCCTAGAATCGTGATATTTGCACGACTCTAAGATCTGTTTGTACAAGGGTTAGACTGGATTGCAGTTTTAGAGACGAGTGTTTGCTCAAAATCCATTTCCGCACTTGTTGGCAGGGGCGTCACCAAGACTATCATTAGGGGGGGTTCATGACAGAGGTAGAGATAGAACCTACATGGAAGTAGGGAAAATTGCGGAAACCTAAGGGAAGCTAATAGTTCTTTTACCACGTAGGGGCGAGAGAGCCAACCCCCCCTCTCCTATTTTGTTTTTCCTTATAAATCTGATAACTTTTCACGTAATATCTGTTATTTTTTACATATGTAATCAAATTGGTGCTTAGAGATAATTAAGGATATCATTCAACATGATTTAAATTATATTTTGTTCCAAATAAAAAGCAAAATAATATGTTCCATAATTGAGGACTGTACCCTCCTTTTATATTCTAACAGAAGTATTTTGCCATCCCCAAAAATATCAACAAATTTTTTTAATTCTCGTTCTTGAGTTAGATTCTGGTGCTTTCACATATTCAGTACTTTGCCAGCAGTGACATTCGACAATCACAAGTATTTTCTATTATCTTCAACTCTTAAGTATTCCAACATGATATTATTTCTATTTTATAAGGTTCTATTCAAGAAATCCTATTAGATGTCGTCTCTCCAGTTTAGTTGACTATGGATTTTACCTAAAATTGCTCCGCTTTAGAGGCTCTTTTTGCTGATTTTTTTTTTTAATATTTATTGTGAGTTTGGTACATCTTTAGATAGTGGAGTCCTAGTCGTTTCTCGCCCAAATTAGACAAGGTTGTTAGGCTTTCCATTCTAGATTTTCAATAAGTTGAGTCTGACTTCATTTGTTGGTATCCGATTTTTTCAGGTGTATTTTTGGACTTTTTTTAAGGTTCCCTGTAGATGCAAGATTAGAATTTTAGGTTCCATATAGATGCAAGATTAGAACTTGACCTCTATTAGCTTCAATCTATTAGTTCTTCTTCTGTTTTTTATTTCACAAACTTATAATATATTTATTGTGCGCTTTATTGTTTGTTAAAAAAAAATCACTGAATTGGATCAAAATCTATACCTAATTATGATGGGGGTATTCACTGAATTGGGAAAAAAATTCAAACCAATCCTAACATAAAACATGACTTACGGTTGGTTTGGTTGTTAACTCAAGTTATAAGTTAGGATTGGGTTAAGGTTTGCTCCACCCCCAATTCTCTCTCTCACTCTCTCTTCACCTGCAAATGATACAAGCAGCTTCAGGCAGCAATCGTTGGTGCCGACGAGCGACTTCCAAAGGCGGCTAGCAATGGGAAGCCAGGTATGTACGATTTTTTTTTTCTTTCTTTCTTTCCATTTAAGTTTGTCTTGTCCTGTTTTATTCAGGGTTGCTGTATCAGATTTGAATTGTGCCGCAATATCTGTGTCGGTGCAACATAGATATATAGATATTGGGGGTTAACGGATTGCAACTTGTTTACATTTATGAAACAAAACCCAAGTTTTAAGTACATCTGTCGATATTAGCTTATTTTGTGTCGACCGACATATCGGTCTTAACCCCATATATCATCTGACATTCTCTCAAACGATATAATTGAAATATGGTGCCGATGTGTGTCGTTTCCTGATGTGTGTCGTTTCCTTGTGAAACTGACATGACGAACCGACATGTTTGTGACGTCTATAACAATGCTTGACATTTCTATTGTTATCTGCTGAACAGAAGATATATGTTTATTGTTTTAGATAAAATAGAGTGTACCTTTTTTTTATGCAACTGTTTGGCATTATATGTATAATAGGGATGTTGATGTCGTTGATATCTTTCATTTGTGCCTTTTACTACTTTGATATCCTGCATGTCTATACTCACTCTTCAGTTGCACAAATCATTTGACTGTTATATCTCATTATTGTTCTCGAGGTAGCTGACTCATATTTCTTTTGGGACATGGTTTTATGTTGGGGTTTTTGGCCTTTTTTTTAGAAACTTAGTCCCACATCGGATAGGCCAAAGAAGTTGTATCTCTATATATTAGCTATGCTAGTTTAGAGATGCAAATGTGGTGTGGAGGTGCACATGGGTGTGCCATGTGGGGTTATTTTTCTGATGGAAAAAATGCTAAATCAACAATTAAAAGCATTAATGCTTTTTGCTCTTTGGAAATTTATTTCCATAGGAGCTAAGTCCCGTAGGGGCTTAGCGACTCGGACTCGGACTCGGACTCGAACTCGGGCTCATGAGGCGTAATGTGGCGTTTTGTTGGCGCACTTAGCACGTCAGCATCGTCGCTAGGCGCATAGTGCGTTTTAGTTGCGCTCGTTGCGCGAGCCACTTGCGTGGCCAAGTTGCGTGCCACGTTGCACGGCACAGGTTGCGCGACCTAGGTTGGGCGACCAGGGTGCGCGCCAGGTTGCGCGCAGGCTGCGCACAGGTTGCGTCAGGTTGCGCACAGGTTGCGCCAGGTTGCGCCCAGGTCGTGCAAGTGGCACAATGTGCGCATTGTGCGTGTGGCGCAAGGTGTGCAAAGCGCGCAAGGCGTGTGGCGCAGTGTGGCGCAAGTGGCTCTGTGCGCAAGGTGCAAGGCGCGTGGGTTGCTAGCGTGGCGCAACTTGCTTCAGATTGTGCCTGTGCATGATCTGAGCGGTTACTGCACGTTCGGAGTGGTTATTATCACGCCCTGAATGTTGTGCTAACCGGGCAGTTGCTACTCGGGCCTATATAAGGTCTCCTCTCTCTCGCAGGCAGATATACGATACAGAACACATTCAGAGAGTCACGAACGTTTACAAGTGTTTCTTAACACAAGTAAACAGAGTCTGTGAGAGAGAAGCTTTGCACCAGCGTTGCTTTTGCACGGGAGTTCGTGTACGATTCGAGGAGTCAGAAGAGCAGAAGTGTTCCAAAGTTTTCCGACGAACTTGCTGGTTCCTGGAAGCTATTCGTGCAGGACGAATATAGCTTTGAGCAACGGTGATCATTCACCCCAGCAGGCCATCTTCCATCTTTCGCCTGTCATCTTCTTCGCTGCTGTGATTACGAAATCTTTTTAGATTCTCGTATATCATATGCTGCTGTGGATTACGAAATCTTTTTAGATTCTCGTAATATAATAACGAGATCATCTTAGATCTTCGTTATACTTGCGCAACCTTCCTAGAAGTGTTGCGTTGGAACATGGTTCTTACAACTGTTTCATTTTTTCAGTTTTGCATCAAAAAATTGCGCCCTGACACTAACAATCTCATAGCTATATTGCTACGATGGAAAACTTTAATGCTTCACTCCTCAATACCGACTTTTGTAAGTTAGAAAAGTTTGATGGAGAGATTATCAAGTCTGGAAGAGGAAGGTTTATCTCACTCTTCAACTCAGAGACGTTGATCACATGCTTATTGAAGAGGAACCTACTGTTCCAGATGTTGGGTCTGCTGCCGCAATCACTGCGGCTACTAAACTTCAGGCCAAGTGGAGAAGAGAAAATAGCATTTGCAGGCTGCTTATCCTGAATGCTATGGAGGATTCTCTAGCAGAATCTTACAGTAAAAAACCAATTGCCAGAGACATATGGGAGTCTCTGGAGAAAATGTACGAAGAAGACAAGAACAGGAGCAAGATATTTGTGGTTGAAAAATATCAAAAATGGTTCTTTGAGGACGAGAAGTACATGCTGTCGCAGGTAAAGGAATTTTTGAAGCTGCAACAGAAGTTGGAAGACGAGGCGATGCCCCTCCCCGACAAGTTTGTGGTTGGAGGGATTGTCTTAAAGCTCCCCGCTGGATGGAGTAAGTTCTATGCAAACATGCATAGGAAGAAGCTTGAGATCAGCCTTGAAGATCTCTTGCAAGAAATCTATGTTGAGGACCAGATGCAGGCTCAACTGAAGGTGGAAACACTGTCCAAGCAATTGGCTAACGCCAATCTGGTTCATACCAAGGAACCAAGGGGAAAGCAGGTAGCTTCCCACAGCAAGAAGAAGGACCCTAACAATCTGAACGTGAAGGGGACTTCCTTCAAGCGAAAGAAGGCACAGTCTCAGATGCCTTGTTTCAAGTGTGGCAAGAAGGGCCACTTCAAAAGTGAATGTAAAGCAAAGACCAGCAATCAGAGCAAGGAGAGTCTAGTAAGGTATCTATGTTCACTGACGTTGTTGTTATGATTGTGCAGGTTGATGCGGTAGGGACTGACTCTGACTGGTGGGTAGACACTGGAGCCTCCTGCCATGTCTGCTCCAGTAAGGGGTGGTTCACCACCTACACACCTACTTCTGAAGTGGTTATAATGACGAACCAGGCACAAGCTGAAGTGCTCGGGATTGGGACGGTGGTGTTGAAGCTGACTTCTGGCAAGTCTCTGACGCTTCAAGGCGTAAAGCACGTACCTACTATCGCCAAGAACCTGATCTCAGGAGGCCTACTCTGCAACGCAGGCCTCAGGATGGACATCAATGTTGGCCAGATGGTGATGTCTATTAAGGGAACATATTTCGGGAAAGCTTTTTATACCGAAGGGATGTTCAAAATTCAGCTTGTGAATCAGTCCAATGTAATTAATGTAATTAATGCAATCACTCCTTCTGCTTATACTCTTGAGTTGTGGCATAATAGGCTAGGACATGTTCATTGTAAACGAATAAGCAGAATGTCTAGTCTAGGACTTATCTCCAAGTGTGGGGGTAAGGTAGAGAAATGTGAAGTTTGTGCTCAAACGAAGATCACAAGGAAACCCTTTCCTCGGGTTAATCGAAGTACAGATCTTCTGGAGTTGGTACACTCCGATATCTGTGACTTCAAACAGTTATCTACAAAGGCCGGGATAAAGTATTTCATAACCTTCATCGATGACTTCTCAAAGTATGCGTTCGTCTACTTGCTGAAGGCTAAAGACGAAGCATTCGAGAAGTTCAAAGAGTTCAGAGCCGAAGCTGAGCGGCAGACTGGACAACAACTCAAAAGAATAAGAAGTAATCGAGGTGGGGAGTACAGGTCTCATGAATTCGCATCGTTCTGCAAAGAACATGGAATTGTTAATGAGACTACGGCTCCGTACTCTCCTCAATCAAATGGAGTAGCAGAGAGAAAGAACAGAACGTTAACAGAAATGATTAACTCAATGATGTTGACTGCGGGTCTTCCTAAGTGCTATTGGGGAGAAGCTGCATTGATGACCACTTTTATTCTAAATAGAGTGCCTCATGCAACTTCAGACGTTACTCCTCATGAACACTGGTTCAAGGTCAGACCTAACTTGAATATCATTCGAGTGTGGGGGTGTCTGGCATATGTCAAGCTTCCAGATCTGAAGATTCAGAAGCTTGGGACAAGGACTACTAAGACGATCTTCTTGGGGTATGCCGAGAAGAGTGATGCTCGGAGATTTTTTGATATTGAGTCAAATCATATCATTGAATCTCGCGACGCAGAATATTTTGAAGAAAAATTTGCAAGGCACAAGAATATTGTTCTTGCGGATGTACCAGAGAACATTGAGGGTGCGCAGGAAACTGAAGTCTTCAATGAAGATGTGGTCCAAGAAGATGTTGTTGAAACAACGATTGAACCAGAACAAGCTGAGCCGTTAGCTAAGCGTATGAGGAGGCCGAAGGACTTCGGAAGTGACTTTGTCACCTATCATGTGGAAGCTGATCCGCTTACCTATGATGAGGCGATGAAGACCAGAGACGCGGTTTTCTGGAAGGAGACGATTGACAATAAAATTGATTCTATCACCTCAAATAACACTTGGGTGTTGGTTGATCTTCCTGAAGGAGCGAAATCCATCGGATGCAAATGGATCTTCAAGAAGAAGATGAAAGC
Organism: Iris pallida; assembly: GCA_029216955.1. Classification (NCBI taxonomy): domain Eukaryota; kingdom Viridiplantae; phylum Streptophyta; class Magnoliopsida; order Asparagales; family Iridaceae; genus Iris; species Iris pallida. Next base: position 24,399,616 of record JANAVB010021599.1, on the reverse strand, counting down.
AGACGGAACTATTGACAAGTTCAAGGCTAGGTTGGTAGCCAAGGGGTTTTCTCAGAAGCAGGTGATTGACTACTTTGACACGTATGCTCCAGTAGCCCGGATGACCACCATCAGATTGTTGATTGCTCTTGCAGCAATACATAAGATGGTGATACATCATATGGATGTGAAAACGGCTTTCCTAAATGGTGAGCTGACCGAAGAGATATACATGCAACAGCCAGACAGATTTGTCGTCAAGGGTCTTGAAGACAAAGTCTGCAAGTTGGTAAAATCTTTGTACGGTCTTAAACAGGCTCCCAAGATGTGGCATGAGAAATTTGACAAAGTTATAAAGTCAAATGGCTACATGGTCAGCGAGACGGACAAGTGTGTTTATACGAAGTTCGCTGATGGAAGAGGTGTGATCGTTTGTCTGTACGTGGACGACATGCTTATCCTAGGTACGGATATGGGTTGTGTCACGGAGACACATAAATTCATCTCGAGCAAGTTCAGTATGAAGGACTTGGGGTAAGCTGATGTGATCTTAGGGATCAAGATCATCCGGACAGACACTGGACTAGCGCTGTCACAGTCTCATTATATTGAGAAAATAATCACTCGTTATGGGTATCGGGATCTTTCAGGGATCGATACGCCGTACAGGTGTGATCTGAAGCTGAAGCCTAATTCAAGAGAAAGTGTCAGGCAGCTGAAGTATGCAAGCGTAATCGGGAGTTTGATGTATGCTACTACTGCCACAAGGCCTGACATAGCTTTCGCCGTGGGAATGCTGAGTCGTTTCACGAGCAACCTAGGTGTTGAACACTGGAAAGCTGTGAAACGGGTTATGAGATATCTCAAGAAGACTCAGACGTATGCACTGTACTACAGCGGAGATCCGTCGGTAGTGGAAGGCTTCAGTGATGCTAGGTGGTGCTCAGAGGTGGAAAGCGAGAGGTCCACAGGTGGATTCATTTTCACAATGGGTGGAGCTGCTATATCGTGGAAGTCGAAGAAGCAGACTATGCTCTCGCGGTCATCCATGAAATCTGAGTTCTTTGCACTTGATACCGCAGCCGAGGAAGCAGAATGGCTTCGGGAGCTCATGTATGATCTTCCAGTGGTTGGGGCGCAAATACCGACGATACCGATATACTGCGACAACCAGGCGACTGCGACAGTGGCATCAAATGACCTCTTCAACGGGAAGAAGAGGACTGTGCGGTTGAAGCACAGGGCAGTACACGATCTTATCAAGAGAGGTGTTATTGCAGTGATTGATGTTCGGAGTCAGGAGAACCTGGCGGATCCGTTCACCAAGGGCCTCAAGTGCCAGCTGGTCGATGACACAGCTTGTAAAATAGGTTTGAAGGCATTCTGATATTGTATTATTGTAGTGCCCCGTCCCGCTCAGGCAATCGGAGGAATCGAAACGCCAACGACGTTCGAACTTGGCCTTGCAACGGCGACTCGAAGACATCGCTCAGGTGGGGTAGTTTCGGTGAACTTGCCTCATCTCAGCCTTCACATAATAAATCGCGTGTTTTCAACTTGCACAAGTAGGCTTAATAATAAAAGAGACGAATCCACATAGCTAAGGGAATAATTCCGACGTGTCGAATCGAGTTTAGAACATGGAAAACGTCCCACGGTCGGATTAGAGTTGGTGCACGGCGTGCTTTGAAAATGGCACTCGGTCCTTCGTCCCGTGGCTTGGGAGAAGAAAAAGTTGGTATTCGTCACAAACTATGAGTTAGCCTAAGTCATAGGCGTCGTCCGCGTAGATGCTCGATAAAGCATGCACGTTTCCTCGAATGCAAGGCTCGACGTAGCCTTGATCGTCCCACGAGCTAAGTTGTATCGCACAGCTTATGGATTAAGTCTAGGTACCCAAAAGAATTTGGTTGTTCAAGTTGAGTGTATGCACGGTCCAACAGTTCTACGGGTGCATATAGCCATTTGTTCCCACGGTCTTAAGGCTCGTCATATAGAGTATGAGGCGTCCCTCGGTTAGGAGTCTCACGTTCCTATGCACGTTAAGAGGTATGAGGCGGCCCCTCGGTTGGGAGTCTCTCATTCCTATGCACGTTAAGAAGTATGAGGCGGTCCCTCGGTTGGGAGTCTCACGTTCCTATGCACGTTAAGAGGTATGAGGCGGTCCCTCGGTTGGGAGTCTCACGGTCCTGATGCACGTTACGCAAAGTGTGGTTTAGAGCACGAGTTGCTAAGTATAGTTCCAGTCGTACCAACAAATTAGGCCATGCATTTACGTGAGTCTAGATGCCTCGTAGGTGCGTGGTCATTGGACAACTTGTCGACAAGGATTTCTGCCTAGACTGGTTGTACGCCGGGGCACCGGGTCCAGTCGTCCTAGGAGGTAGACGTTATAGCAGCGCACGTATTGCGTGGGTAGTCGGGGGCTTTCAACGGGGTTCGCTACCTGTGCTGAAGGACCCGCCGCCTACCCGAGCTATGTCCACGATGGCTTATCGTGCCAGTGGCCTTTTATATAGATAATTGGCGTGCTAAGCGGCGAATTCGCGTGCACGGTGTCGGTCGTAACAAAGGAAGTGTAAGCACGGTATGTGTTGAGTTATGGAATGCGTGCACGGTATGCACATAAGGTATTATGAAGCCTAAGATTTGGCTATACGTAAAGACACGTGCTTCGGTACGAGATATGGCGTCGTGCTTGAGTTCTCAACACCGGTTCCACAAGTTGGGTTAGTCGTTACGAGTTAAGTCGAGAAGGGCCGTAGGGCAAGTTTGGTTAAGTTATGTTGAGTTGCAGGGCACGACCTCGAAATGTGAGGCACGGCCGCGTTGTCACAACACAAGTATAGGCAAGACTAAGCGAGGAGGCACTGCCTTAGAGATATTGAAGCTCGAATCGAGTTCATTTCACGACCGAGTCGTTACGTCCCAGAGTATGTCACGAAAGACAAGTATGAGTCGGTGCGTTGACATTGCAAGCACGGGAACGGTCTAGAGGCAAGGGTATGGAAGTTATCGGTACAATAGCACGGAGACGGTCTAATGACACTAAATAGGCCGAGAGCCTATGTCCTAAAACTGATCCTAAGGCAAGAATAGAAAGACAATCGTAAAAGGGATACGTTGCACAAAAGTAAATTAACGTGTTAGTTTTGTATGGGTGGACGAGGAGCTCACTCCACCAGTACAGTTGAGTACTGACACCCACATAGTTTTCATGTCCAGGCGCAGGTAGAAGCTCGTGGTGCGGAGCTCGCTTGGATGCGTCGAGGCATGGAGTTCCTTGGCGATTTGAAGCGTGCGACCGCGTGGAGTCAAGACTTATACGGGACATAATGTATGGACGTCGCCTATCCGAAGCTTCCGCTGGCTCAAGCATTGTAATCGAGAGATGAGAGAGAGCAGAGTGACTTGTATAATGAGAGAAAAGTGAGCATGAGAGAATTGTAATCTTGGCCTTGCGCCCCCATTGTAACCATCGTTTCAATATCAATAAAGAGCTTCTTTTGAATAACTTGTGTTTGTTCTAAAATTTCTGCTGCATGTTCAATGTCTCGGCTTAGGACTTCTGTGCGACGACCCCGTCGCAGCCACTGTAATCGGCCGTTATGGAACCCGCCTTGCACGAGCGCAATCTAGGCTCGTGCGGCATCACGCCTTAGCGAGGACGATCGCTCTTACGGGAGTGGGGCGTGACATAATGGTATCAGAGCACGGCTTTACGTCCTTGGACTACCGATTGAATTCTTTAACTCCGATGTTTCCGCGAACTCTGAATGTTGCTTCCGCATATTGATATCGTTGGTGCGCTCTCTCTCAATTGTCCCACGGGATGTCCATATAATAAGTCTAATATTTTCAAAAGCTCGTACAAGTGTTCAATCGAACGCATCGATAGACGATGGCCTTTGGGCCGAATGATGTCGACCTTGAGTTGATAGAAAACATGTGCTAAAGTTAGCAAGTCGCGTGCGTGCCTAAATAGTCCTACGTCGACGTTAGCAAATGAGCATGCAAAACTGGGAGTATAGTCCGTACGAGATGGCTATGCACACAGCCTTTTGGCTAAGTTGTGCCGAGTATCGCGCACGTAGACCTTTTGGTGCGAGCGAGATTGCGAGCGAGATTGACTATCGCTCGGACGAGAATAAGTGAGACTTAGAACGTATGTTGATAGTGATGCCACTTGACCAACGCTAAAGCGAACACGAGAAATGGTTCTTAGACCTTGAGGAACGGGCGAACACACAATTGAACATGTTGATTATGAATCGTATGACCTCTTTGAGGATTTGTAGAATGACTTGACCCTGAGTGGTGTATGGACGTTATAGAAATTGTCCGAGCGAAACTAGAAGATTTACGAATAGTACGAGTATGTCGACAAGCGATGATATCGCAAAGCCTTAGAGCGAGTAGCGCTTAGATGGTCATGATTCGAGAGTCGCAAACGAGATATCGTTCGGACGATTTGTGAATGGTAATGCGAGTTACGAAATGGTTTAATGGAGATTCTAAACGATAAAATAAATGGATGACTTGATTGAAGAAATTGATAAGGATCATATACAAAAAGTTAGCACGACGGAAAGATAGCGTGCATGAAAGGTTTGACTTTGAAGTTACGCAAACGACTCTGAGGATTGAAATCGATGTCGTTCGATGATTGAGTTAGCAAGGAATGATGCGAATTGAGGAAATACGTTGGTCGATGACTTAAGATAGACGGATGAACGATACGTGAATTTGGGTTGAGGAAATTGATGTTGTGAACGATTCGAGGGGTAATGATCGAAATTGAATTTGATTGTCAAGGAGATTATCCAGTCGGACGCTAGCATCATTCGTACGACTCGAAATTCGTTGCAAAAGAAGATCGTCAGGTTACGCATGTCATCGATGGTATTGAGGCGTATCAAAGATGATATGCGATAACTCGGGGGTACTCTGACTCGGTGAATGACGATCGTGCAAGTGCTATTATTCGGTTGGATTCTATACTTAGGATTTTGATTGAGATGAATGTTGGGTGAAAGTGATCGTGTCTTGATGGTTACGCGGATAACCATAACGTCGGCGATCTTGTCTTGCACGAGCGTAACTCTAGTCTCGCACATGCGTTGCGTCGGATTTGGGGCGATCGTTCCGCGTGAGCGCTGACATGGTGATTCATGTCGCAGGAATGATCGAACTCAAAAAATCAGGATGCGGCAACTTTGATTGTCTCGACTTGTCGGTTTGATGCGAAGGCAAATTCGAGGATTTAAAGGACTTGTGATTGACGATTGAGTAAAACTTGAGGATCGAGTAGGTCCAATCCGCGCATCGAGAATGAATTAGTCTAGACACAAAACAAGAGTTACGTCCCGATGAGAATGATTATCTCGTGGGAGCGTGCATGGTGATTTCATGCCCACCGTGGATAATCGGACTCGCGTGTGATCGGAACGTGGCATATTGTTAAGTCAGACGACCTTGTGATCGATTACGTGAATTGGAATAGATGATTTCTGAAATGTGAATTATGGTTTAGAGATGAATTGTGTCATAGCGTGCTTGATTTGAGAATGAATGATAGGCGAACTATTGTCGAACGTGTTCGAAAAGATAGACTATGCGAAACGGCTTGATGAACGAACGATATTGTTATAACGTGGGATTGGTTGAAACGTGAGATATCGTAGGATGGCTTTACTGAATGACTTGGACCCCCGTGCGACGAATGTTGGGATGTGTGTAGGAAATCGATGCTCGATGTTTAGAAATCGGAGTGATGCGAGCTTGGGTAGAAAACCCCGTACCATCGATTTGGTTTGACCTTAGGATGGGGTCAGTGTTGATATCGTTGTTTGGGAACTATGATTCCAGTACTGACGGAAAGACATAGCCTAGCGGTTAGGCAGACGTCCGAGTGCGAAGCGATAGAAAATAGTGGAGGCACCACTCATGAGGCTCGGTTGACATGCACGTATATCAGGGACGCTCGAATATGTGCACGATCCGACTCGAGTGGTGATGGCGGATTCGCTATCACGACACTTGGCTGAAATGCATATATTTTGGGGACGCCTAGAATATGTGCACGATCCAACTAAGTGATACGTTGAATCAAGTGAAACTTGAGGAACGGGAAAGTGTCGAGGATTTTGAAATCGTGAGTTTCGAAGAAATATTGATGGTAATACGATAATTGAATTGAGACGAGTTTGAATATTGGTTGATCGGTTGGTGTACCTTACGACTAAGTTAGCGATAAGCGCAAGCGTGGCTCGGATTGAGGGAACGCATAGGAGTAGGGTGTGCGAGAAACGTAGGATGTTGGATCAAGTTATAAGCCGATAAGTGTACTCAGTAAGTTTCGAGGACGAAACTTTTTCTGAGTGGTGTATGATGTAGTGTCCCGTCCCGCTCAGGCAATCGGAGGAATCGAAACGCCAACGGCGTTCGGACTTGGCCTTGCAACGGCGACTCGAAGACATCGCTCAGGTGGGGTAGTTTCGGTGAACTTGCCTCATCTCAGCCTTCACATAAGAAATCGCATTTTTTTAACTTGCACAAGTAGGCTTAATAATAAAAGAGACGAATCCACATAGCTAAGGGAATAATCCCGACGTGTCGAGTCGAGTTTAGAACATGGAAAACGTCCCACGGTCGGATTAGAGTTGGTGCACGGCGTGCTTTGAAAATGACACTCGGTCCTTCGTCCCGTGGCTTGGGAGAAGGAAAAGTTGGTATTCGTCACAAACTATGAGTTAGCTTAAGTCATAGGCGTCGCCCGCGTAGATGCTCGATAAAGCATGCACGTTTCCTCGAATACAAGGCTCGACGTAGCCTTGATCGTCCCACGAGCTAAGTTGTATCGCACGGCTTATGGATTAAGTCTAGGTACCCAAAAGAATTTGGTTGTTCAAGTTGAGCGTATGCACGGTCCCACAGTTCTACGGCTGCATATAGCCATTTGTTTCCACGGTCTTAAGGCTCGTCACATAGAGTATGAGACGGTCCCTCGGTTGGGAGTCTTACGTTCCTATGCACGTTAAGAGGTATGAGGCGGCCCCTCGGTTGGGAGTCTCTCGTTCCTATGCACGTTAAAAAGTATGAGGCGGTCCCTCGGTTGGGAGTCTCACGTTCCTATGCACGTTAAGAGGTATGAGGCGGTCCCTCGGTTGGGAGTCTCACAGTCCCGATGCACGTTACGCAAAGTGTGGTTCAGAGCACGAGTTGCTAAGTATAGTTCTAGTCATACCAATAAATTAGGCCATGCATTTATGTGAGTCTAGATGTCTCGTAGGTGCGTGGTCATTGGACAACTTGTCGACAAAGATTTCTGCCTAGACTGGTTATACGCCGGGGCACCGGGCCAAGTCGTCCTAGGAGGTAGACGTTATAGCAGCGCACGTATTGCGTGGGTAGTCGGGAGCTTTCAACGGGGCTCGCTACCTGCGCTGAAGGACCCGCCGCCTACCCGAGCTATGTCCACGATGGCTTGTCGTGCCAGTGGCCTTTCATATAGATAATTGGCGTGCTAAGCGGCGAATTCGCGTGCACGGTGTCGGTCGTAACAAAGGAAGTGTAAGCACGGTATGTGTTGAGTTATGGAATGCGTGCACGGTATGCACATAAGGTATTATGAAGTCTTAGATTTGGCTATGCGTAAAGACACGTGCTTCGGCACGAGATATGGCGTCGTGCTTGAGTTCTCAACACGGTTCCATAAGTTGGGTTAGTCGTTACGAGTTAAGTCGAGAAGGACCGTAGGGCAAGTTTGGTTAAGTTATGTTGAGTTGCAGGGCACGACCTCGAAATGTGAGGCACGGCCGCGTTGTCACAACACAAGTATAGGCAAGACTAAGCGAGGAGGCACTGCCTTAGAGATTTTGAAGCTCGAATCGAGTTCATTTCACGACCGAGTCGTTACGTCCCAGAGTATGGCACGAAAGACAAGTATGAGTCGGTACGTTGACATTACAAGCACGGGAACGGTCTAGAGGCAAGGGTATGGAAGTTATCGGTACAATAGTACGGAGACGGTCTAATGACACTAAATAGGCCGAGAGCCTATGTCCTAAAACTGATCCTAAGGCAAGAATAGAAAGACAATCGTAAAAGGGATACATTGCACAAAAGTAAATTAACGTGTTGGTTTTGTATGGGTGGACGAGGAGCTCACTCCACCAGTACAGTTGAGTACTGACACCCACATAGTTTTCATGTGCAGGCGCAGGTAGAAGCTCGTGGTGCGGAGCTCGCTTGGATGCGTCGAGGCATGGAATTCCTTGGTGATTCGAAGCGTGCGGCCGCGTGGAGTCAAGACTTATACGGGACATAATGTATGGACGTCGCCTATCCGAAGCTTCCGTTGGCTCAAGCATTGTAATCGAGAGATGAGAGAGAGCAGAGTGACTTGTATAATGAGAGAAAAGTGAGCATGAGAGAATTGTAATCTTGGCCTTGCCCCCCCATTGTAACCTTCATTTCAATATCAATAAAGAGCTTCTTTTGAATAACTTGTGTTTGTTCTAAAATTTTTGCTGCATGTTCAATGTCTCGGCTTGGGACTTCTGTGCGACGACCCCGTCGTAGCCGCTGTAATCGGCCGTTATGGAACCCGCCTTGCACGAGCGCAATCTAGGCTCGTGCGGCATCACGCCTTAGCGAGGACGATCGCTCCTACGGGAGTGGGGTGTGACAATTATTGTATTCCTACCATAAAGTTTTATGCTAATAGTTCAAAGTGAAATCTACTAGGCATCTAGCTTTTGGTTCAAGGGAGAACCACTAATCGGAAGAATATCAGGAACGGTGGGTACATGTTCTATTGGGCATGGAGAGGTTACGGACCTATAACCACTGTTGTCTACTGTTGTTTTCTACGGAAAACGGATCCTATGGGAAGGTTGGCTTAAATGCCTTAATGAGTTCACATGCAGAGTGAATGTCTGGTGTGCTTTACAGGAAGCACGGTAGAACAACACTACAAAGAGTGAAACTCCATGCTACTGTGGGGTGACTCCACCATGAGGTTCCCAGGCATGGGGTAATGCCTCGGCTTTGCTAGCCAAGTCACAGCGGCGTAGCACCGTAAATAGGCAGTTAGCCTAATGCTGTATGTTAAAATAAAGAGGGGTGTAGTCAGTACTACAAAGAGGAGGAGTTCCTCATGTTACAGTAGCACGACACCCCAATGAGGTACCCGGTTAGGGATAAAGCCTCGGCCCTGCAAGCCATGTCGTTGGGGCGTAACACCGCAAGGGAGCCTAAGGCTTCATGTTGGGTTGTTTGGCACTACAAAGAGGCGGTTGCCTCATGCTACAGTAGTATGACACTACGATGAGGTTCCCGGTACGGGGTAAGGCCTCGGCTTTAAGCCACGTCATAGCGGCATAGCACCGCAAGGGAAGTGCAAAGCGCTTCATGCCATGTCTCTTTATAATGATCTCACCTATAGTGTATGGACAAAGAGATATCAGGCCGTCTCTTGAGGGTAAACTTGTAGACGCCCAAAATTATACACTGAAACCAGGCTGGCACAGGGCCTTTAATGTGTAGCCGGAAGCACATGTAACTACATTATGTGAGTGGAAAGAATTTCAGCTATGATGCAGAATTCAAGGCTTAGTCCATTCTTGTATTATAGTCTGTTGTTTGACCCATGCGGGAAGATTCAAGTCGTCAGCGACATCTCTCATAATGCATGATGGACAGTTACTGTGGGGGACACTTATACCCATATATAGAGATATGTGGGAGATTGTTGGGAGGTTTTTGGCATTTTCTTTAGAAACTTAGTCCCACATCGGATAGGCCAAAGAATTTGTATCTCTATATATTAGCTATGTTAGTTTAGAGATGCACATGTGGTGTGGAGGTGCACATGGGTGTGCCATGTGGGGTTATTTTTCTAATGGAAAAAAGGCTAAATCAACAATTAAAAGCATTAATGCTTTTTGCTCTTGGAAAATTTATTTCCATGGGAGCTAAGCCCCGTAGGGGCTTAGCTACTCGGACTCGGACTCGAATTCGGACTCTGGCTCATGGGCTCATGAGGCGTAATGTGGCATTTTGTTGGCGCACTTAGCACGTCAGCATCATCGCTAGGCGCATAGTGCGCTTTAGTTGCGCTCGTTGTGCGAGCCACTTGCGCGGCCAAGTTGCGTGCCACGTTGCGCGGCACAGGTTGCGCGGCCTAGGTTGTGCGACCAGGGTGCGCGCCAAGTTGCACGCCAGGTTGCGCACAGGTTGTGCCAGGTTGCGCACAGGTTGCGCCAGGTTGCGCGCAGGTTGCGCCAGGTTGCGCCCAGGTTGTGCAAGTGGCTCATTGTGCGCGTTGTGCGTGTGGCGCAAGGTGTGCAAGGCGCGCAAGGCGTGTGGCGCAGTGTAGCGCAAGTGGCTCTGTGCGCAAGGTGCAAGGCGCACGGTTTGCAAGAGTGGCGCAACTTGCTTCAGATAGTGCCTGTGCATGATCTGAGCGGTTACTGCACGTTCGGAGTGGTTATTATCACGTCCCGAATGTTGTGCTAACCGGACAGTTGCTACTCGGACCTATATAAGGTCTCCTCTCTCTCACAGGCAGATATACGATACAGAACACATTCAGAGAGTCACGAAAGTTTACAAGTGTTTCTTAACACAAGTAAACAGAGTCTGTGAGAGAGAAGAGAAGCTTTGCACCAGCGTTGCTTTTGCACGAGAGTTCGTGTACGATCCGAGGAGTCAGAAGAGCAGAAGTGTTCCAAAGTTCTCCGACGAACTTGCTGGTTCTTGGAAGCTATATGTGTGGGGCGAATATAGCTTTGAGCAACGGTGATCATTCACCCCAGCAGGCCATCTTCCATCTTTCGCCTGTCATCTTATTCGTCGCTGCTGTGATTACGAAATCTTCTTAGATTCTCGTATATCATATGCTGTTGTGGATTACGAAATCTTTTTAGATTCTCGTAATATAATAACGAGATCTTCTTAGATCTTCGTTATACTTGCGCAACCTTCCTAGAAGTGTTGCGTTGGAACATTATTCTTACAACTGTTTCATTTTCTCAATTTTTCATCAAAAAATTGTGCCCGGCACTAACATTTTACACAGCTGACAATTACATTAAGAAAAGAGGAAGGAGATGCAAGTATTCAGTACAATGAGTATTGCTATGCCGGTGGGTTGGTTGAGTATGTGAAATGGTTAAATACGGATAAGGTGTGATGTCCTTTTTTTTTCCATAATAAAGTACAAGATTTTGCTAATTTCCTAAATATTCATGCTTTTCAAATTTCAATATATACATCATAGCATGCTTCTCACAATAGAAGTACATAATTATTTAATGGGCTATAAATATAGTACTATGAAAGTTGCAATGCTCTTCATCTTTGATGGTTCAAATAATTGTAGTTTTTTTTTTCTTTCGAAAAGGTAATTTTATTATATGGAATTGCCATCACAACTTTGTCATACAATTGACATCATATTCTATATTATGCATATACCCAATTTGGGTAGTGCTCAGCTCTTCAAATATCTCTTGTTCCTCTTTCTCCAGACGTGTCATACGCTGGCTGACAACTTGATGCGAGCTTGTCTGAACCACCATGTGCCTCTGCTCGGAAGGTTGGAGATGTGCTCGATCTGATCCAACATCTCTTTGGATGCACCTTCTGCTAAATTTAGCTTAGCGCAATGATCACGCCATATATCCCATGTAAAATCACATTGGAAGAATAAATGTACAGAAGTTTCCACGCTTTGTTGGCATAGCTTGCAACTTTGTCCATGTACTTGTACTCCAAACCTGGCTAACCGGTTCAGCATTAGCAATCTTCCTCGTAACGCTTTTAACATATTCACCTGCACTTTGCTCGCGAGCCCTTTGACCTATATAAACTCGGTTCTTGGCATTGGAGGTGATATTGTATGACTCAGATCGTATGTTGAACATAGGTCGTACCGACCTGAAGGGGACCCATCCCACACCCGCGAGTCTCTGCTTATACTAGTATTGATTTGGATTCTAGAGATGTCCACTTGGAACCGCCAGCCAAGTGGATGGTCCGCCTGGTTCTATCTGTCATCCTGGATCAAGCAACTCACCATCTCGTTCATGTCCATTGTTGCATACATCCCCTATCCAACTCTATCTACCAAGCTCTGATGGTCCATCCACGGATCAAACCGTAGATGTGTGTCTAAACCACGTCCTATTTGCCAAGAAATTATTGACTTGATTTTACTCCAGAACCACAAAATAGTCTTGTACGTGACCGAGAAATTATTATTCGATATTTGTATCCAGAAATTCGATTCTTTTAGATACTTGTTTTGCATCCAGCTAGCCCATAACGACCTTCCTTCAATGAACTTCCATGTTAGCCTCAGGCCAGCCGTGTCACGGAGTGTGAATAACGAGCGCAGACCAACTCCTCCTTCATTCTTAGGCCGACACTACTCAGCCCAAGCCATCGTGTGAATGCCTCTGCGCCACACAAAATCAGCACAAAATTTGCCTACCTTCCTAATCGTAACCGCTATGTAACATAATAGTTTGAAGCCAGAATAAAGAAATAGCAGAAACAACCAACCTCACCAATTCAATTCTTCCTTCAAACGACTATGTTTGGGCTTGATGCCCCTCAATTCTTCTCTGTACATATTCCACCATAGTCGGACACTCGTGCACTCGAGCTAAACTAACAGTCAGCAGCAACCCCAAATACTTCACAACTAGGCACCCCTTTTCGATTTAGAGCATATGTCTGAGCTCATCGTGATTTTGATAGTGGGTGTTGAAATACATCTTGCTCTTGTCTCTATTGAGTTGCAGACCCGTCAAGAGTCCGCACTCGGTCATAATCTGTACTATTGCATTAAGTCCTCTATTGGAAGGAACCAGGAAGACTAATAAATCATCTGTGCATATGAGATGAGATAGTATAGGTGTAATCTCCTTGTACAATGGCACATCATATTTCTGTGAGTCGCAACGTCCATCAAACATGTGAAGTGTTCCATTACCATAGTAAATAGATACGAGATAGTGGATCACCTTGCCTCAGACCTCGGTTACTTTCGAAGAAACCATAAGGTTGCCCTTTAATGAGGATTGAAAATGTTGGAGTGGAAATCATTCGCGAATCCTATCTACCCAATTGGAGTCAAAGTCCATTGCCAGCATGATATGACATACAAAGTTACAAACTCTCAATTCACCATGACATATGCTTTTCGCGAATCCAACTTCATATAAGTCTTGTGTTCGCCAACTTTATTGAAATTACGCACTATCTTATGAGCCAGTAAGCTGTTCCGGGTGATCGATCTTCCTTTGATAAAAGCGATATGGTAGGGGGAAATCAACCCCTGCATGATCGTTTCTATACGATGATACATAATGGACGCAATAATCTTGTACAAGAAGTTACAATAAAATATCGGCCTGAAATCTGACGAGGATGTCGCTCCTTGGAATAAGAGTTAGGAAGATGTGATTAATCTTACAAAGAAGTTTGTCGCTTGTGAGGAAGTGTAAAACCCGAACCCCCACCTGACCATTTCCCTCTCCCCTACGTTCTCACTCTACCCTCAAATTCCTCTCCCCAAATCTCTCACCACCACAACCTCACCATATCTCTCTCACCTCTCCCAACTACAAACACCCTCTCACTCTCTTTCCCTCTCACACACCAACAACATCATCATACCTCTCCCCTTCCTTTTCCCCCAAACTCTAAACCAACCCTCCAAGCCATCCGTACGACGCTTCCCGTTGCGCCAGCGCGCTTCCTGCGCCCCGCCAGCAGCGCCCTCCGGCCGACCCGCGACCGGCTCACACCCCCGTGCACCGACCCCAGCACGGCCAGCCCCTGTTCGGCGCCCTTCTGACCGCCCCGTGCCCCTCCGGCGACACCCCCGCCGCCCCCACAGCACTCCGGCGTGGCCCCCCAGGCCAGCAGCACGCTCCGCGTGACCCCGCAGCCGACAACATTGTTTCGTGTGCTCGCAACCTCGTGTCCGCACGTCCCGTGCAACCCCGTGTCCGGCCCCTTTTTGGTGTTCCGGCGCTCCGTTCCAAGTCCGAGGCCTCCCCTCGGTGCTCCTTCGTGCAAATTTTCGATAAGGCTTTCTGTCAAAAACTTTTCCAATTCTAGAAACCTTTTCCATGTCCGACCAAGTTGACAGAATTAACACTGCCAACTTGGGATAGTTTTGTGAGACTCGTCTCACAGTATCGGTATTTATATACGGATACGTATTTTGTATTGTATTTCGTATTTTCTCGATTTTCGGAACGCTTTAAAATTTTCCCAAATTATAGATTTTCTCCTTGGCCGGTATATTGACGGTGTACCGGAGTATACCGACGGCATGCCGCTCGGATAGATTTTTCACATTTTAGATATTTTCGATTTCAGATATTTTCGTAAATAGTGTTTCCGATATTTTTATGAATAGTGTTTTGGATATTTTGATGAATAGTATTTAGATATTTTCGTGAATAGTGTAGATGCATTCTATTATCCAATGGACAATTGGTTTTCTTTCAATGGCTAGGATTGATCTAGATTTTGACACGGATCACGATCCGACGGTCATGATTAATTCACCCTCTCTATATATATCCTATGAGTTTCTCTCTCCTCTCTCTTTTCTTTCCTTCACCATTTCCCCTTCTCTCTCTTCTCTCTTCTTCAAGCTTGGAAAAGCTTGGCCTTGAGGCCTAGAGTGTGGTTTCGGAACCCCTCTTGGTGGTGGAGTGGAAGATTAGGCTCGGTTGCTAAAACCTAGGCAAGTACATCTTGCTCAAAAGTGACATGACCATACTTTATTTTTGTTTTCCATATAAACTAAAGTTTTATTGGCCTATAATATGCTTCTTTAAATTGTTAACATGTTTAGTACATAGCACTTTTGGTTTTGATCGACAGTATTGCGTAGATCTGAGTTTCTAGATATGATTTTTGAGTATTTTGAAGTTTTGATCTATCAAATATTTTAATTTGTGAAAACTAATACTTCCATGTTGTTGGAAATTCAATTCTATTCAATTTTGACTTTTGAAAGTCCGAATTTCGATTTAAAATAAAGTTTTTATGGCCGAAACGAGTTTTACTAAAAATCTGGATTTTGTTGCTGTTTGGAAAAACGGTATACCGCCGGTATGCCGCAGTATACCGCCGGTATGCCATTTTTGGCACCAGAAACCTTCTGTCTTTAGCCCGGTATACCGCCGGTATGCCGTTTTATGCTGTTTTAGGCTGTTTTTGTCCGTTTTTGTCCGTTTTTGATAATTTCTCGATTGTAATGAACTCTTAACATGATTAGATGACCTTGGTTAGTTAAAGAATGATTGTACACTCTATATACATGGTACATGCTTATGTTCACATATTGTTCTATATCCAGATTATAGATAGTGACCTGTCATGGTGCACTCCAGATTACTATATATGCCTAGCTCGATTCAGTGGCTCGTAGTAGCGCACTCATGACTTGATTTTCTTATATGCTTAGCTCGATTTAGTGGCTCGTAGTAGCGCACTCATGACTTGATTTTCTTATTGATTTCTAGACCCGAGATATGAGTACATGTTCTTTCTTGACACCGTGGATATAGCTTGTTGAATGTTAATCTATTGCATCTTGGCACTGGACAATCGAGTGTGAGTATTGTTCCGTGTATCACGTGATGTTAGTACGGGAATGTTCGTAAGTGATAACTTACGATTTACTCGTACATAGCACACGTCATCTTAGGAAATTCTTGAGTGTCCACGACTTGAGAATTTGACATGAATATGATAAGGTAAATGACTAGTAAATTCAAGTAGATCATTGTAGGAGGAAATTCGCACTACCAACCCCGAGCTCCAAGGGCCCCATGAGGCATGGCTCAACCCTGCTAGGCAAGGGCTCCATGACCTACCAAGTTTGCGTGTATTGATATACGATCGAGTCACATGTCGTGCCGGGTTGCGGCACAGTCAGTTATATGTTTTCTTTTACAAGTATATGATATGGGTGTTCATGTTACAAGTCTAGACACGTTTCATCTGCCAGCAGTCTTGTTGGGCAATAGATGTACTACTCGTACCCCTGGACATCCGGGTAACTGCAGTCAGGTAGTTGCGAAAATCCTCAACTTGCATACTAGTAATTAGGATTGTGATAACCCTAGCTAGTTAATGATAGAAAGCCGTAGGCAATGATTGGCCGTGCACTTTTGATTGTGAGTTACCTTATATGCTCTTGTGTCGGTAAGTGGCCAGAGGCTAAGTTCTGCTAAGGGAAAGATCTGCAACCCCAGTCCTTGTTTGGTTTAAGGGTTGTAGCTCTGATTCCTAGTAGTTCCTAAACCCCTTGTTGCTCATCGGATTATCATGTTCTATAGTTATATTGTTCAGTATTTCCATTCGGTCATTTATATTCTCGAGATACGTGCATTGGTACCGCACTAGTCTCGACCCGCATTTATTTACATTTGCCATATGTTGTTGTTTTGTTTGTGGGTTTTTGTCGTTCACCTCGAGCCTTCCTTGTGGTACTTGCTATTTGGGGTCTGACCCCACTGGTTTTGCATGGCCAGGTTTCATAGTTGATCACGAGGATCTACCATCTTCTCCTCCGGATGGTTCGCACTCAGAGGACCGATATGAATTAGCGAGTGGGTTACCTTTATTTCCTACTTTATCTTGTACTTTTATTTTGTGGTGTATTAGCCAAGGACATATGTTAGTCCTTATTTCTGGGTTTTGTTCCCTCCGTCTTAGTACGGCGTTGATGTATATTCTGGACAGCTGCTAGTTGTACATTTACGTACCTTTTGTATATTCAGTTGATATATCTTATATTATGTCAGCTCTCATGATTATGTATGTACTTGTGTTTGGGACGCCTTACCCATCTCATATATGATTTACTCTTTATTGCTTCTTATGTTGATTGGATTGAGATAGGAATTGTTCGACCTTAGGAGTCATCAGTGGCATGCTAGAGTCCACCCACTTGTCTTCTAGACAGCTTTGACCGTATCTCGGGGTACTGGCGTACTCTGATATACGTAGCTGGCTTTGTCTCGCCCCCGATCTCCAGTATTCTGGTTCTGGGGCGTGACAGGGTTTTTTGGTGGCCCATGCAGGTCTGTCTTCAGACTTGTGGGGGATTCATCTTGTTAGAATCTCAATCCTATATTTGTCTTCATTTGATCTCCCTTTGCTTATCGCATTCTCCTTTTCCTTGAACTGTAAACATGATTGACATATCCTTGTTCTATTCCTGTCCATTATTGATATCACGTGTCCTTATCATTCAGGGACACCCAACCTTCTTATCTATTTCTTTCGAGGATTTTATTGCTTCGTTTTCTTCCATGGTTCAGGCAGTATGTCGGCATCAGATCCCGCCTCCACAGAGTCAGGTACCAGTACCATCTCAGCATCTGGTGGCAGCTTAGTTCACTACACTCCAGTCAGTTCAGTCAGAAAAGTCAGCCCGATCCCATGTTCAGCACCTCCTTCCGACGTGGTCTCAGCAGTTTCAATGTTAGCATCCGACGCAGTTTGCCCAGGTTCAGTAAGTCAGATAAAAATTCAGCAGCAGGTAAGAGCAGCAGTCCCGATGCATAGGCAGAGAGAGTTTGTTATCATAGAGCAGATGTTGTCTGAGGGCAGTCAGATTGTTGGTAAGCTTCTGAGGTGTTCCTTCAGTCATTCTTATTCTTGGGTTCCGTCGACGGCCTTGTATTCCAATCATACCCGGAATGCGATGGTCGACTTGACATATTCGGCGAGTGAACACGAGTTTCTCGTACCACTCATCTGCCTTCGTATCTCGTGATACACGATATATATCATGTATCCCGACTACGTAGGTGCGTCCTGGATTAGAGTCATGTCTTCGACTGAGTCATTGGTACCGACTTACTTCGAAACTTGACCCTTGTCCACTTTGTGAGTCAGCGTAGGCAAGCGAGGACGAATCCCTACTCAACTGACTCAGGGGTATATTATTCCATATGCCTCCTTTTCTTGTATTATATATGTATGTATTTATTATTTTTTGTATTTAATTAAATTTTGTATCTCAAATATCACTTGTACACGGGATGTTTTCTTTCGATGTGTTATGATTTTACATTGTTTTAGCATGTGTATTTTTGCTCGACTGGCTTTAGGAAATTCCGAGGACGGAATTTTTCTAAGTTGTGGAGAGTTGTGAGACTCGTCTCACAGTATCGGTATTTATATACGGATACGTATTTTGTATTGTATTTCGTATTTTCTCGATTTTCGGAACGCTTTAAAATTTTCCCAAATTATAGATTTTCTCCTTGGCCGGTATACCGACGGTGTACCGGAGTATACCGACGGCATGCCGCTCGGATAGATTTTCCACATTTTAGATATTT
This sequence comes from Iris pallida, assembly GCA_029216955.1. Taxonomy (NCBI): domain Eukaryota; kingdom Viridiplantae; phylum Streptophyta; class Magnoliopsida; order Asparagales; family Iridaceae; genus Iris; species Iris pallida. The sequence goes on along the minus strand of JANAVB010021599.1, from coordinate 24,381,245 downwards.
TCGATTTCAGATATTTTCGTGAATAGTGTTTCCGATATTTTTATGAATAGTGTTTTGGATATTTTGATGAATAGTATTTAGATATTTTCGTGAATAGTGTAGATGCATTCTATTATCCAATGGACAATTGGTTTTCTTTCAATGGCTAGGATTGATCTAGATTTTGACACGGATCACGATCCGACGGTCATGATTAATTCACCCTCTCTATATATATCCTATGAGTTTCTCTCTCCTCTCTCTTTTCTTTCCTTCACCATTTCCCCTTCTCTCTCTTCTCTCTTCCTCAAGCTTGGAAAAGCTTGGCCTTGAGGCCTAGAGTGTGGTTTCGGAACCCCTCTTGGTGGTGGAGTGGAAGATTAGGCTCGGTTGCTAAAACCTAGGCAAGTACATCTTGCTCAAAAGTGACATGACCATACTTTATTTTTGTTTTCCATAGAAACTAAAGTTTTATTGGCCTATAATATGCTTCTTTAAATTGTTAACATGTTTAGTACATAGCACTTTTGGTTTTGATCGACAGTATTGCGTAGATCTGAGTTTCTAGATATGATTTTCGAGTATTTTGAAGTTTTGATCTATCAAGTGTTTTAATTTGTGAAAACTAATACTTCCATGTTGTTGGAAATTCAATTTTATTCAATTTTGACTTTTGAAAGTCCGAATTTCGATTTAAAATGAAGTTTTTATGGCCGAAACGAGTTTTACTAAAAATCTGGATTTTGTTGCTGTTTGGAAAAATGGTATACCGCCGGTATGCCGCAGTATATCGCCGGTATGCCGTTTTTGGCACCAGAAACCTTCTGTCTTTAGCCCGGTATACCGCCGGTATGCCGCAGTATACCGCCGGTATGCCGTTTTATGCTGTTTTAGGCTGTTTTTGTCCGTTTTTGTCCGTTTTTGATAATTTCTCGATTGTAATGAACTCTTAACATGATTAGATGACCTTGGTTAGTTAAAGAATGATTGTACACTCTATATATATGGTACATGCTTATGTTCACGTATTGTTCTATATCCAGATTATAGATAGTGACCTGTCATGGTGCACTCCAGATTACTATATATGCCTAGCTCGATTCAGTGGCTCGTAGTAGCGCACTCATGACTTGATTTTCTTATATGCTTAGCTCGATTTAGTGGCTCGTAGTAGCGCACTCATGACTTGATTTTCTTATTGATTTTTAGACCCGAGATATGAGTACATGTTCTTTCTTGACACCGTGGATATAGCTTGTTGAATGTTAATCTATTGCATCTTGGCACTGGACAATCGAGTGTGAGTATTGTTCCGTGTATCACGTGATGTTAGTACGGGAATGTTCGTAAGTGATAACTTACGATTTACTCGTACATAGCACACGTCATCTTAGGAAATTCTTGAGTGTCCACGACTTGAGAATTTGACATGAATATGATAAGGTAAATGACTAGTAAATTCAAGTAGATCATTGTAGGAGGAAATTCGCACTACCAACCCCGAGCTCCAAGGGCCCCATGAGGCATGGCTAAACCCTGCTAGGCAAGGGCTCCATGACCTACCAAGTTTGCGTGTATTGATATACGATCGAGTCACATGTCGTGCCGGGTTACGGCACAGTCAGTTATATGTTTTCTTTTACAAGTATATGATATGGTTGTTCATGTTACAAGTCTAGACACGTTTCATCTGCCAGCAGTCTTGTTGGGCAATAGATGTACTACTCGTACCCCTGGACATCCGGGTAACTGCAGTCAGGTAGTTGCAAAAATCCTCAACTTGCATACTAGTAATTAGGATTGTGAAACCCTAGCTAGTTAATGATAGAAAGCCGTAGGCAATGATTGGCCGTGCACTTTTGATTGTGAGTTACCTTATATGCTCTTGTGTCGGTAAGTGGCCAGAGGCTAAGTTCTGCTAAGGGAAAGATCTGCAACCCCGGTCCTTGTTTGGTTTAAGGGTTGTAGCTCTGATTCCTAGTAGTTCCTAAACCCCTTGTTGCTCATCGAATTATTATGTTCTATAGTTATATTGTTCAGTATTTCCATTCAGTCATTTATATTCTCGAGATACGTGCATTGGTACCGCACTAGTCTCGACCCACATTTATTTATATTTGCCATATGTTGTTGTTTTGTTTGTGGGTTTTTGTCGTTCACCTCGAGCCTTCCTTGTGGTACTTGCTATTTGGGGTCTGACCCCACTGGTTTTGCATGGCCAGGTTTCATAGTTGATCACGAGGATCTACCATCTTCTCCTCCGGATGGTTCGCACTCAGAGGACCGATATGGATTAGCGAGTGGGTTACCTTTATTTTCCACTTTATCTTGTACTTTCATTTTGTGGTGTATTAGCCAAGGACATATGTTAGTCCTTATTTCTGGGTTTTGTTCCCTCCGTCTTAGTTCGGCGTTGATGTATATTCTGGACAGCTACTAGTTGTACATTTACGTACCTTTTGTATAGTCAGTTGATATATCTTATATTATGTCAGCTCTCATGATTATGTATGTACTTGTGTTTGGGACGCCTTACCCATCTCATATATGATTTACTCTTTATTGCTTCTTATGTTGATTGGATTGAGATAGGAATTGTTCGACCTTAGGAGTCGTCAGTGGCATGCTAGAGTCCACCCACTTGTCTTCTAGACAGCTTTGACCGTATCTCGGGGTACTGGCGTACTCTGATATACGTAGCTGGCTTTGTCTCGCCCCCGATCTCCAGTATTCTGGTTCTGGGGCGTGACAAGTTTAGTATAATTTTTTAATTAGATTAGATAAATTGGTTTAGTGTTGATTAGTAGTTAAGTTAGATTAATTAATTGGCCATTAGTAAATATTTGTGGTTAATAATAGGACTTAATGAAATTATTTGGGTATTAGAATATTAATATATTATGATAGTTAATTATATAGTATTTTTATAATCAGTAAATATAGTCATTGGTGATAATTGATTAATCATCAAATATTAAGGTATTATTATTTCTTAGAGATTAATTATTTATAGTATTTTCCAATAAAGTAAGTCATAAGTTTTATGTATTGGTTATAGTAGTTTAATTATTAAATCTAGTAATTATAGGTATTATATTTTAAGATAAAATATTATTTGGAAAATATATTATTCTGGCTTGTTAAAGCGAATATACGAAAAATAAGCTTTATTAATAAATATGATTTTACTAGTGAAAAGATTTTGTTTTATAAATAAAAGTATAAATTTCTGCCTTAATAATAAAATGTTTACTATTAAATAATTTCTGGACAAGAAAGAAAATTTTGGTAATAAAATAAATATTATGTTCATTATATTTAGAAATTAGTTTTTTTTACTAAAAATAATACTTTTTGGTTTTAAAGGGGTATTTGGCAATTCTTAGTCAGAAAAATGTTATTTTCTATTAAAATATATAAAAATAGATTTTTGGACATAAATGATAATTTTTACAAAATATAATAGTAATTACGAATAAAATAAATATTTTTTCGTATTTTGGTAATTTTGGTAAAAATAGGTATTTCTATTAAAAGGATATATTTTGTCACTAGTATTTATTAATTATAAACTTATTCTTGAAATATAAATATTACTATTTTTCGTAAATAACTTTGTTGCCTTTCAACCAACCGGACTTAGATTCTAAATTAGTCGGCTAACGTTGCCTTAGAGATAAGTTAGCCTAGTTGCTAATACGGTATTTTGGGTTATGTAGGATTCAGAACTTACGTCAGACCCGTGATTGTACTCCCGTCTACATCATCCGGAGAACCAAGGCAAGTTTTATATCTTTCATGTCTGCATTTTATTTTAATATTAAATATATACATCAGTAGTTTCATGTACTGTAGTGAACTGATTCACAGTGGATCCCTCTCGGACTCCACATCGATTGACAGATTGATTGATTGACTCATTGACTCGGGAATTGCTTGGGAGAGTAGTATAACGTCTGTGACCAAAGCCAAATATCACTCCCCGTTCCCAGAATGCATATTTTAATACGTATACTGCTTGAATATATTTATTTAATATTTATCATGCATTTGTTCTGTATTTAATTCCTTTAATTCTTCGCTAATTATTTTTTTGTATTTTATTTTCTGCTTTAAGTTTTGCTCTTGGGTTCGGCTTGGGTTGGTTTATTTCTGGAATTTGGTGGTTCATCATGAACCCGACCAACCCCCTACCTACCATCATTCTATTTAAAGCCCCAACCCTCTCTCTCTCTTCATTACTTCTCCTTCTCATTTACTCTTCTTTTTCCTCATAACTCTCTCCACCTACCAAGAGCTTAGGCAAGTACATCTTGCTCTACTTGAGAACCCATATTTTTATGGTTCATTTATCTTCCTCTCGTGATCCTAAGATAGTTTAGAACTTGGCATTTTACATTTTGAAGTTTTATTTTTTGTAGATCTAAAAATTGCCATTTTCGGATTTGTGGGTTTTGATCTATCAAACTTCCTTATTTTCTAGTTTCGTTTGTTCCAGATTGTGAGATTTGTGTTATAACCCCTTTCGATCCGTGAAACTCCCATTTTTGGCTCAGATTAAAGTTCATGGAATTGGAGTTTCGGAGGCTCTACACACACGTTTATACGTGCTCGCGTAATATCAGGCTCTACGCACACGTTTATACGTGCTCGCGTAATATCAGGCTCTACGCACACGTTTATACGTACCCGCGTAATATCAGGCTCTACGCACACGTTTATACGTGCCAGCGTAATATCAAGCTCTACGCCCACGTTCATTCGTGTCAGCGTGAATTCGGTTTACGCAAGTCTACTCTGGCTTGGTGCATTCTTTACGCGTACATTGTTTTACGCGTAACGATTCCTTTTACGCATACATTGTTTTACGCGTAACGATTTCTTTTATGTGTACATTATTTTACGCGTAACGATTCTTTTATGCGTACATTATTTTACGCGTAACTTTATTATTTACGCATACTCTCCTGGCTTAGCGTAAGACGAGTTTTTACGCGCAACTTTATTCCTTTATTAAGCGTACTTCTTTACGCGCAAGCTTTATTCCTACATGCGTGAACTTCCTTCACACATAAATCTCTTTTACGCGTATTTCATTGGGCGTACTATTCTGGCTTAGTGTATTTCATTGAGCGTACTCCTTTGGCGTACATGACATCTCTTATTTATCCTTACGCCTTTTTGACATGAACTCGATATAATCATGATATGCTAATATTTTAATACATATTGTGGTGTGGAATGTGCCCTGTGTCCCGATTGGTTTATGGATACCCAGTATGACTGGAAATTAACCCTGAGAGTTATAGACTCGACTATACTAAATACTATTTTGACTTTCATGCCTTGGCACGAATTGACATTGATTGTTACCTTGACTAAATGATTGATCATGCGTTCCTAGTTGGAACTAAAGAGACTGGCAAGCCGTCTTACTGAAACTGAATGAGACACGTTCATATTAACTATGAACCATTACAATCGACTAGCCGATCCCGAACATGGACATATGGACATGTGCAGGCTTCAACTGATTTTCTATAAAAGAAGTATGTGTACTTTACAGTCAAGGCATGATTATTCTGTGGCTAGGTTTGATTATTGCATTACGCTATGTAAGACCTACAACCTAACCGCACTGGCATCGTTGTAGAGTTGTGCATATCGTACTTTGTACTAAAGTACTCATTCTGAATGCCCATGATCCACGGCATAGGATTTCAATTAACATAGAGACTACTAAGTTAAATAAAATAATGATTGCATGGAGAGAATGGATTTTCGAGTTCTTACATGGCAGCCATCCTTGGGACAATTAGTGTCCCGACATGCCGGCTGGTTTCCACAGATACTACAAATCTGCCACACGGGCAGGGAACGGTATCTGCTTATATTTATTTGCTGTATACTGATGACGGGCGTCCCGCTGGGACTCATCTAATTCATGATTGACGCAATTGATTATTGGGTAGACTAGCCTTGCTTGTACATAGTAAGAACTGAGGAATCCTTATTGCATATTTCCAAGACAACTTGGAACTTACAATAGCAAGTCGTAGTAGTTGCATGACTGATTAAATTGATTTATTTGTGTACTGTACTTACTTCGTTCACTAACTGAGATGATCAGAATATCAGGACATGACGGGTCAACTTCTGTCCTTGTTTGGTTGGGAAGTTGGTTTGAAGTGTCGTGATGTTGTGTGAATCCCAGTAGCAAGCGGAGACTTATTATTATATTCTTAACTCTTATCACTGGTTCTAGTTCTCATATCGTGCTTCCTTGTGGCACTTGCTATTAGAGGTCTAACCTTTCTGGTTTTGCATGGCCAGATTTAGAGCCAGTTTCCGAGGACTCAGCTTACTTCTACCTCCAAGATGGTCAATACTAGAGGGATGATCGCAGGAGGACACGAGTGGGTTCTTTACTTCCTTGCTCGTTTTGCTACTTACTTTACATTTTGCCACTTGGCACCGACATGTTAGTCGGACTGTCATGTACTTACCTTTACATAATTGTAACTAAGTCAGACTGCAGCTGATAACAATTGTGTATACCTTGCTATATCATCTGGCTATATTTTGTACAGCCAGAACTCAAAAACATTTTGACTGAGCGTTCGGGACGTCTTAATGCTTTATCTTTGTCACGACCCGCACCCAGTGAAAGGGCACGAGAAGTAACGAACGCCCAGCCTACGCCGCAGTGTCGACAGTAGAACGCTGTCCTGAGTCACAGTATCTAACACAGTCTAAAATAAACTCCGAATAGAGAGTAAATAATAAGTAACTCAATCACAATACTAAGATGGAATAGAAGAAAGAATCTCAAGAGAGTCACAGATAAAAGTCTAGGTGTAAACAACCAGAATAAATCTCAAGTACAAAAGTACAACTCATAAAGTCTCAAACACAAATACAAATAAAATACTAAGTCTCAGCTAGACTCTAGGCAAGTCCTCAGCGACTGTGGGATCCTCCTGAGGGTCCACGTCGCCAGTGTCATCTAAGCCAATGCCATAATAGGTAGGACAGTACTCCTTATCAATACCTGTAAAATTTTCAACATGCCCAGTCAGGACGGAACAAGCACATATCTCTCACAACAGTTCATAGCAGGAATGGACATATAAAGCAAGCTATAGAAAACTATACATGAATCGCTGTAAAGGAAATCAACAAGAGAGAGAGACTATAAAATGAGATATAATATGACAATAGAGAAATATAACCTTCTACGTGAATCAGAGCATGAATTGGTTATGTAAACGGTCTGGGTTGCACATGGATACAGATATGGAGTGCACATGGATACCTACTGAGGATAATGATCACATAACCAACTACACTCTCCCTGCCCCCAATCAATACACAAGGATCAATACATGTTATGTTATTGCACATGGATATCAACTACTGTACATACATGGAGTTCATATGGTCATGAGTGTACATGAATAACATATGAGTGAACATGGATAAATATGAATACATGGAGTACATGATGGCCATGATAAAGTACATGAACATGACATACTCGATGTATCCGAGAGGATAACATCGCATGGAAAGATCCAGAGAGTACTAATCCGTGTGAACATCGTATCAGCATCAAGTATACTAGTCTATAACAAGAGAACATATCCAAAGAAGTATGAAAAGATCAGAGAATGTACTCGCCTGGCAAATCGAACTGCTGATGATGAGGTGTAACTAAACTGGGGCAATGTAAACCTATTTAAAATACACACATGTCACAACCAAGTCCATAATATCAAGAGAAATAGCTACAATGCAAGACTACATGCTTCTAGGTCCATTTTAGTCAAAGTCAACCCTCGGTCAACTCTGGTCAAACCTGGTCAACACTAGTCAAACCTGGGTCAACTGGTCCGTCTACTAATTTCTAGGTCATACACAAAATTTCAGGTCATTTGGAGTTCGTTTGAGTTGAATTGGATCAAGTTTGACCCAAAGTTGACTTTTGTCAATTTGGTCAACTTGTCGGCCAATTCGACTAAACTAAGCTCGAAATGATAAACCAAAACTGTCCTAGGGCTCCTATAGTCATGTACACAACTACAATCTAATCTAAGAGAATTAACAAGCAATTATATATATATATATATATATATATATATATATATATATATTATATATATATATATATATATACACACATGTGTATATACAAACAAACAAAACCCAAATCTAACAAAATGGTGTGTGTGTGTGAGTATGCAATGGTGCTTACTGAAATAATGGTCAAATCTGAGATTAAAATCATTCAAACATAATCATGGTATTACCCAAATTACTATACTATTATATACATCTATATAAAGTAAGAAAACTACATATATATATATATATATATATATATATATATATATATATATATATATATATATATATATATATATATATATATATATATATATATATATTTTATATATATACCCAAACTACATATATATATATATATATATATATATATATATATATATATATTATTATTATTATTATTATTTTATTTTGTATATATATATATATATATATATTTTGTATATATATATTTTGTATATATATATATATATATATATATATATATATATATATATATATATATATATATATATATATATATATATATATATATATATATATATATATATATATATTATTTTTTATTTTGTATATATATATATATATATATATATATATATATATATATATATATATATATATATATACAAAATATATATATATATATATATATATATATATATATATATATATATATATATATATATATATATATATATATATATATATATATATATATATATACAAAATAAAAAAAAAAATAATATATATATATATATATATATATATATATATATATATATATATATATATATATATATATATATAAATACAAAAGCTCAATTGGAAAGATACGCAAGAAAAAAAAAATATATATATATATATATATATATATATATATATATATATATATATATATATATATATATATATATATACAAAATAAATAAAAAATATACAAAATAAAAAAATTATAATATATATATATATATATATATATATATATATATATATATATATATATATATATATATATATATATATATATATAAATACAAAAGCTCAATTGGAAAGATACGCAATGATGCGTGGTACTTAGAAAGCCTAAAATCTGGAATAATTCCCCCTCGACCCATTCTCCACGTATGTGTGTTAGGAATGGGTTTCAACGGGGTTAAACATATATATATAGTTAGATATATGCATAAAGCTATATATAGTAAACACATATATCCATAAATGATGGAAAATTGTGAAACAAAGCCAAAAGTTGATTCTCACATATTTGAAATATCATATAAGTCCTGTAAACTCAGAATTTTGAAGCTAAAATGCTGGAAATTGAAATATCACATATCAACTAAAAATCGAAATATCATATAAATCTTAATTTTTTTTTCCAATTCAATGAAAACCCGATTATGCTTGGAAAAAGGCAAACAAATAGGTGATGATTCCGCAGATCACTTCTCGCAAGTTCTAATTATCATATATGAACTAACAATTCAGAAAATACGGACTAAAATGTCAAGGATCAAAAAATCACATTTATATTCAAAACTTGAACCCGAAAAACTCAATTTTGACAAAACGACTCAAAACGCAAAATACACCAAATCAACTCGCAAAACTCAGCATACACGCTGGTCTCAACCTACGTGATACGCTCGGGTACTCTCGGGTTCGAAATCGTGTCCGTGTCGTGACCACAGAACGCGGATCGAAATTTCCCGATACCGCGTGGTACGTGTGCATTCTCGCTCGTTTGAGCGCCGCATACGCAACGAAATGCCACATGCTCGTGCACATAGGGGGGTCCTGGGGTAGGTCTAGGACACGACGACACGGCAACACGCTGCCCGAAACAGCGCACGCAGACCCACGCACCCGTGCGGCCTGCTGCGTGCTCGTGCGCGCCCGCGCGCCCTCGTGCGTGTGGTGCCGGCCTCGCTGTTCCCTCTTTGGGCCACGCCGTGACTTGGGATTCGTCCTACGGGTAGTCTAGGTCTAGGTCGACACGTCCCGGGTCCTGGAACGGGTCTTCGCTGCGTCGTGTGCGCGCACGAAGTTCGTTTCCGCGACAAAAATGAAAGTCTGAATGCACAGTGGCTGAGCGGTGCACGCGCGATATCTCCGCGCTCGCTCAACGAACAGTCGTGAAATTTTACGAGATTGAGGGAAGAGGTTGCTCCCACGTGCTCACAAATTTTCACACAAAAATACGCTCTGTGCATCGTGCAATCACACGCGGACAGCAGGGCACGCACGGCCTCGTGCACGGGATCCGTGGACGTGCGTCCGTTGCCCGAAACGCCGCTGAAACGATGTCAAACCCAAATCCGTCTTCACGAAAGTTTATTAAAATTATATTATCTAAACATCCATGAAGACAGAAATGGAAAACAACAACTTTCTATCCTAAGCGGCATTTCGTCGAACACGTGCCGTAAGGGACCGACACGGGCTCGATACCTCCATCAAACGGAGTCGAAATCCCACCAAATTTCGTAGGCAAGGCTAGGGTACCTATATGGATGCAAAAATGAAGAAACAAAAACTAGATTTGCAATGCTAGATTGTGGTTTTACCTATTGTCAAAACTCAATGATCGGGGCTCCTCGATTGTCGTGTCGGCCGATTTTCCTCCAGCAAAACCTTCCGTCTCCACTCCAAAAATGATCCAGCAGATCCTCCTCTCCTCGACGAGCGGAACGGAGTTCGTTTGGGAAGAAACAGACTCCGGATGAAGGAAAAAGGTGTTTTGGAGAGTTGGATCTCTTAGGGTTTCTTTGTGGAGGCTACAAACTACAAATGAATGCAACAAAGGGAGAGGGTACTGTTGTTGGGCGGCCAAGGGGGGTTCTCTAGGGTTAAGGTTTCAGTTGGGCCAACTCTTTCTCAAGTAGAAATGGGCCCAAGTCAAAAAGCTCAAAGGCCTACATGCAAAAAGGCTAATTAAATAATTAAAAGCCTTAAAAATATTCTAATGCACAAATTAAATTCTAAAAATGAAAATAAACATTCTAATGCAAGGTTAGGCCCCTATACAAGTCCACTAGGGTTAAACCAGTTGCTAGCACAAACAAGAGTCAACATATTCAGAAAATCACACAAAGGTCCAAATGGCTAAAATGACTGAAATACCCTTCTATGAAAAAGTGGATGTTACAAATCTACCCTCCTTAAAATAATTTCGTCCTCGAAATTAAAGACAAAATGCATGATTAAGAAAGAACAAAATCATACCTCAAGACTGGAAAAGATAGGGGTAACTTTCGCGCATCTCATCCTCTCTCTCCCAGGTGGACTCTCCTAGAGAGTGATGCTTCCAAGCTACGCGAACTAAGGGTATCGACTGGTTCCGCAACACCTTCTCTCGTCGGTCCAGAATCTCCACAAGCTGCTCTGGATAACTGAGAGTAGGTCCCACCTCAATCTCAGAATGGTCTAGTACATGTCACGACCCGCACCCTAGAGTTAGGGCACGAGACGTGGGTACGTCCAGCCTACGCCGTAGTGTCGGCGGCAGAACGCTGTCCTAGGTCACATACATCTAACAGTATAAGGCTATGCAGTTTATACTCCCCAAATGGGGGTGACATAGCAGAATGTAAACTCAATCACATCTAAGGTAGAGCATAATGGAAGATATATAAAATATGAAATCCAAAAGAGATATAGCAGATAGAAGTCTAAGTGTCTAAGATACACAAACCCAGAAATATGTCTCAAAGCTCAAATACAGTAATCCATACAGTAAATACAACTCCAGACAACTGAAAATAGCTAACTAAACAACCTCTAATGTGTTTCCTCTAGGCTAGCAGGCAACCTCCAAGCTATCTGTAAAATTTATCAACAGGTCCAGTCAGGACAGGAGCGAGCACAGTACATCTCAACAGTTCATAGCAGGTTAGAAAATATAATCATGCAGTAAAGTAAGATATAGATACTGAAGGAAATGCAGTATGTAAACAGAGAGAGAACTTTAATAGAAATATCTACTATAAGTAGAGAGCTACCAGTGACTAGTGATTTAGAGTACAAAGTCGACATGTGAACGGCTTGATTTGCACATGGCTATACTAAAGAGGCGTACATGGCTATTCTACTTTGGAATTGTTCACATGGCTATTTATACTCCCCTGAACCCCTAATTAATACACAAGGATCCAACCAGGTTATGTTATGATTCTATGTAACAGCCCCCGAAGGGTGGTAAGCCCCCAAAGGGTGATATGCCCCCAAAGGGTGATAAGCCCCCGAAGGGTGATATGCCCCAAAGGGTGATAAGCCCCCGAAGGGTGATATGCCCCCGAAGGGTGATATGCCCCCAAAGGGTGATAAGACCCCAAAGGGTGGTACATAGTAGTCCCATAAATGGGAATTCTGATAGACCCAATAAATAGGATAAGGATTTTGATAAGACTCTGTGATCATATGAGTATATGTCACAAGTGATCAAAGAACCAAAGAAGCATATGATACGCCATGTAAGTGAAACGCACAGAACATAGAGTACCCGATGCTCCCTGAAAGGATAACATCTCAAGAAGGGATCCATATAGTACTAATCCGTGTGACCAACGTGACAGTATCAAGTAAAGTAATTTTGTCACGCCCCAGAACCAGAATACTGGAGAGCGGGGGCAAACATAGCCAGCTACATATATTGAAATGAAGTCCATCTCGCTACACGGTCACGACTGTCTAGATATGAGGGTTTACTACAAGCCAACAGTCTCTTAAGGTCAAGCCTACTGTCTCAATCTCAAGCAAATAATATAATTACAAGATGTTTGACCACCAAATATACAATAAAAGGCATCCCAAATATTACATATCAGCTGATCATGAAGCTAGTCATACAAAATACTAGGACTAGCAAGAGTTAAGTCATACATGATCAACCCTAGGATTTGTTAATCATGTTTATAGCCCGTAGGCAGACAGTAAGTAAAAGTGCATCGAGCTAACAGGTGCTCGTCGGCTAAACGCCTCAAAGGAATAATTTTACAATAGAGTGAGCGAAACAAAATAGAAAACCCACACGTAGCCCGGATTCCTTCTAGTCGCCACCATCGGGCTGGAGGTTCGATAGATCCTCGGGTGCTGCTGCTCCGAAATCTGGCCACACAAAACCAGCTGGGTCAAACCCCAAAAAGAGCAAGTGCCACAAAGGAGGCCACGAAATAAGAACAAAAGCCAGCATATCAGAACATAAGAAAATAAAAGAAAAGTACAAGTACAAGTAATAAAGAGCACGTCAGGACAATAAACGACTAGGGACGTGGAACCATTCGGGAAACCAGGTTACAACCCGTAAACCAAACAAGGACCGGGGTTGTAACCTTTTGCCTGAATAGCTCCTTGTCTCTACCCAATTATTGTTGAAACAAGTAAAACAATCATGTTCAGGGGTACCAGGGTACAGGGACTAGACAAGACTCAGACAGGGTTAGACATCATCTATTCACAAGCGGCCAAGCAATTACTACGGCTTACTACTTTAACTAACTAGGGTTATCACAAGCCTAATTACTAACAAGATGCAAGTGAGAAATTCCCAGTCCCAAGCCCTGCAGACCATCCAGTTATCCTTCCGCGGGTTGAGAGTATGGTTGGGTACACCGCCCCGGAGACGATATACCCTTAGGTGACTTAGAGGGTGCAACACATGACAGTGCGCTGGAAATGTGCTCTACTCGTCGGCAAGCTACAAGTCCAATTAAGAGCGCCCAGATAACGAGATTGCCTGTGACTGGAAATTTTCTATGAACTATAGTTTGATCTAGTCATTAGCCTAATCCATATTCAGTATGAATCCCTGACCATGGGAACCAGGGAGTCACGTCCTAGACATGATGCAAACAAGACAAGTAGATTACACAAGCAAGCAAGCAGGAACACCCACGGTGTCAAGTTGATTATACGAGTCAAGTTAGCTGTCGCAACAGCATCAAGTCAAGTCAAGTTACAAGTTACAAGTCAAGTCAAGTCAGTAGTGCGCCGCCACGGGCCACTATCAAGTTATCAAGGTAAATCATGTCAGGGTACTTGTCAGGAGTGTGCCACGACGGGCCACTATCATGTCAGGAGTGCACCACTACGGGTCACTGTCGTATTATGCTAGTTCTTTGTCATACCATGCCATGTACAATAGTCATTCCAAACATGTTAAGTAAAATCAAGTTCTAATGTAGAAATGAGCGTAAGGATATAAAATGAGTGTAAGGATATAAAATGAGCGTAAGGATATAAAATGCCATGTACAATAGTCATTCCAAACTGTCGTATTATGCTAGTTCTAATGCTAGTTCTTTGTCATACCATGCCATGTACAATAGTCATTCCAAACATGCGTAAGGATATAAAATGAGCGTAAAATATCTAATAAAATATCAATATACAGGGCTATAGAAGAGCCAGGCTTAGAGAAATAAAACCAAAACTCCAAGAGCCAATGGATTGCGCAAGGGGTGGATTGCGCAGGTGTCAGCTGCGCAGGGTGCCAAGTGCGCAGGGGCACAGGGCGCAGGGGCAGATGGCGCATGGGTCAGATTGCGCATGAGCAGACTGCGCAGGAGTGAACTGCGCAGGGGTGGATTGCGCATGAGCAGACTGCGCAGGAGTGAACTACGCAGGGGTGGATTGCGCATGAGCAGACTGCGCAGGAGTGAACTGCGCAGGGTGAAGTGCGCAGGAATGGTTGGCGCATGGGGCTGAGCGCAGTTCACCATAGGGCAAGCTGCGCGGTCGGCACTGCGCTAAAGAGCGCAGGCCGAGAGGGGCTGCCCAGTCCAGCACTGCGCTAAAGAGCGCAGGCTGCAGGCTGCTACTCCAGGCCGAGAAGAACACCAAGAATTCAAATTTTTATATCTTTGTCAAATCAAAGCCAAATCTAGATTTTTAAAGTTCTAACTTGAGTAAAATTGAATTCTCTTCCACATGGAAGCATCAAAACCCACAAAAAAATCCAACCAAAATAGATCAAAATCATGTAAATCCGAAAATAGTTAAAACCTAGATCTAGAACAATAGAGACTCCAAATCACAAAATGTCAAGTTCTAATGTTGATCACCATGGCCTAATCTAGCTAATGAACAAATAAAATGTGGTTCTCATATGGTGGTAAGGTGCACTTGCCTATGGGTGTTGGTGAGTTGTGTAGAGGAAGGAAGAAGAAGGAGATGGAGAAGTAAATGAAAAAAAAAATAAAGAGGAGAGAGAAAAGTTAGGTGGGATTTAATAGAGGTGGGTGTGTTGTGTTGAGGGTGGAGCATAGGCTAAGGTGTTCCAATGCATTTAAACCAAACCAAACCAAATCAAACCAATTCTCCTCCACAAAATAAAACCAAGTCATGTAAAACCCAATTACGAGAACCAAAATCTGCAAGTCAAGCCAATTACAAGTACATGCCAAAATCCGAGAAAATAAATACAGGTCTGAAATACATGCAAGCTTGACAAAATACGTATTCAGAATATGGGTGTTACAACTCTACCCACCTTAAAAGAATTCCGTCCTCGGAATTTAATTAAGAGGCTAGAGAGACAAGGACAAGCTATATTAATCACAGGCAAGCTATAACCAGGCAAGCAATCAGACAATCATACATGCAAGCAAGGGATGGAAAATATAAGGCATAAAGAAGACATTATACCTCACGAGTCAAACAGGTAGGGATATCGCGATCGGATATCATCCTCACGCTCCCACGTTGACTCACCTAGAGAGTGATGACCCTAAGCAACACGGACTAAACTAATAGTCTTGTTCTTGAGTATCTTCTCTCTCCGGTCCAATATAGACACGGGTCTCTCCTCATACGAAAGGTTGGTACCAACAACCAATTCTGAATGGTCTAGGATATGGCTCGGGTCCGGGATATACCGTCACAATTGGGACACATGGAATATATCATGCACCTCACTTAGCGACGGCGGAAGAGCAAGACGATAGGATACATCTCCTACTCGCTCCAGGATATCGAACGGCCCTATATACCTAGGACTAAGCTTTCCCCGTACGCCAAAGTGAATGACGCTGCGGTTAGGCGAGTTCCTAAGAAATACATGGTCGCCGATAGCAAACTCCAAGGGACGTCGATGAGCATCGGCCCAATGCCGCTGGCGATCTTGGGCAACTCGAAGACGATCTCTGATCCTTCTGACCACTTCAACTGTCTGGGCAATCATCTCTGGACCAAGCATCTGCCTCTCTCCGACATCATCCCATGCTAGCAGGGATCTGCACTTCCTACCATACAGAGCCTCGAACGGAGCCATCTGGATACTGGCCTGGAAACTATTGTTGTACGAGAATTCTACAAGATGCAGGTAATCTTCCCACGAACCACCGAAGTCGAGGGTACAAGACCTCAACATGTCTTCAAGAGTCTGGATTGTGCGCTCCGACTGGCCATCTGTCTGCGGATGATATGCCAAACTGAACTGGAGACGAGTTTCCAAACTCTCTTGCAGGCTACACCAAAAGTGCGATATAAACCTTGAATCTCGGTCCGAGGTAATACTGACGGGCACACCGTGAAGCCTGACAATCTGCCTGAGGTACATCTCTGCTAGCTGAGCCGTTGACTGCCCAACTCTAAATGGAAGAAAATGAGCCACCTTCGTGAGCCGGTCAACTATAACCCAAATAGCATCTCGACCAGCGGGGGATCTAGGCAATCCATTCACAAAATCCATGGTCACATGCTCCCACTTCCATTCTGGAATCGGCAAGGACTGAAGAAGTCCAGCGGGCCTCTCATGTTCAGCTTTAACCTGCTGGCAAACCAAACACCGAGAGACAAACCGGGCTATCTCCCTCTTCATGCCATTCCACCAGAAGTGCTGACGGATATCACGGTACATCTTCGTGCCACCGGGATGAATAGAATACTGCGAACTGTGAGCTTCTGCCATAACCTCCTGTCTGATATCTCCACTGGGTACACAAAGACGAGTGCCGTGTCGAAGTGTACCATCTTCATGGATACATAACTCTGGCCTTCTTCCTGCCTCATACTCTGCTCTGAGCCGCTGAAGCTTGGAATATGTAGATTGTGCCATCCGGATCCTCTCAACTATGCTGGACTGAACCTGTAGACTGGCCATCAATGCCACGCTGGTAGGAAGAACTACTTTAATTCCCATCTTCTGAAAATCTGCCAATATCTCTGGTTGCGCCGTCAGGAAATAAACTCCGGCTCTTCTGCTCAACGCATCTGCTACAACGTTGGCCTTCCCTGGGTGATACTGCAAATCCACATCGTAGTCCACCAGTAGCTCGAGCCATCTTCTCTGCCGCATGTTAAGATCCTTCTGGGTGAAAACATACTTCAGGCTCTTGTGATCAGTAAATATCTCCACTCTATCTCCGTACAAGTAGTACCTCCACAACTTAAGTGCAAACACAACTGCTGCTAGCTCCAAATCGTGGGTCGGGTAACTCTTCTCATGGTCACGAAGTTGGCGTGATGCATAAGATATTACCTTCCCATGCTGCATCAAGACACATCCCAATCCTCTGCCTGAAGCGTCGCAATAAACTGTGAATCCTTCGATCCCATCTGGAAGTGTGAGAATGGGAGCCGTTATCAAACCTCGCTTCAACTTCTCGAATGATTCCTGACACTCCACTGTCCAAACAAATGGCACATCCTTACGAGTCAACTGGGTCATCGGTGCTGAAATCTTTGTAAAATCTGAAACGAATCGCCGGTAGTAGCCGGCCAATCCAAGGAAGCTGCGAACCTCTGCCACTGAACTAGGTGCTGGCCAAGTCTCGATAGCCATAATCTTCTGGGGATCCACTCCTACTCCTCCTCGGGTAATGATGTGACCTAAGTATGAAATGCGATCGAGCCAGAACTCGCATTTGCTGAATTGGCGTACAACTGGTGCTCTCTAAGCGTCTGAAGGACGATTCTGAGATGCTGCTCATGCTCAGCTTCGCTCTTGCTGTAGACCAAGATATCATCTAGGAACACGATCACGAACTGATCCAGGTAAGGTATGAAAATACGATTCATGAGGTCCATGAATACTGCTGGCGCATTGGTTGCTCCAAAGGGCATAACAAGGAACTCCCAATGTCCATACCTCGATCTAAATGCTGTCTTCGGGATGTCCTGCTCTCTGACTCTGATCTGGTGGTATCCTGACCGCAAGTCTATTTTTGAGAACACTGAAGCCCCTTTAAGTTGATCAAACAAGTCATCTATCCTCGGGAGAGGGTATCTGTTCTTGATTGTCACTGAGTTCAAGGTACGATAATCTACACATAGCCTGGACGTACCATCCTTCTTTTTCATAAGAAGCATCGGGGCTCCCCAAGGCGATCCACTTGCACGAATGAATCCCTTGGTCCTGAGTTCTTCAATCATCTTGTACAAAATCTCCAACTCTGAAGGCGCCATTCTGTAGACTCTCTCTGATACTGGTGCTGTCCCGGGGATCAAGTCTATGGTGAACTCGATCTCCCGCTCTGGCGGCATCCCTGGAAGTTCCTCTGGGAAGACATCTGGAAATTCTTCAACTATCCTAGGCAACTGCACTGCTGCTACTGCCATCCGCAATACTGGGGATGATGGTTCCACCGCGCCTCTGGAAAATGAAAACTCTGGCTCGCCTGGAATACTAAAGACAACCCTGCCAACATGGCAGTCTATCCTAGCATACTGGTTCCTCAACCAATCCATGCCTAAGACTACATCATAGTCTGCCATAGGAAATTCTATGAATCTAGCGGGGAACTCTCTACCGCTAACTACGATCCGACACAAGAAAAACACTCGATCTACTCCCACAAGACCATTACCAGTAGGTATATTGAGCCTCACTGATAATGACTCGGGCTCCAATCCTATCCGTGTCGCGAATCGTGCAGACATGAATGAATGCGATGCACCAGAATCAAATAATACTGAAGCTGGAAAGGAGTTGACGAGAATAGTACCTGCCACTACCTCACATGGTGCAACTTCTTCTTCCATAGCCATCATCATGGCCTGACCTCTAGCTGCGGGTCCCCCTGCTGGAAACCTCTCTGCCTGCTCTGCACTGGGGCCTGGGCACACTGCTGCTGGAAAGCCTGGGCCTGAGACAACAATGGCCTTGGGTACTGCTGCTGCTGCATGGGTGCTGGTCCCCTAACCGATGGACTGGTTAGGTTGGAAAAGGAAGAACTACCTATTCGGACAGGCTCCTATCTTGTGATCTACCGCTCCACAAGCTAGGCACAATCCTTGTGCCCTACGACAATCTGCCACTACATGGCCTGGCATCCCGCAATGTGAACATCCTATCGCGGAAGTCTGCTTCTGCTTCTGCTGCTGCGGGTAAGTCGGGGTCGAATGCTGAACCGACGTCACTGAGGCCGCCCGCCTCGGAGTTCCAATGGTCAAACTTCTAGCTGCCGGGGCCGGGGCTGATGATTGGTGCATCTGACTGTGGGACCGCTTCCTACCTCCGGTCCTATCCACGATCCTCTGGGAGGTGTACTCATGCCTCCTAGCTTCCCTCAATACTGTATCGAACGTCTGGTGCTCGAACTGCTCGACTGCCAACAAGATCTCCAAATGCAGTCCCTGCTGGAACCGCTGGGCCCTATCAAACTCGGTCGCCACCAAGGTGGGGGCAAACCTACTGAGTCTAGAAAACTCAGATGCATAACTGTCGACTGTTCTGTCTCCTTGCTTCAAGTTGGTAAATCTGGTCTGCAGGTCGTACCGAGCCACAACATCGAAATACTTCGTCTGGAATCTCTCTCTAAAGACTGTCCAAGCAATGGGTGCCACTAATCCCATGGCTTGCGCTGCCCACCAACTGCGAGCTAAGTCCAACAACTGCAGGCGTACCACCGCCACCTTCTCATTCTCTGGTGTCCTAGCTGCTTCCAGAATCACCTCGGTATCCTGGAGCCAAGCGTCCGCAGCAATCGCATCTTCACTGCCGTCGAAGAAGGGAGGGTTCAGGCACTTGAAGTTGTTGGCCGCGCTGTTCCCTGGATGACCGCCTCTGGTCAAAGCATCTGCCACTGTCTGGTGCAAGGCGTCTCCTCTGCGATCTTGAGAAGTTATCAAGGTCCTGATGAGACCTACCAAGGTGCCATCATCAAGTTCCGCAGGCTGGACGGGCCGAACTGGGGGTTCTCCTCCAGTAGGTATAACTCGGGAGGCAACTCCGGAATGCTGGACTTGATCTCCAGGTTGCTGCTGGTCCGTAGGAGGTGCTCCACCTTGCTGATCGGCAGGGTCAGGTACAGTGCCGCTGAAGAAGACGACACAGAGAAAACAATAAGGAAGGACCAGGACAGATCAACGATACAAGCACATGATCAAGGCAAGAATCCAGAGATTCAGAGGATATGAACGGAGATTAAGGACGAGTAATGATTGAGACATCTATTCGGTAAACCCTCACATTTCTTGATTGACAAGACCTGCATGGGCCACCACTTAAACCATGTCACGCCCCAGAACCAGAATACTGGAGAGCGGGGGCGAACATAGCCAGCTACGTATATTGAAATGAAGTCCATCTCGCTACACGGTCACGGCTGTCTAAATATGAGGGTTCACTACAAGCCAACAGTCTCTTAAGGTCAAGCCTACTGTCTCAATCTCAAGCAAATAATATAATTACAAGATGTTTGACCACCAAATATACAATAAAAGGCGTCCCAAATATTACATATCAGCTGATCATGAAGCTAGTCATACAAAATGCTAGGACTAGCAAGAGTTAAGTCATACATGATCAACCCTAGGATTTGTTAATCATGTTTACAACCCATAGGCAGACAGTAAGTAAAAGTGCATCGAGCTAACAGGTGCTCGTCAGCTAAACGCCTCAAAAGAATAATTTTATAATAGAGTGAGCGAAACAAAATAAAAAACCCACTCGTAGCCCGGGTTCCTTCTAGTCTCCACCATCAGGCTGGAGGTTCGGTAGATCCTCGGGTGCTGCTCCGAAATCTGGCCACACAAAACCAGCTGGGTCAAACCCCAAAAAGAGCAAGTGCCACAAAGGAGGCCACGAAATAAGAACAAATGCCAGCATATCAGAACATAAGAAAATGAAAGAAAAGTACAAGTAATAAAGAGCACGTCAGGACAATAAATGACTAGGGACGTGGAACCATTCGGGAAACCAGGTTACAACCCGTAAACCAAACAAGGACCGGAGTTGTAACCTTTCGCCTGAATAGCTCCTTGTCTCTACCCAATTATTGTTGAAGCAAGTAAAATAATCATGTTCATGGGTACCAGGGTACAGGGACTAGACAAGACTTAGACAGGGTTAGACATCATCCATTCACAAGCGGCCAAGCAATTACTACGGCTTACTACTTTAACTAACTAGGGTTATCACAAGCCTAATTACTAACAAGATGCAAGTAAAAAATTCCCAGTCCCAAGCCCTGTAGACCATCCAGTTATCCTTCCGTGGGTTGAGAGTATGGTTGGGTACACCGCCCCGGAGACGATATACCCTTAGGTGACTTAGAGGGTACAACACATGACAGTGCGCTGGAAATTGCTCTACTCATCGGCAAGCTACAAGTCCAATTAAGAGCGCGCAGATAACGAGTTTGCCTGTGACTGGAAATTCTCTATGAACTATAGTATGATCTAGTCATTAGCCTAATCCATATTCAGTATGAATCCCTGACCGTGGAAACCAGGAAGTCACGTCCTAGACATGATGCAAACAAGACAAGTGGATTGCACAAGCAAGCAAGCAGGAACACCCACGGTGTCAAGTTGATTATACGAGTCAAGTTAGCTGTCGCAACAGCATCAAGTCAAGTCAAGTTACAAGTTACAAGTCAAGTCAAGTCAGGAGTGCGCTGCCACGGGCCACTATCAAGTTATCAAGGTAAATCATGTCAGGGTACTTGTCAGGAGTGTGCCACGATGGGCCACTATCATGTCAGGTTGGTCATGTCAGGAGTGCACCACTACGGGTCACTGTCGTGTTATGCTAGTTCTTTGTCATACCATGCCATGTACAATAGTCATTCCAAACATGTTAAGTAAAATCAAGTTTATGACAAAAGGCGTAAGGATATAAAATGAGCGTAAAATATCTAATAAAATATCAATATACAGGGCTATAGAAGAGCCAGGCTTAGAGAAATAAAACCAAAACTCCAAGAGCCAATAGATTGCGCAAGGGGTGGATTGCGCAGGTGTCAGCTGCGCAGGGTGCCAAGTGCGCAGGGGTACAGGGCGCAGGGACAGATGGCGCATGGGTCAGATTGCGCATGAGCAGACTGCGCAGGAGTGAACTGCGCAGGGGTGGATTGCGCATGAGCAGACTATGCAGGAGTGAACTACGCAGGGGTAGATTGCGCATGAGCAGACTGCGCGGGAGTAAACTGCGCAGGGTGAAGAGCGCAGGAATGGTTGGCGCATGGGGCTGAACGCAGTTCACCATAGGGCAAGCTGCGCCGTCGGCACTGCGCTAAAGAGCGCAGGTCGAGAGGGGCTGCACAGTCCAGCACTGCGCTAAAGAGCGCAGGCTGCTACTCCAGGCCGAGAAGAACACCAATAACACCAAGAATTCAAATTTTTATATCTTTGTCAAATTAAAGCCAAATCTAGATTTTCAAAGTTCTAACTTGAGTAAAATTGAATTCTCTTCCACATGGAAGCATCAAAACCCACAAAAAAAATCCAACCAAAATAGATCAAAACCATGTAAATCCGAAAATAGTTAAAACCTAGATCTAGAACAATGGAGACTCCAAATCACAAAATGTCAAGTTCTAATATTGATCACCATGGCCTAATCTAGCTAATAAACAAATAAAATATAGTTCTCATGTGGTGGCAAGGTGCATTTGTCTATGGGTGTTGGTGAGTTGTGTAGAGAAAGGAAGAAGAAGGAGATGGAGAAGTAAATGAAAAAAAAATAAAGAGGAGAGAGAAAAGTTAGGTGGGATTTAATGGAGGTGGGTGTGTTGTGTTGAGGGTGGAGCATAGGCTAAGGTGTTCCAATGCATTTAAACCAAACCAAACCAAATCAAACCAATTCTCCTCCACAAAATAAAACCAAGTCATGTAAAACCCAATTACGAGAACCAAAATCTGCAAGTCAAGCCAGTTACAAGTACATGCCAAAATCCGAGAAAATAAATACAGGTCTGAAATACATACAAGCTTGACAAAATACGCATTCAGAATATGGGTGTTACAAATTTAATGCAGGAAATAATTCTAAGCAAGATATGAAATGGTCAGAGAATGTACTCGCCTGATAACCTGAACAGATGATAAGTATAGGGGGTCCAACTGAAGCCACAGAGTCCTATTTAAAGCAACACATGTTACAAGGTGTTCAATTTGTAATAAATAAATCTCTACAAGCAATCTATTTTATCCTAGGTTCTTCTAAGTCAAAACAACTCTAGGTCAACTCCGGTCAACCCTGAAAGTCAAACCTAGGTCAACTATGGTCAAACTAGGTCTAACAAGTCTAAATTAGGTCAAACAAGTTATTCTAGGTCTAAACAAACTAAGTATATGCAAATCAAGTATCCAAGATAGCTACTAACTCATAGCCTAAGTCACTTACTAAACCAAGCACAAAACTAAACCATAAGCTAACAAGGCACACAAACTTAGTCATATAATGTATATATATTATTCACATTCACATATTCATATACATAGATATATATAGGAAAGCTATATATATAGGCACATACATACATATATATATATATATATATATATATATATATATATATATATATATATATATATATATAAAGAGAGAAAATATATATATATATATATATATATATATATATATATATATATATATATATATATATATATATATAAAGAGAGATAAAAGAGTAAGTGAGTATGTGTGTGTTTGGCATGTGTGTGAAAGGATATGTGTTAATGTTCTAAAATTTAGTGATAGGTAGGTGTATGTGACATGGGATACATGTTGTCAAAGGGTGTATGAATGCATGTGTGTAAAAGGTTATTGGTTAACTCAGTTTATAGAAATACATACATACTTACCTTGTATACATGCATACATACATATCATGTATATTACATTTACATGATACATACATGTATACTTGTATTATATTATACTTACATTCATGCATATTAGATACTTGTATTTATATTAACATATTGCAAACATTTATTTTATTCATGCATCTATGCATTACCTACATGTTTTATACATATACATACATTGTTTATTCATATCATTTCATACATTAACATAGAGACATACAAACATGCACACATCATATATTCCATACCTTGCATTACCTTACATATCATGTTATATATTATCATTCATTTCTTTCATATATTACATTATCTTTAAGTTGAATACATCATATATGGATACAATACATTATCTTGCATGCTTGCATTCATATATTACATTCTATATTACCTATATACATATATTTTCTCCATTCATTCATGCTTGCATCATATACTCTATATTACCATACATGTTATCATTATATATTGCATTACAATATCTATACATTATGCATTCATATCTATCATTACATATATATTTTGTATTCATATCTAGCATTCATATATACTTTCATGCATACATTGTATATCATTCTTTCATTCATGCATTGCTTATATGCATTATATTAATTGTATTCCTACATGCTTGCATTCAACCATATATATACATTAATGTAAAAAGAATATATATCATATATATTATTTCATTCATCTAACATATCATGCATTACATACTCTATATTCATTTAATATCCATACTACATAGGCTCATAGGTTACACAAAATGCATATATCGTGTAGTCACTCTTCTACTTAAAATCAATACTATACCAATTGGGCATTCACTAAATTCTAGGATTAAACTATGTTATAGATCTTTGTGTTAGCTTTCCGAAACTTTAAACGGATCGTATTTTCGTGTCCGGAAGCTCCCGGAATCGCAAAAACACCGAAACGCATTCGTCTTTCGTACAGCTGACACTCAAATAATTTTACAGAAAGTTTTAGAATGAATCTGGCTTATTAAAATATATATTTGGAAAGCTAACTTCGATACGGTTCTTTTAAAAAAAACGGGAGATAAATCGAAGTTTTAAGCTAAAAGTTATGACATTTCTAAGTTGCTATTGCTACTAAAAACGTGGATAAATATTATGACGAATTTAGGTAGTTTGAGACAAGAAACACAAGTATATAACATAATATATCAAGAACTCACTCTCTACACTAATATATATATATGAGACACTATAGAACACATCTCCAATACAAAAATATGAGATTAAACATGTAATAATTCATTCATACATAACAACAACACATAGTGTGTCCAAATTTTGGGGTTTTCCCACATGGACACAACCACAACACAAAAGACACTCCTATGACCTCCAAATGGACACAAAATGGACACAAATGGAGATACAACCATGGGGATCATTCTTATGGGTTCAAAATATTTTTATATACATGTAGGGATAGATTAGAGGAGAGATTATACCTTCCGGGAGAGAGATTCAAAGGAAAATCCTTCCGACACGACACCGACACGTAGAGATTCTAAAAGGACACGAACGAGCTCCGAATCCTCCCAAACTTGGCTAGCACCCTCTAACCATGGAGTAGAGGAGAAATGAAGAAGATTTGGTAGAAGAAATGGTTGATTTGGAGATAAAATCAATGGAGGTTCATCTCTAAATTAATTTGGGAAAGAACAAGAGAGAGAAAGTGGATGAAAACAAATGAATGAAGGAGTGACTCACTCCTTATCCCCCCCATAGGTGGCTGCCCAAAAAGGGTGAGGTTTTCCCTATTTGAATGTCCAAAATGCCCTCCACTAATCTATTTGATTTAAATTAGGAATGGGTTAAAGGTTGAGGTCAATTTAGTCTAGTTTTAAGTATCTAATTAAACTAAACCTATCCATAAATAATTAGTCTAACTACTAACTAAAATTAATATCATGTGGACTAAAATTAATATCATGTGGGCCATGCCTAACTAGTGTGTGGGTCCCACTAGAGTCAAACTACCCTCCGGGTTCACGTTTCAAGTCGGATTGAGTTGAAATTCGAACCCGACTCAAATAACCCCAAAACAATATCATAAATAATAAAATAAATTTCAACCCCAAAATAATATCATAAATAATAAAATAAATTTTAAAAATATTCAAAAATATAAAATGATAAAAATACCCCTGTTTCTGAAAATTGGGGGTGACAAATTTATCCACCTTAAAAAAATTTCGTCCTCGAAATTAAAATGTTCATACTCCTTTAGGTCAAACCCCCACAATCAAAGTCGCAGAACTTAAACAAATCATATGATTTAAAAGGACGACATACAAGATCATGGCATACGGTGGTAGTGAAGTCTCATCTAGGTATACTAGTCATGCTAACCAAAACGGTCACAGGGTATCAAAACACACAAGCAATCTAGGGTGCTAAACTAGAAAAGATACAGAATAATAATCATCAAAACTGTAAGACAGTCTACCATCCTATATGAAACTGGTACTTATCAAAAATAAATAAAGATGACTACCAATTATCTATAAAGGGGTACTATTCAAAGAAAATCACAATCAAAAGTTAAAGAATGAAAGTCAATTGCATTGAAATCCAATCACAATATATATATAGAGAGAGTGTTAGAGAAGGAAAAGCTAGCATTATGTAAGGTTATGTGGTTCGTGTGTGTATGGGTGTATGTGGACATGTTCATATGGTTAGATAGTAGGCATGTGTGTATGTGAAATATACAAGAAGAATATAGGAGGATTTGGATTTCGAAATAATAGCTATCCAGTTACACTACTCATGGCATATTGGTTAAACAATCTACAACACACAACCTATTTACTCATAACATGCATGGCTAACCATATACATATATATATAAAGAGGTAGAGATTTAGTTATGTATCTATATACATTATAACATGTATGCATAAAATCTATATATATCTATATAGATATATGAACATAACATAAAGGGGAAGGGTTAAGTTACATGACAGTGTATACTACGTTAGGGTGTGCGTGTCCTTGTACAGGGTTATAGCTTAGTATTGAAAGATTAAAACCGGTTTTAGTTCAGCATTTACATACAAAATCTGAAAATAAGCTAACATTTAAACCAATGCAATATTAACATAATGTAGTTTCAGAATTTAGGGTTTGAACATCACAACTAACTCAATGCTCTCAACACATCCTAAACATGATGGAGATGAAACCCTAACATACTATCCATTCCTTTAGCTACACATACAGTTCAATATTACATATTAAATCTGAAATTGAACTAAACATTTGAAATCAATATAAAAATGTTAATATGTATTCAGTTTTAGGATTTTGGAGAAATTCGAACATCAAACCAACCCAATGTTTATCACAACCTAACATGTAAGAATATGAAACCTAAATTTATATCCCTAAATACCACAATGTATATAGCTCAAAATATTATATTTAAAACAATAAATTGAACTAACATTTAAATTCCAATATTAAGGGTTAATATGCACACAGTCTTAGATTTGACAAATTCAAACACAAAACTCAACTAAATTTTTTTTTGAATTGAAACCCTACGTATAACATATATGTGCAGTGATATAAACAAAACTACTACCATGAAATTTATATTGAATTACGAATTTAAACTGGAAAAACAGAAAACCAGAAATTTTAGGATTTTGACAATTTAAACATCAACAACATATTAATATGTATTTAGATAGGTGGGGAAATCAAAGTGTAGCATGCATACGTATAAGGCAAGGATCTGTGTCCACTATATATTCTCATGTCCCAATATAAAAATCAATTTCTACATCAAGACCAACATTTAGATTCCTACCAAGATTGCAAAGTAGGTGATTGGTGAAATCAAGACAGTTTTATTATTATTATCGTTATTTAATACAATAATAATAGCAAGAAGAAATAACAATGAAATCTATTCTGCTTATCTGTTCAAAGGAAGAACCATTTTGAAACCATAGCTATAATATCAAATCCAAGATAAGGTCTAGCAAAATCGTCGATTCATTGTATTAAGAAGAAATTCATAGTAAGAAGTTGCACAAGGTTCATAAAAATAGCTAAAGCTACTCCTAAGTTAAATAATGAGAATCAAAACAAAACAAATAATAATTTCTTTTTTTTTTTGAAGGACTGAAACAAAAGTAGAGAAAACATGTTCGAAAATATTTAAGGTACAATCTGATAATCATATGCGTCTATCCACAATCATGGTACTCTAAATCCTCCTCATACTAGTAAGCAAGGCTACGATAATCACAGAGTCCTCGACTTAGGCACATACCTCTAGAATCATGGTATGTAACATTTTCGCGATGCCGCTAGCTTGGCTGCGAAAACCTTAAATTCCTACACCCGAGAAATATATCCAAAATCAGACTATATGTCCTCACCATGCTGGCTAATGTGACTATAGAAGACTAGATTCCATAACTTAGATGACCTAGCCCATATAATTTCATCTTGACAAAAATTAAATTAAATCACAATGAATACCCAAAAATCAAATTTATCAACGAACATCAAGATTCAAAAATGAACAAAAATCCTTCAAATCATATAAATACAAACTCAGATGCTACAGCTAACATCAAGATTCAAAATTCAACAATCTTCCATCAAAATCAATAAATACAAACTCAAATTCAACAATAATCCATCAAAATCAAATTCAACAACAGAAAATAAAGATAAATCAAATCAAGGAAAAAGAGAGTTTTCAAATCGAAGTTAAATAAGATTCTCAAGGGTCGTCCCAGGAATCTCTCAAGGGATCCTAACTGTGATTGAGTATCTTCAAAATATATCCTAATCCTATTGCTGGCTGTAGTGGTACTCTAGTTCGAATAACACTACATAAACTCGACCTGCATGGGCCACCACTAAAAACGTGTCACGACCCGCACCCTAGAGTTAGGGCACGAGACGTGGGTACGTCCAGCCTATGCCGCAGTGTCGACGGTAGAACGCTGCCCTAGGTCACATACATCTAACAGTATAAGGCTATGCAGTTTATACTCTCCAAATGGGGGTGACATAGCAGAATGTAAACTCAATCACATCTAAGGTAGAGCATAATGGAAGATAGATAAAATATGAAATCCAAAAGAGATACAGCAGATAGAAGTCTAAGTGTCTAAGATACACAAACCCAAAAATATGTCTCAAAGCTCAAATACAGTAATCCATAAAGTAAATACAACTCCAGACAACTGAAAATAGCTAACTAAACAACCTCTAATGTGTTTCCTCTAGGCTAGCAGGCAACCTCCAAGCTATCTGTAAAATTTATCAATAGGTCCAGTCAGGACAGGAGCGAGCACAGTACATCTCAACAGTTCATAGCAGGTTAGAAAATATAATCATGCAGTAAAGTAAGATATAGATACTGAAGGAAATGCAGTATGTAAACAGAGAGAGAACTGTAATAGAAATATCTACTATAAGTAGAGAGCTACCAGTGACTAGTGATTTAGAGTACAAAGTCGACATGTGAACGGCTTGATTAGCACATGGCTATACTAAAGAGGCGTACATGGCTATTCTACTTTGGAATTGTTCACATGGCTATTTATACTCCCCCGAACCCCCAATTAATACACAATGATCCAACCAGGTTATGTTATGATTCTATGTAACAGCCCCCGAAGGGTGGTAAGCCCCCAAAGGGTGATAAGCCCCCAAAGGGTGATATGCCCCAAAGGGTGATAAGCCCCCGAAGGGTGATATGCCCCCGAAGGGTGATATGCCCCCAAAGGGTGATAAGCCCCCGAAGGGTGGTACATAGTAGTCCCATAAATGAGGATTCTGATAGACCCAATAAATGGGATAAGGATTCAGAGAAGACTCTGTGATCATATGAGTATATGTCACAAGTGATCAAAGAACCAAAGAAGCATATGATACGTCATGTAAGTGAAACACACATAACATAGAGTACCCGATGCTCCATAAAGGGATAACATCCCAAGAAAGGATCCATATAGTACTAATCCGTGTGACCAACGTGACAGTATCAAGTAAAGTAATTTAATGCAGGAAATAATTCTAAGCAGGATATGAAATGATCAGAGAATGTACTCGCCTGATAACCTGAACAGCTGATAAGTATAGGGGGTCCAACTGAAGCCACAGAGTCCTATTTAAAGCAACACAGGTTACAAGGTGTTCAATTTGTAATAAATAAATCTCTACAAGCAATCTATTTTATCCTAGGTTCTTCTAAGTCAAAACAACTCTAGGTCAACTCCGGTCAACCCTGAAAGTCAAACCTAGGTCAACTATGGTCAAACTAGGTCTAACAAGTCTAAATTAGGTCAAATAAGTTATTCTAGGTCTAAACAAACTAAGTATATGCAAAGCAAGTATCCAAGATAGCAACTAACTCATAGCCTAAGTCACTTGCTAAACCAAGCACAAAACTAAACCATAAGCTAACAAGGCACACAAACTTAGTCATATAATGTATATATATTATTCACATTCACATATTCATATACATATATATATATATATATATATATATATATATATATATATAGAAAGAGAGATAAAAGAGTAAGTGAGTATGTGTGTGTTTGGCATGTGTGTGAAAGAATATGTGTTAATGTTCTAAAATTTAGTGATAGATAGATATATGTGACATGGGATACATGATATCAAAGGGTGTATGAATGCATGTGTGTAAAAGGTTATAGGTTAACTCAGTTTATAGAAATACATACATACTTACCTTGTATACATGCATACATACATATCATATATATTACATTTACATGATACATACATGTATACTTGTATTATATTATACTTACATTCATGCATATTAGATACTTGTATTTATATTAACATATTGTAAACATTCATTTTATTCATGCATCTATGCATTACCTACATGTTTTATACATATGTATACATTATATATTCATATCATTTTATACATTAACATAGAGACATTCAAACATGCGCACATCATATATTTCATACCTTGCATTACCTTACATATCATGTTATATATTATCATTCATTCCTTTCATATATTACATTATCTTTAAGTTGAATATATCATATATGGATACAATACATTATCTTGCATGCTTGTATTCATATATTACATTCTATATTGCCTATATACATGTATTTCCTCCATTCATTCATGCTTGTATCATATACTCTACATTACCATACATGTTATCATTATATATTGCATTACAATATCTATACATTATGCATTCATATCTATCATTACATATATATCTTGTATTCATATCTAGCATTCATATATACTTTCATGCATATATTGTATATCATTCTTTCATTCATGCATTGCTTATATGCATTATATTAATTGCATTCCTACATGCTTGCATTCAACCATATATATACATTAATGTAAAAAGAATATATATCATATATATATTATTTCATTCATCTAATATATCATGCATTACATACTCTATATTCATTTAATATCCATACTACATAGGCTTATAGGTTACACAAAATGCATATATCGTGTAGTCACTCTTCTACTTAAAATTAATACTGTACCAATTGGACATTCACTAAATTCTAGGATTAAACTATGTTATAGATCTTTGTGTTAGCTTTCTGAAACTTTAAACGGATCATATTTTCGTGTCCGGAAGCTCCCGAAATCGCAAAAATACCGAAACGCGTTCGTCTTTCGTACAGCTGACACTCAAATAATTTTACAGAAAGTTTCAGAACGAATTTGGCTTGTTAAAATATATATTTGGAAAGCTAACTTCGATACTGTTCTTTTAAAAAAACTGGAGATAAATCGGAGTTTTAATCTAAAAGTTATGACATTTCTAAGTTGCTATTGCTACTAAAAACGTGGATAAATATTATGACGAATTTAGGTAGTTTGAGACAAGAAACACAAGTATATAACATAATATATCAAGAACTCACTCTCTACACTAATATATATATGAGACACTATAGAACACATCTCCAATACAAAAATATGAGATTAAACATGTAATAATTCATTCATACATAACAACAACACATAGTGTGTCCAAATTTTGTGGTTTTTCCACATGGACACAACCACAACACAAAGGACACTCTTATGACCTCCAAATGGACACGAAATGGACACAAATGGAGATACAACCATGGGGGTCATTCCTATGGGTTCTAAATATTTTTATATTTATGTAGGGATGGATTAGAGGAGAGATTATACCTTTCGGAAGAGAGATTCAAAGGAAAATCCTTCCGACACGACGCCGACACGTAGAGATTCTAAAAGGACACGAACGAGCTCCGAATCCTCCCAAACTTGGCTAGCACCCTCTAACCATGGAGTAGAGGAGAAATAAAGAAGATTTGGTGGAAGAAATGGTTGATTTGGAGATAAAATCAATGGAGGTTCATCTTTAAATTAATTTGGAGAAGAACAAGAGAGAGAAAGTGGATGAAAACAAATGAATGAAGGAGTGACTCACTCCTTATCCCCCCCATAGGTGGCTGTCCAAAAAGGGTGAGGTTTCCCCTATTTGAATGTCCAAAAAGCCCTCCACTAATCTATTTGATTTAAATTAGGAATGGGTTAAAGGTTGAGGTCAATTTAGTCTAGTTTTAAGTCTCTAATTAAACTAAACCTATCCATAAATAATTAGTCTAACTACTAACTAAAATTAATATCATGTGGACTAAAATTAATATCATATGGGCCATGTCTAACTAGTGTGTGGGTCCCACTAGAGTCAAACTATCCTCCGGGTTCCCGTTTCAAGTCGGATTGAGTTGAAATTCGAACCCGACTCAAATAACCCCAAAATAATATCATAAATAATAAAATAAATTTTAACCCCAAAATAATATCATAAATAATAAAATAAATTTTAAAAATATTCAAAAATATAAAATGACAAATATACCCCTGTTTCTGAAAACTGGGGATGACAGTACATGGCTAGGATCTGCCACATATCGTCTCAACTGCGATACGTGAAATATATTATGGACTCCCGCTAAGGAAGAAGGTAAGTCCAGTCTGTATGACACGTCACCGACCCTTCCGCTGATAACGAAAGGTCCGACATAGCGTGGGCTAAGCTTTCCTCCTCTACCGAATCGAATAGTGCCTCGAGTCGGTAAAATCCTCAAGAATACCATATCTCCAACCTAGCACAAGTATGGTCTCAATTAACTAAAACAATCACATAATCAATAAAACACAAACAAACTTATTCTAATCCTAAGTCTAAGCTATACCTCAAACTGCAAAGGTCTCCGGTGGCTGTCGGCCCAATGCCGCTGTCTGTCCTGTGCCACGCGAAGTCGATTCCTGATGAGCTTTACCTTCTCAGCTGCATCTACAACCATCTCAGGTCCCAGTAAAGCTGGTCTCCAACATCGTCCCAAGACAAGGGAGTACGACATCTACGCCCGTACAACACCTCGAATGGTGACATACCAATGCTGGCCTGGTAACTGTTGTTGGATGCAAACTCTACCAAGTACAGGTGATCCTCCCATGATCCTCCAAAATCTAGAACACAAGTTCACAGAATGTCCTCGAGAGTCTGAATAGTCCTCTCCGACTGTCCGTCCATCTGAGGGTGGTATGCAGTACTGAATTTGAGCTGAGTGCCCAAACTAGTCTGCAAACTCCGTCAGAAATGGAAAGTAAAGCGACTATCCCGATTCGAGACAATGCTCACCGGAACTTCGTGTATCCTGACAATCTGCCGCATATACAACTCCGCTAGCTTCTTCGTAGACGTCCCCACTTTGAATGGCAAAAAGTGGGCCGATTTGGTCAACCTGTCCACGATGACCCAAATTGCGTCTTTCTCTCCTGATGAACGCGGCAATCCCGAAACAAAATCCATCGTGATGTGCTCCCACTTCCACTCCGGAATGGGCAATGGCTGCAATAGTCCTCTTGGCCTCTGTCTCTCCGCCTTAACCTACTGACAGACTAGGCACCTGGCTACGAAGCGTGCTACCTCCCGCTTCATCCCATACCACCATACATGCTCCTTCAAGTCTCTATACATCTTATTGGCACCTGGATGCATAGTGTACTTATGTCACGCCCCGCTCCCGTAGGAGTGATCGTCCTCGCTAAGGTGTGATACCGCACGAGCCTAGATTGCGCTCGTGCAAGGCAGGTTCATAACGGCCGATTACATCGGCGGCGACGGGGTCGTCGCACAGAACTCCCAAGCAGATATATTGAAACATGCAGCAAAATATTAGAACAATTACACATGAACACAAGTCATTCAAAAGAGACTCTTTTATTGATATTGAATACAAGATTACATTTGTGGGCGCAAGGCCGAATTACAAGTCTCTCGTGCTCACTTTTCTCTCATTTACAATTCACTCTGCTCTCTCTCATCTCTCGATACATTGTTTGATGTCAACGGAAGCTTCGGAAGGTGATGTCCATACATTATGTCCTGTATAAGTCTTCAATCCACGCGGCCGCATGCTTCGAGTCGCCAAGGAACTCCGTGTCTCGACGCATCCAAGCGAGCTCTGCGCCACGAGCTTCTACCTGTGCCTGCACATAAATACTGTGTGGGTGTCAGTACTCAACTGTACTGGTGGAGTGAGCTTCTCGCCCACCCATACATAACCGATACGTTCATTTACTTTGTGCAGTTTAAAACCCTTTCGATTGTCTTTCTAGTCTTGCCTTAGGATTCATTTTTAGGACGAGGACGTCCGACCAAATCGAGGTGCCAAGACATGTTCGTACTTATAATCCTAACGTATGTTTCGATCGAGGCAGTGCCTCATCGCCTAGGTACTTGACCAAACTTGCAACTCGGTACGGCAGGGTCGGGCCATACTCTATTCACGACTTAGACATATTCAAGACAGTGCCTCGCCGAGGAGCAACTTACGCGAACTCGACCGTGCCAAGACCTTTACTTGAACTCAAGTGCCTCAAGCCTATTCTCGTGCCAACGACGTCAAAGGGACGACTCGTACAGGTCGTGCCTCTAGACCTTGCTTAGACTTGTTCGTGATTCAAGGTTGAGGCCGCGCCTCGTAACATATCAAGACTTATCATGCTACCGCCTTGCGGCCTTCCTGATCGACTCATTTGCTAACTTAGACAAGACTTGTGAAACATAGTGTTGATTCTATGAATATTCCGATGCCATCTATCGTGCCAAGCACGGTGCCCATGCTGCAGCCCATTCTTAGGCCCAGACCTTGTGTTACTGACTAGACCTGTATTCAAGCTCTAGACTTACATTCAAGCTCTAGACCCAAATCCAAAGGCATACACGCGGTGTGCCGCTATCTGTCGACACATCTACATGAGTGGTCACTAGCAATGTCAAGCTATCTTGGACTGGCTCGTGGGATATCAGTCTCGTCCCTACATGGGTAGCTAGCCCGGAGGCGTCGAAGTCTCCCATGCGGTTATCCAGCATCCTACTTTGAGCCACACTCGCTTCCCCCGGGCCGAATGATCCCGGTGCCCCGACTATCATTCGAGAAGACTACACCTTGTCGACAAGTTGTCCAATGACCATGCAAGTCTCAACTCGATCTAACCAATCCTTCCTTAACATGACCATGCATTCGTTCTTTCTTTCGAGACTTAACGAGACTCCCAAGCCGCGGGACCGATCTCGTGTGCGGGACATATCAAAACTTAGCGAGACTCCCAAGCCGCGGAACCGATCTCGTGTGCGGGATATATCAAGACTTAGTGAGACTCACAAATAGCGGGACCGATCTTGGCGACAACAAGTCGCATGGACTTCCTTTGATCGTGGCATACTCTTTACTAGATCCAACATAGCTCGTGCCTTAGACAGACCTGGTTCTATAGGCGACACTATCGCTCAAGTCATATACTTATACAACGAGCCTTGTTCTCAAGGGACTACGCGACTTGACAACCGCATATAGAGCGGGACAGTGCTAGAAATGGCTTCGATAGCCCAACGCAATACTTGTCTTAACTTATTAGGCAACGATCGACGAGCAAGGGCTACACCGAGCTACGCATCGAGGAAACGTGCTATGCACGGGGTCGACTTAAACCACCAAGTTCTCGGGTGCCTAGACTTAAGTCAACAAGCCGTGAAGGGCGAGCAAGGGCTACGCCGAGCTACGCATCGAAGGATCGAGTGTCATTTAAAAGCACGCTGAGCTGACTTCTTTGCAGACCGTGGGACCATTTTCCATGTTCTAAGGCATTTCGACGGGTCGGGATTATTCCCTTAGCTATGTGCGTTCGTAGCTTTTATATTAGCCTACTTGTGCAAGTTGAAAACATGTGCGTTATCAAGTGAAGGCTAAGATGAGGCAAGTTCACCGAAACTACCCCACCTGTGCGAGGAGTCGCCTCGGACAAGCGAGCCTTCGAGCAGCCGTTGCAAGGCTAAGTTCCAACGCCGTCGGCGTTTCGATTCCTCCGATTGACTTTGCAGGATGGGGCACTACATCATACACCACTCAAAACAAGTCTCGTCCTCGAGACTTTCCTGAAGGCAAGCCATCCTACCATTTCTATGGCCAAGACTTAATCGAGCCTAGACACGGGACTATAACAGTCGAGCGAGATACGCCTACGCTTTTCCTTGAGTCCGAGCCACGCTCGCACTATTATCATTCTTTTCTTCAACATGATTTCGAATTCTCGACACTCTTCCATTCCCCAAGTCTCATTTCCATTCATCGTATCACTTGGCTGGATCGTGCACGCATTCCAGGTGCCTCCAAAATACATGCATTCAGCCAAGCCGCATGATAGAGAATTCGTCATTCTCACTCGAGTTGCATCGTGCACATACCCCGGCGTCCCTGAAATATATGCATGTCAGTCGAATCTCGTGAGGGGTTTTTTCTATATTCATGATTCATACTATCCATCCATGCCAATCTTCAAGATCAATCCTTCGATTGATAACTCATGAAACAGGGCGTCTCGCCTAACCGCTAGGCCAATCTTTGCGAGGCTAAGTCAATGTCAGGATTGGAATTATAGTTCCCCAACAATAATGCCAACACTGACCCCAATCCTAGGGTCAAACCAAGGTCGATAGCACGGGGTTTTCTACCCAAGCTCGCGTTACTCAGATTTCTAAACATCGAGCACGATCACCTATTTCGTGTCAGGGCGTTCGTTGCGCAGCGTAACGAAATTGAATCCATTCAAATCACCCATTCTAACCAATTCATGTATTCTATCACGAGGTCGTCTAGCTTTGACAATAT
Source organism: Iris pallida (assembly GCA_029216955.1). NCBI lineage: Eukaryota > Viridiplantae > Streptophyta > Magnoliopsida > Asparagales > Iridaceae > Iris > Iris pallida. The sequence goes on along the minus strand of JANAVB010021599.1, from coordinate 24,343,836 downwards.
GTTGTGCCCCAATCTCACGCGAGTCCGATTATCCACGGCGGTTCATGAATCACCATGCAATGCTTCCGCGGAATAATTATTCTCATCGGGGCGTAACTCTTGTTTGAGTCCAGACTAATTCATTCTCGATACGCAGATTGGACCTACGCAATCCTCAAATTCAACCGTCAAATATGCTGATTCATTCTCGAGTCTACCTTCGCGTCAAACCACAAGTCGAAGCACACAAGTTGCCACGCCATGTTAGTTCAATCACCCCCACTGTATGAATCACCATAACAACGCTCACGCGGAGTGATCGCCCTAACCGGCGTGACGCATGTGCGAGGCTGGAGTTGTGCTTGCATAAGACAAGAACGTCAACGTTGTGGTTATCGACGAAGCAAATCCAAACATATCATTTTTATCCAATCCAAGTTCGATAGTCCGACCGTCATTCATTCAACTAGAAAATCCTCGAGCCAAGTTTATCTTTTTCTCGACACATTTCAACATTCTGCGTATAGCATCCATCAGAACAATGACATTTGCACGATCGCCATTCGCCGAGTCAGAGTACCCCCAAGTTATCGCATATCGATCTTTGATACGCCTCAATACCATCAACGATATGCATAACCTGACGATCTTCCTTTGCGATCAATTTCGAGTCGTGCGACTGATGCTATTGTCCGAACATGATATTCCATAATTTCTTCGATATTCAAGATCAAGTTCGATCGCTATTCCTCAAGCTCGTTGTTCAAAACTCAAGTCACATTTCATTTGAAACAATCCAAAATCGTACGCACGTCCTCTAAGTTTCCTCGATCACGACCATTCGTTTTCATTCATCGTTCCGAGCGTGATTCGATATCGTTTTCTAACTCGTGTCACCTATTCACAAGTTGTCCGAATGAGATGCTCGTTCGGGACATTCGAAGTCACGACCAACTAAGCGTGACACGTTCTAAGGCTTTGTGCGATCGCATCGCCTCGTCGACATACTCGTAATCCTCAATATTTGCCCGAATGATTTCCAAGAAAATCCATACACCACTCGGATTCGAGCCATCCGATCGAGCCTACAATCACGTTCGCGTCATTCGTTAAGACATCCTTCAGATTCGTTCGACGAATCCCTAGCGTAATCGCTTACGTCGTATCGACGTACTAAGTCGTTCACACTATTCCTCAAAATCTAAGTCAATCTTTCGTGTATGCCTAAGCGTTAACTCAATAGCGTTCCTATCGATAGACACTCTAAGTGTAGCTTCGTTCCCGTCCGAGCGGTAATTGATATTGCTCGCAATTCGTTTGCACCAAAAGTCGAGGTGCGCGATACGCGACGCAACTTAGCCAAAAGGCCGTGCGCATGGCTATCCCGTGCGGGCTATATTCGAGGTTGCACGCTCAATTGCTAGGGTCATCGTAGGACTAGTTAGGCCCGCACGCGATATGTTAACTTAGCATGTGTTCTCTATCGAGTCAAGTTTAACATCGTTCGGCATAAAGGCCAACCGATGCATTCGGCGATAGCCTACCGATGCGTTTGGTTGAACACTTGTACGAGCTTTTGAAAATATTTAGACTTATTGTATGGACATGCCGAGGGACAATCGAGAGAGAGCGCACACTTATTTTCCAACGACGAGCTTTCAAAACTGAGAAATTTGACGTGAAGTCCAAGGACGTAAAGCCGTACTCTGATACCATTATGTCACGCCCCGCTCCCGTAGGAGTGATCGTCCTCGCTAAGGCGTGATACCGCACGAGCCTAGATTGCGCTCATGCAAGGCAGGTTCATAACGGCCGATTACATCGGCGGCGACGGGGTCGTCGCACAGAAGTCCCAAGCAGATATATTGAAACATGCAGCGGAATATTAGAACAATTACACATGAACACAAGTCATTCAAAAGAGACTCTTTTATTGGTATTGAATACAAGTTTACATTTGTGGGCGCAAGGCCGAATTACAAGTCTCTCGTGCTCACTTTTCTCTCATTTACAATTCACTCTGCTCTCTCTCATCTCTCGATACAATGTTTGATGTCAGCGGAAGCTTCGGAAGGCGATGTCCATACATTATGTCCTGTATAAGTCTTCAATCCACGCGGCCGCACGCTTCGAGTCGCCAAGGAACTCCGTGCCTCGACGCATCCAAGCGAGCTTCGTGCCACGAGCTTCTACCTGTACCTGTACATGAACACTGTGTGGGTGTCAGTACTCAACTATACTGGTGGAGTGAGCTTCTCGCCCACCCATACATAACCGACACATTCATTTACTTTGTGCATTTTAAAACCCTTTTGATTGTCTTTCTAGTCTTGCCTTAGGATTCATTTTTAGGACGAGGACGTCCGACCAAACCGAGGTGCCAAGACATGTTCGTGCTTATAATCCCAACGTGTGTTTCGATCGAGGCAGTGCCTCATCGCCTAGGTACTTGACCAAACTTACAACTCGGGACGGCAGGGTCGTGCCATACTCTATTCACGACTTAGACATATTTAAGACAGTGCCTCGCCGAGGAGCAACTTACGCGAACTCGACCGTGCCAAGACCTTTACTTGAACTCAAGTGCCTCAAGCCTATTCTCGTACCAACAACGTCAAGGGGATGAATCGTGCAGGTCGTGCCTGTAGACCTTGCATAGACTTATTCGTGCTTCAAGATTGAGGTCGCGCCTCGCAACATATCAAGACTTATCATGCTACCGCCTTGCGGCCTTCCTGATCGACTCATTTGCTAACTTAGACAAGACTTGTGAAACATAGTGTTGATTCTATGAATATCCCGATGCCATCTATCGTGCCAAGCACGGCGCCCATGCTGCAGTCCATTCTTAGGCCCAGACCTTGTGTTACAGACTAGACCTGCATTCAAGCTCTAGACTAACATTCAAGCTCTAGACCCAAATCCAAAGGCATACATGCGGTGTGCCGCTATCTGCCGACACATCTATATGAGTGGTCACTAGCAATGTCAAGCTATCTTGGACTGGCTCGTGGGATATCGGTCTCGTCCCTACACGGGTAGCTAGCCCGGAGGCGCCAAAGTCTCCCATGCGGTTATCCAGCATCCTACTTTGAGCCACACTCGCTTCCCCCGGGCCGAATGATCCCGGCGCCCCGGCTATCATTCGAGAAGACTACACCTTGTCGACAAGTTGTCCAATGACCATGCAAGTCTTAACTCGATCTAACCAATCTTTCCTTAACATGACCATGCATTCCTTCTTTTTTCGAGACTTAACGAGACTCCCAAGCCGCGGGACCGATCTCGTGTGCGGGACATATCAAGACTTAGCGAGACTCCCAAGCCGCGGGACCGATCTCGTGTGCGGGACATATCAAAACTTAGCGAGACTCCCAAGTAGCGGGACCGATCTCGGCGGCAACAAGTCGCGTTGACTTCCTTTGATCGTGGCATACTCTTTACTAGATCCAACGTAGCTCGTGCCTTAGACAGACCTGGTTCTATAGGCGACACTATCGCTCAAGTCATATACTTATACAACGAGCCTTGTTCTCAAGGGACTACGCGACTTGACAACCGCAGATAGAGCGGGACAGTGCTAGAAATGGCTTCGATAGCCCAACGCAACACTTGTCTTAACTTATTAGGCAACGACTCGACGAGCAAGGGCTACGCCGAGCTACGCATCGAGGGAACGTGCTATGCATGGGGTCGACTTAAACCACCAAGTTCTCGGGTGCCTAGACTTAAGTCAACAAGCCGTGCAAGACGACTTAACTTATGGGACGTACGAAGGCTATGCCAAGCCTTGTGGGACAGGACCGTTCATGCTTTATTAAGCATTCATACGGGCGACGCCTATGACTTAGGCTGATTCGAGTGTTGGGGCAAACGACGGGACCGTGCATGCTTTACCAAGCATTCACGCAGGTGACACCTATGACTTAGGCTATTTCAAGTATCGGGGCAGCTTAACAACTTAAGCCAACTTCCTTCTCCCAAGCCACGGGATCGAAGGATCGAGTGTCATTTGAAAGCACGCTGAGCCGACTTCTATGCAAATCGTGGGACCATTTTCTATGTTCTAAGACATTTCGACGGGTCAGGATTATTCCCTTAGCTATGTGCGTTCGTAGCTTTTATATTAGCCTACTTGTGCAAGTTGAAAACATGCGCGTTATTAAGTGAAGGCTAAGATGAGGTAAGTTCACCGAAACTACCCCACCTGTGCGAGGAGTCGCCTCGGACGAGCGAGCCTTCGAGCAGCCATTGCAAGGCTAAGTTTCAACGCCGTCGGCGTTTCGATTCCTCCGATTGACTTTGCGGGACGGGGCACTACAACTGAGAGCGATGGGCCTCCTGCATAACCTGCTCCCGAAGCTCTCCGCTAGGCACACACAGTCTGGAACCGTACCTCAATGTGCCGTCCTCTGCAATGATGAACTCCGTATCTGCCAATCCTGCTCGAACCTGCTCTCGGATACACCGCAGAGTAACATCATCGAACTGAGCTGACTTGATCCTCTCCATCAAGTCTGACTGAATCTGCAGGCCCCACATCTGCATCTGAACTCATGGTACGATCACCTCGATCCCCAAACTCTCCAAATCTGCTAATAGGTGACGATCCATCGTCAAACACATAGCTACCGGATACCTACTCAAGGCATCGACAACCATATTGGCCTTTCCTGGATGGTACTGCAATGAAATATCGAAGTCCTTCATCAACTCCAACCATCTGCGCTGCCTCATGTTGAGCTCTTTCTGTGTAAACACATACTTCAAGCTCTTGTGGTCTGTGAAGATCTCCACACGCTCTCTGTATAGATAGTGCTTCCACAGCTTCAGAGCAAAAATAACTGCCGCCAACTCCAAATCATGGGTAGGGTAGTTCTTCTCATGTGGACGTAACTGCCTGGATGCATAGGCAATCACCTTCCCATGTTGCTGCAAGACACAACCCAAACCCTTCCCTGAGGCGTCACTGTAGATAGTGAACCTGCCTGATCCTGATGGCAACGTCAAAATCGGGGCTGTCGTCAGTTGCTTCTTCAGTTCATCAAAAGCAACCTGACACTCCTCTGACCAGACAAACTCTGCGTCCTTCCGGGTCAGCCTAGTCAATGGCTCTTTAATTCGGAAGAAATCCTAAACAAACCTTCTGTAGAATCCTGCCAATCCTAGAAAGCTCCTGATCTCTATGACTGAACTCGGTGCTGTCCATGCCTCAACTGCTCTGATCTTCTTCGGATCGACTGAGATCCCATCTCCAGTCACCACATGACCTAAGAAATCAACTCGATCCAAGAAGAACTCATACTTCGAGAGCTTACCGTAAAGCTGCTCCTTCCTGAGAGTCTTCAGAACCACTCTCAAATGCTCCTCATGCTCCTCTGGGGTCTACGAATACACCAAAATGTCATCAATGAACACTACCATCGATGAACCACTCTTAAATGCTCCTTATGCTCCTGTCGGATGCATGGAAATCACGGCCTCTCTTCTGCTTCAGCTCCAAATCATCTACTGCTGCCATGGCTTCCATCAAAATCTCCTCAAATGTAGCATTCCTGTTGCTCTTGGTTAAGGACTTGACTTCCTTAATCAAACCCTTCCTGAATCTCCTAGCTTTCGCTGTCTCACTAAGGCCCTTCACAAATCTGCCCAGGCAGTATAACTCCCAGACGTACTCCTCTACAGTCTGGTTCTCCTGAACCAGGTTCTCAAACTGCGTCTCCAACGTGCCAAGTGCAGTATCAGGGAAGAACTTCTCATTGAAAAGCTTTTTAAAAGCCTCCCAAGTTTGCTCTGTAGTACCAACCCTGGGGTCGGTCTGGTACCAAGTGCGAGCAAGGTCCTGCATCATACTGCCTGTTGCTTCCACCTGGAGTCTAGCCGGTATCTCTGCGAGACAGAAAATCTTCTCTATATGCTCGATCCAGTCGTCCGCGTAAAGGATACCCTCCGTACCCTTGAAGTACCGCGGCCTCATCTTCCGGAACTCCTGAATACCTGGAGTCCTCGACTGGTATGGCTGAATCTACCCTCCCTGAGGTTGGGCAGTCACCTTCTCCACTGCTACCATCGCTAACTGGTGGACATTATCAATGCCCTGCCTCATGTCCTCTGACTGACGTCGCTGCGTCTCCATCATCTGCTGAATGAAATCGAAGTACTGCGCCGCATCAACCGTCCCCTGGGGCGGTGGTGGTAGCATCCCCTGCACTCCTGGGGTAGTCCTCGGAGCTGGTGAAGGAGCACCCCCAAAAGTAGCAGATAGGCCCACCTGAGCTGGAATAAGAGGCACTGTGGTCCCTGGGGCCTGCTGGGTCGGACGAGAAGTAGCCGACCTCTCAGTGGTGTCCCTGTGACCAGAGCGCTGCGATCGTGTCTCCACCATCCTGAAGACAGATCAAACAAGGAATCAATTTCTGATAAAGAAACGAAATTATCAAAGGAGGACAGTTGTTTTCAAAAGGAGACAATTAACAGCAAGAATTGATAAGAATTTTCCTAATGTGATTGAGTACCTTAACTTATATCCAATATCCTATTGCAGGCTGTAATGATACTCTAGTTCGAGTATCACTACGAATCACACTAGTTGTGATTGTGGGACCTGTATGGGCCACCACTAAAAACGTGTCACGACCCGTACCCAGTGAAAGGGCACGAGAAGTAACGAACGCCCAGCCTACGCCGTAGTGTCGGCGGTAGAACGCTATCCTGAGTCACAGTATCTAACACAGTCTAAAATAAACTTTGAATAGAGAGTAAATAATAAGTAACTCAATCACAATACTAAGATGGAATAGAAGAAAGAATCTCAAGAGAGTCACAGATAAAAGTCTAGGTGTAAACCACCAGAATAAATCTCAAGTACAAAAGTACAACTCATAAAGTCTCAAACACAAATACAAATAAAATACTAAGTCTCAGCTAGACTCTAGGCAAGTCCTCAGCGACTGTGGGATCCTCTTGAGGGTCCACGTCGCCAGTGTCATCTAAGCCAATGTCATAATAGGTAGGACAGTACTCCTCATCAATACCTGTAAAATTTTCAACATGCCCAGTCAGGACGGAACGAGCACATATCTTTCACAACAGTTCATAGCAGGAATGGACGTATAAAGCAAGCTATAGAAAACTATACATGAATCGCTGTAAAAAAAATCAACAAGAGAGAGAGAGATAGAGAGAGAGACTATAAAATGAGATATAATATGACAATAGAGAAATATAACCTTCTACGTAAATCAGAGCATGAATTGGTTATGTAAACGGTCTGGGTTGCACATGAATACAGCTATGGAGTGCACATGGATACCTATTGAGGATGATGATCACATAACCAACTACACTCTCCCTGCCCCCAATCAATACATGTTATGTTATTGCCCATGGATATCAACTACTGTATACATGGAGCTCATATGGTCATGAGTGTACATGAATAACATATGAGTGCACATGGATAAATATAAATACATGGAGTACATGATGGCCATGATAAAGTACATGAACATGACATACTCGATGTATCCGAGAGGATAACATCGCATGGAAAGATCCAGAGAGTACTAATCCGTGTGAACATCGTGTCAGCATCAAGTATACTAGTCTATAACAAGAGAACATATCCAAAGAAGTATGAAAAGATCAGAGAATGTACTCGCCTGGCAAATCGAACTGATGATGATGAGGTGTAACTAAACTGGGGCAATGTAAACCTATTTAAAATACACACATGTCACAACAAAGTCCACAATATCAAGAGAAATAGCTACAATGCAAGACTACATGCTTCTAGGTCCATTTTGGTCAAAGTCAACCCTCGGTCAACTCTGGTCAAACCTGGTCAACGTTGGTCAAACCTGGTCAAACCTGGGTCAACTGGCCCGTCTACTAATTTCTAGGTCATACACAAAATTTCAAGTCATTTGGAGTTCGTTTGAGTTGAATTGGATCAAGTTTGACCCAAAGTTGACTTTTGTCAATTTGGTCAACTTGTCGGCCAATTCGACTAAACTAAGCTCGAAATGATAAACCAAAACTGTCCTAGGGCTCCTATAGTCATGTACACAACTACAATCTAATCTAAGAGAATTAACAAGCAATTATATATATACATATAAGTATATACACACATGTGTATATACAAACAAACAAAACCCAAATCTAACAAAATGGTGTGTGTGTGTGAGTATGCACTGGTGCTTACGGAAATAATGGTCAAATCTGAGATTAAAATCTTTCAAACATAATCATGGTATTACCAAAATTACTATACTATTATATACATCTATATAAAGTAAGAAAACTATATATATATATATATATATATATATATATATATATATATATATATATATATATATATATATATATATATATATATTTATATATATATATATATATATATATATATATATATATATATACAAAAGCTCAATTGGAAAGATACGCAATGATGCGTGATACTTAGAAAGCCTAAAATCTGGAATAATTCCCCCTCGACCCATTCTCCACGTATATGTGTTAGGAATGGGTTTCAACGGGGTTAAACATATATATATATATATAGTTAGATATATGCATAAAGCTATATATATAGTAAACACATATATCCATAAATAATGGAAAATTGTGAAACAAAGCCAAAAGTTGATTCTCACATATTGGAAATATCATATAAGTCCTGTAAACTCAGAATTTTGAAGCTAAAACGTTGGAAATCGAAATATCACATATCAACTAAAAATCGAAATATCATATAAATCTCAATTTTTTTTCCAATTCAATGAAAATTCGATTATGCTTGGAAAAAGGCAAACAAATAGGTGATGATTCCGCAAATCACTTCTCGCAAGTTCTAATTATCATATATTAACTAACATTTCAGAAAATACGGACTAAAAAGTCAAGGATCGAAAAATCACATTTATATTCAAAACTTGAACCCGAAAAACTCAATTTTGATAAAACGACTCAAAACGCAAAATACACCAAATCAAACCACGAAACTCGACATACACGCTGGTCTCAACCTACGTGATACGCTCGGGTACTCTCGGGTTCGAAATCGTGTCCGTGTCGTGTCCACAGAACGCGTACCAGAATTTCCCGATACCGCATGGTACGCGTACGTTCTTGCTCGTTTGAGCACCGCACACGCAACAAATCGCCACGTGCTCGTGCACATAGCTGGGGGGGTCCTGGGGTAGGTCTAGGAGACGACGACACAGTGACACGCTGCCCGAAATAGTGCACGTAGACCCACGCACCCGCGCGGCCTACTGCGCGCACGCGCCCGTGCGCCCTCGTGCGCGTGGTGCCGGCCTCGCTGCTCCCTCGTCCGGCCACGCCGTGACTTGGGATTCGTCCTACGGGTATTCTAGGTCTAGGTCGACACATTCCAGGTCCTGGAACGGGTCTTCGCTGCGTCGTGTGCGCGCACGAAGTCCGTTTCCGCGACAAAAATGAAAGTCTGAATGCACAGTGGCTGAGCGGTGCACGCACGATATCTCCGCGCTCGCTCAACGAATAGTCATAAACTTTTACGAGCAAGAGGGCAGAGGTTACGCCCATGTGCTCACAAATTTTCACGCAAAAATACGCTCTGAGCATCGCGCAATCACACGCGGACAGCAGGGCACGCACGGCCTCGTGCACGGGATCCGTGCACGTGCGTCCGTTGCCCGAAACGCCGCTGAAACGATGTCAAACCCAAATCCGTCTTCACGAAAGTTTATTAAAATCACATTATCTAAAAATCCATAAAGATAGAAACGAAAAACAACAACTTTCTATCCTAAGCGGCATTTCGTCGAACACGTGCCGTAACGGACCGACACGGGCTCGATACCTCCATCAAACGGAGTCGAAATCCCACCAAATTTTGTGGGCAAGGCTAGGGCACCTATATGGATGCAAAAATGAAGAAAAAAAAACTAGATTTGTAATGGTAGATTATGGTTTTACCTATTGAGTGTCAAAACTCAATGATCGGGGCTCTTCGGTTGTCGTGTCGACCGATTTTCCTCCAGCAAAACCTTTCGTCTCCACTCCAGAAATGGTCCAAAAGATCCTCCTCTCCTCGATGAGCACAACGGAGTTCGTTTGGGAAGAAACGGACTCCGGATGAAGGAAAAAGGTATTTTGGAGAGTTGGATCTCTTAGGGTTTCTTTGTGGAGGCTACAAACTACAAATGAATGCAACAAAGGTAGGGGGTACTGCTGTTGGGCGGCCAAGGGGGGTTCTCTAGGGTTAGGGTTTCACTTGGGCCAACTCTTTCTCAAGTAGAAATGGGCCCAAGTCAAAAAGCTCAAAGGCCTACATGCAAAAAGGCTAATTAAATAATTAAAAGCCTTAAAAATATTCTAATGCACAAATTAAATTCTAAAAATGAAAATAAACATTCTAATGCAAGGTTAGGCCCCTATACAAGTCCACTAGGGTTAAACCAGTTTCTAGCACAAACAAGAGTCAACATATTCAGAAAATCACACAAAGGTCAAAATGGCTAAAATGACTGAAATACCCTTCTATGAAAAAGTGGATGTTACAATCTTACATGTTCTCTATTATTGCTTCTTGTTTAAATGATTGAGACAATAGATGTGGAGTGACCATAGTGAGACTTTCATGTAGTATGCACCCCCTCGTCTCTTAGACAGCATTGATCGTATTATACGGTATTCATCTACCCGTAATACGTTGCCGGCTGAGTCACTCCTCCGCTCTCCGGTATTCTGGTTCTGGGGCGTTACACCAAACTTCTCGATTGTCTCTCTCGCGCTAATCCCTACTGCACAGGGGATTGAGCCGTACCGTATGCTATCTTTTTGGCCAAAATGTTAGTATACATATTGCCTCTATCCCAGCCGGTCATAGGTCCTGTTATATACTCAAAACACTATTGTAGAATTGCATCATTGTAGTTCCAGAGATATTACCTGCTGCCTTTTATTATTATTTATCAAAAATATATATTATTTTCAAACTATTTTGCATTTTATTTAATTATTATTTAGAATGTTAGATGTGGTAATATGTTTCTTGCTCCCTCCTTACTGGAGACCCAATATTTTTAGGTAATTGTGACGAGGAGGAGCTAGCTTACAGTTCTTACTATAGGCCTGACTTGGGCCCTGCAGATTTAGCTGAACCAGAACCAGGAACCCCAGAACCTTAGATGTTTGCATAGTTTTTTCTCTTTCTTTGCTTTATAAGAACAATTGTAATAAATGAATTGTGATGTTGTTATCTTGTTATATCCATTTACGACAAGTTTCAGTTTAATAAAAAAATGTTTTTATTTTCGTTAGATATTTGTCTGTTGTGTTTCACTACTTGATACAGCTTACTACCGCCGTCTCACAACGGTACAGGCTGGGCATGATCCGACTGGACATATTACATTGGGATCGGGTTGTGACATATTTTTAGTGGTGGTCCATGCAGGTCAGTTTTGTAAATTGGTCTAGTCAACTTAGTCTAAACCAGCATGCAGTCCTGTAATTTGACCCAGGTCTAGATATGACTTCAGAAAAACAGACTCTAGAAACAACTAGAATATCTAGATTATATTCACCCTGTTACAACATAGGGTTGAAATTATCTATTTTTGCTTGCTTATAGTTTCGTAGGCCACCTTGCTTATGTTTGTACCTAAACTTTTCAAATAATGACTAATATTTCAAAGCTATTCCTTTGTTGGTTTTGTTAAACCATTTCAACTTGACTTTCTTTGAACCAATAGACTAACTATTTAGCTCAACTCACGTAACAAATTCTCGAACTTTCATTGATCTTAAGGAATTATTTTTTTCAAAATAATTTCGGTAAAGGTCAGTATTCTCGAAGTGTTCTGCGGGAAATATTTTCATTTCTTGACTTCCTCCACTCAACTTGAAACCTTACTATCTCTAAGTAAGTTCTTGATCAATTCAAGGCCTAGAAAGCTTCTAAACTCAATGCTTGAGTATCATGAAGCAGGAACGGTCAGAGAATTGATTTCATTCTATTATTGAGCTTCCTTTAGTCATTGGAAAAAAAAACTTTTGAATTGTTGAGCTATCCCTTTGAAATTCCTATGGACAAAGTTGAGAAAATATTCGGTGACCAAATATGGCTTCGTATATATGCGTTGCAGCCATTTACCTCAATTACGGAAACTGCGAGTTTAGTGCAGCTAGTTGCGCACTGGCGAGACATAGACTCTAAGTTGAAGTGATTTCAGGTGTTCATAGGTTTTCAGATATTATTGAGACTATGTCCTAAATGCATCATAATTGCCTCCTATGTTGTTCAGCCATGAAATGGATAAAGTTGATAAACTATTCGGTAACCTATCATTATTCAAGTTATGAAGCAAAAAATTCACTGCAGTCGGGTGCACTCTGGCGAGGCATGAATTTGAGGCAAAGTGACTTCAGATATAATTGGTTTTCGAATATTAATAAGACTATATCCATACCATGGTTGTCTTCCAAGCACCCTAAATTTATTCTAACTTTTGCCTGATTAGAGGATTTGCATTTCTAGCGGTTGTCTCCATTTTCACAAATCTTCTATCACAACCAGAAAGAAAAGATTTTCTATAAAATTCTAATTGATTTTCCTAAACCTTATTATGACCATGTCAATCTCTATTGGCTCAATCTCTTTCAAGGTCCAATTTTAGTGTGTTGCATATATTTTGTGGATAGTTATATATTTTATATATATATATATATATATATATATATATATATATATATATATATATATATATATATATATATATATATATATATATATATATATATAGTTGATAGCTATATGCAGGAAAACCTAGATAGTTACCTAGCAACTTTATTATATTATTCCGGTAAGAGCACCCTTAGTGGATCGATATAATTTTCCAATGAGATTAGATCACTAAGGGTAGACTGTAAGCAAGTTAGTCTGGAGAGAATTATAAATTGTGGTTCATTTAGGATAGAATCATTATTGGTGCTTTGGTATTGGATTTGAGCAAATGAATTGTAGAAGCATGGAATTTCAGGCGCATCTGCAGGACAGAATTTCTATGCGCCTAACATTTCATGCACCAGGGAACATCAAAAGAAGTACTTGGCACAACAAGACAACAAAAGTATGGACATCAAAAGGATTTTTTATTTAATAAAAAAAGTCTATTACATGTCTAAAAAAGGCTTTACAAAGGAGAATTTTCTACAAAAAGAAAGAATCCTAAGACTACAGCCAGGCGCAGCAAACTGCCATGCGCCTTCTGCCTGGCGCATCATCCGTCGGGCGCATCACTTCAGCATCTCAGTTAGGCGCATCTCTTCAGCGTCTCAGATAGGCGCGTGTCTTCAGCGTCTCAGTTATGCGCATCATGAAGTCTCAGCATATGCGCTCTACTTCGACCCGATCAAGTGCTTCGACTAATGAAGCATTTATTAAGCAAAACTAGGGTGGGCGATCAACCCCACTCTAGCGGGAGGAAGAGCTCTCCAAATCCCAAGGAAGAGGAGAGCACCGCAACTCCGATCCGCGGCTAAAGGAGCAACTTTCAACACAACCAGAATGGGCAACACCCACTCTTGCAGGAGGAAGAGCTCTCCAATCGCAAGGAAGATGGGAGCACCACAATTCTGATCTGCGGCTCTTCCGGAATAACGGAGACGAGGTTTGAGTATCCCGATCTTTGGATGCAACAGGCACCTTCCGCCTGCCTCAGAAGCCCTCGATTTCGACTTTTGGATATAACAGTCACCTTCAAGTGTATGAATGAAGACAATTCGTCGCATCTTCACCCTCGGGAGCATCTCGTCAACAGAATGTGCTCGAGCAAATAAGTTCATTCCGGAAGACATGAGAGAACGAGAAGCAAACTCTCTCCTTGCTGCTATTTATAGGCCGGGCAAATCAAACCCATGCGCCAAGTGGCGGGCTCTCCGAATCCCGTGCAATGAATTTGCATTTATGGTGATGAACCTGACGCTTCGAATTCAGCCAAGTCAAGAATGGCTATTTAAAACACTCGAGGAACGTAACAGTCGGACCAATAAAAATGCGTCATGCAAATGGATGCACCGGTCAGATACCGCACATCGTACAGACGCGCCCGTCGGTACCAAGCGCCCTGTATGGATGCGCCCAATAAAACATGCGTCCTAATCAATATGGACCCATGCGCCCAGTGGAACGCAGATCAATGTGCCCACTCAACAGTCCATCACCCGTCAAAGAACATTAAATGCTAAAGTCTGACACGACAGTAGGCATGCCTTGATGACAGAGCAGCAACAGCTTTTACAGAAAATAAAGTGCCGCTGACGTTAGCGTTATCATTACTCTCTTTCGACGGTTACAAGCCACGTGGCCGCCCAACCATTCGCATGCGCCTCCGCGGCCATGCACCCAAACCTCTGCATGCACTTCAAGAGCCGTGCGCCTCAGACCTTCCTCTGATCCCTAAAGACAAAGGTCAAGTCACTACTGAAGCTTCGCATGCGCCTCTAAAGCCGTGCGCCCAGACTGGTTCGTGATTCCTGAAGGTTGTGAGCCAAAGTCTTCTCATGCGCCCAATCCCAGGCGTATCCTATCAGATTACCCTCCACCAAATCCGAGATCTTTGAGCTACGGACACGCGCCACGTGTCCTTTGACTCAATTCAGCCTATAAAAGGGTGCTAATCACCCAAGATCTCAGCAACAGAAAGATCCTCTTCCCTGCTACGTGCCAGCCCACAAAAGCAGCATGAAGGATTCAACATACAAATGATGGTGCATCATCCATGCGCCTCCCGCAGCTTCAACCACGTGGCGTCCCTATGTACAGGTGCATCCTATATATGCACACATGAGCAGCCAGCCTACAAGCTATAAATAGAGGGATCATTTCCTTCTTCCAGGCATAGAGACACACCTACGGACAGAGACCTTCACACACACAGTGAGAGAGGCGGATACAGACACTCAACGTCTTCTTCCTTTCCGCAAGCTCCAGCACCCAGAGCAACTCAAACCTTCAGAGAACCGAGAACCGTCGTCAGATCGTCAACGGAGTCAACACATTAACACTCGCTCCATCGACACAGGGACCTAGATAAACAGAAGTGTACTACTAGGAATATATCTAAGTCCTACATTGTAACACTGTTCTGTTTGTAGTTGAAATTGCAATCAAAAGATTTTAATGGCAAACAAGCTGGCGACTCTGCTGGGGACCTCTTTCTCCTCCGCCGAGAAAGCTGTGTCGCAATCTGATGATGTGAAGGTCGGCTCCTCCCACAAGACGCTGGTCGTACACCTCAATCAACAGGCATATGAGGAGTTCATCTCTGAAGGTAGTACAAGTCCTTCGAAGTGACTGCCGAAGCCGAAGAAGACTTGCCAAGCCTGGGTACGCAAGGTCGACGCTCCTGGCACCACCACCGAAGGGGATACGCCGATGCAGCCTATCCTTCCTGCTGACGTCCTCAGCAGCCAAGATGCGCCTACCGGTGCAGCGCATCTCTCGGGGAAGCATGGGGCCGACCACATTCCCTAACCTTTTTCCTCTCGGACGAGAAAGATGCGTGGACGGAGCAGGGGCGTAGCTAACGCCCTGCGCATTACCTCTGATGCGCCACAGAAGGCATCTGTCTTTGACAGACTCACTCGCTGTCGTGGCGAGAAGAATTTGGACTCTGAGTACTATACGCCCCAGTGGGCTAGTACGAAGAAGTCCAAGGCAGCATGGGCTATGCGCCTCGAACGTGCTATGCCAGCAGTGAGCCAGAGGCATGCGCTCACAATCATGTGCACTGCCAATGGTAAACTGTACAAGGTTGACTCGGGTGCTTCTGCGCCAGAAACGAGCAGACCTTCAAAATTCTTGTCACACTTGGGCACATCTGCTGCGTTCGCAACCAAGTCATACAAGGCAAACTCAGTGGTCTTGAACCCCCGTGCCTACATTTATTGTGCGTCTGAGGCTGGTTCTCGTCACTTTCAATGTTGCTCCCCCAACTGTTGATCTGGGCACATCTTTTGCATCGGATCAGGGGGTACAACATTCACCTGACCACCCCAGCGCTTGGCCTTGCCATACGCCTGATAGGGGTGTGAAGGTGGCACTCTCCTCCAACGATCTGCGTAACGTGATCACTCACAAACGTCGATCAGGAGAGTCAACTGACAAGCATAATAAGCCCCTCACAGGGCACACCTGTGTTGTAGTCACCACAACTGTTGTTACAAGACAGCAGTCCCACCAAGGCAGTCTGTGTTCCAGCGGCTGCAATCATCAACACCTCTCCAACATCGCCTCGGGAAGAAGGTATCAACTGAAGAGGAGCCAGAACTACAGGTTACTTCTTGCAACGTAGTCTCCAACTCTCCATCAATTCGAAAGGCGACTGGAAACTCCTCAACCTTGTCCTCATCCAAGAGCCAGCCGAGGAAGACCAATATGACTGTCCCGTCCTCAGGAGTGTTTGAGGGCACTCGAGGGAGAAAGAAGATCTCAGAAGAAGCTGGGGGTAGTCAAGCCCCTGTGGATCTTCATCCTGGAGACAAAGTCAGCCTCCCGGACATAGCTGGAGGTAGTCAAGTCCCTGTGGATCTTCATCCCGAAGATGAAGACGTCATCCAGAACAAAGCTGGGGGTAGTCAGGCCCTTGCTGATGCTCCTCCAGAAGACAAAGACGTCCTCCAGAACATAGCTGGGGGTAGCCAAGACGAAGCTCCGGGGGAAGTTCCTCTTCAAGAGAGCGAGGCTGAAAGCGAAGCTTCAACCGAGCCCTCCACTTCCAGTTACGTCATGACAGTGTACATGACGGGAGCTGGTGATACGGAGTCAGATGCGCCGCCAGCAGATCTCGTCCAGCGCATGGATACCTTGGAGGGAGGACTCAAAACCCTCTCTGCCTCCAGGCAGACACTGACTCAAGCAGTGTTCGAGATACGGTCAGCTTTAGCCAGAGCACCTTCTATCGGTCCTGACCCAGGGGCCAATGGAGAATCAAGTGTACCCCTTCAACGGGTATCCTTGGATACAGATCGCCGCGAAGTACCTCGGACGTCGGAACCGTCAAATGCCCAACTCCAGGCTGTACCACCTTCTCCGACTCCCAGCTCCACGGAAGACGTGGTTGAGATGATCAGGGACTTGCGTGAACGCTTCGAGTCCAAGAACAGACAGGAGGAGCGCCAGAAGATGGGGATCCCGCAACCATACCCCCTCGAATGGAACAAAGTGGTTTATCCTCCCAAGTATAAACCACAAACATTGACGCCATACGACAGAAATGACTCTCCATGCCGTTACCTGACATACTTTTAGTCTCAAACGGGACATCTCCCAAAGGAAGACGCGCTACTCACCAACCTGTTTGTCGGGGCACTGAAAGGAGTGGCTTACGACTGGTACTGCAGTCTCCCTGACAACTCCATATCGTCCTTCGACGACTTGACACGTCTCTTCCTCGATCGTTTCTATGATGGAGGAAAAGACATGACAATGGCGTCCCTGATAGAGGTGCGGCAGAAGAAGAAGGAGACGGTTCGAGCATTCATCGAACGTTTTCGACAAGCCTGTTTCAGACTACCCCCGGGCATGCCAGAACATATACTCCTCTCCTCCTACAGTGAACATGCTTCCTGCGATCAAGCTCTGGCTCAACTCCACTCCTCCTCCCGATTGGAGCTTATTGATTATTGAGGCTGAAGCAGCTGAAAAGAAGGCATCCAATGCTCGCCTTCTGGGAGTCAATTTCCCTGCTTTTGAAGACAAGAGAAAACGGCCTGCTGCCAACAACCCTGGACGTGAGACGAAGGAAAAGCAGGCGCTGACTGTCAATGCCTCCAAAGGTGTACAAGCACCTACTCAGAAACCTCCACTTGCGCCAAGCCAAAGGAGGTCTATTCTTTCAACGACAAATACACCTTGCAACTCTTCGAGATGCTGAAGCAGGGTGATAAGATCAAACTGCCAGACCTAAAGCGTCCCGACGAGGTTGGGAGAGTGGACAATCCGAGGTACTGTCACCACCTTCGGTTTGTCGGACATCCAACTCAGGACTGCTGCGTCCTCAAGAACTACATCCAGCGCATGATCCATGCGAATGTTATCTCCGTCGACTATGAGGAGAAAACAGTCTCGGCTAACCTGGTGTCGCTCCAATTCGGTACCTTGCCGCCAACCACAACACAAGATGACGTCGTCCCCATCCCAAAGGCGACAATAGAGGTGGTCAACCTACCACCTACTCGTGACAACGTGAGTGGACTCATCCCACTCACCACATCTCGGGGAGAGATCTTATGGGTTCACCCCGATCTCGTCTCCGAAGTTACTCAACCGGGGGTACGCTCTACCTCCAAAGCTAAGGGCAAGAAGATCAAGTCTTGCCGCATGGTCTCTTCCTCCACGGAAGAGGCTCTTCCTGTACAAACCCGTTCGCAGCTGATCGCCCAACCCGACGAAGCTGCCGTTGAGGTGGTGCCTCCCTACACTGCCCCTGCTGCCGAAGAAGGAGGTCTATCCAAACCTCCAACAGCCAATAAATAGAAGCTTGTAGAGGCCCGCTTTGACAAGCCTTTGCGAAGGAAGAATGTTTCGGGGCTTGCCAAGCCCCACAACTTTGACATACTGGTACAACTTGCCGGTACTCCTGCCCGCTTATCTCTGTACGAGTTGCTTCACCTTTCTAAAGATACCCACGAAGCTCTCTGTGAAGCCTTGAAGGATGCTGAGTCCTTCATCAGTCAGGTCAAGCAGCCTGAGGATCTTCCGACCACATGTGCGCACTGCCATTGTGCGGATGAGGTCATCCCCAACATAACCTTCACCCAACAAGACATACTGCTCAAGCACAACCGGCACAATAGGTCACTGTGTTACACAGGGTATGTTGGTTCCGTCAAGGTTAAGCGAATTCAGATTGATCCGGGGTCCTCCCTCAGCATCATCCCGAGGACTCTGCTGTCAACACTGGGGATCCTGATGTACCGTCTGGCGCCCTCCAACACTACGATCAGCGGTTTCAATGCTAGCAAAAGTGAACCGCTAGAAAAAATACGACTGAAATGTCATATCGGTAACCTCCGAACCGAGGTGACTTGCTATGTCGTGGACGCCGACGTCAACTACAACCTCCTGCTGGGTCGCCCATGGCTGCATGAGTACATGGTGGTGCCATCTACACTCCACCAATGTATGAAGTACGTGTCCACCAACGACATTATCCGGACAGAGTTTACGGACATTGACCCTTTCAAGGGGGTCGAAGCCTACTTCACCGATGCTACCCTATATAAGTCATTCGACGAAAGGGAAGCCAATGATGCTGACGACGAAGCAGAAATAGTGGCAGAGCCGGACATGGAGCCAGAGATGATTCTCGACGCTCCTTTGAAGATCTGACTCAAAGGAAAACTGCCTCAGATGCTGCCTCCCATGACTATCAAGCTACCTGGAAGAGCACCAACTTCTCTGGGTAGAGCATCTACTGAAGCTCCCTTGAAGATCCGGCTCAAGGGAAGACCTCCTCAGACGTCGGCTCCCTTTGTGGCAAAACTACAAGAAAAGGCACCTGTCATCGAAGGTGCAGTCGAGGCACCCCTGAAGGTGCGCCTCAAAGTCAAGCCACCACAATCACCCAAGCTGCAAGAGAAGGCCCATACAGCCCTCTCGAATTCCAAGGTCAAATCGGCGATGGACTCTCCCGAACCGGCTCACAGATGAAGAGTTAGGAGAGTACATATCTGCTGATATAGATGTCCCTTCTCTTGATAATATAATCCCGCAGGACAAAATCTCATGTTTTATCAATAATAGAGTGTCTTTCAATTATTCTAGTCTTCCACATTGGAATGCCATGTATACACTAGATAATGCTCTACGATCGTTACAAACACAAATAACGACCGTCAATCATGTAAATCGAGTAGTCCCGTCCCAAGGAGTCTATTTTATAGTCCCACCACAGAATCAGGGTGAAGAACCCATCATCTTCGACAAAGTCGAGCGTCATCAAGACCTCCCGCCACCTGAGCCAGAACCAAATACCGGCAGAATACAAGTCTATCGGTACATGGACAAGGCAAAGTACCTCATCCAAAAGATGGATTACGATCTGAAGAGCAACAAAGGCCTGAACTACAGCAAAGGCCAGCGTCTTTTCCTTCGGCTCCCAACACCTAAAGGAAAGCCACAAGACTACTATCATCGTACTTGACGGGGGGGTGGGCTATGTCACACCGCCGACAACTCCAGAGAGTTCGGAGGCAGAAGAAGTGGAACACTCTCATTCATCCGAAGCATCAACTTGGGATTCCGATACCAGTATCGGCTCAGTCCTCAGGAAGGTGCTATCAGTCAACGTGGCATCTGCACAATCTCAAGAGGATGAAGGCGATGACCAAATGCCAGAATTCTTTGAGGAAGAACCCTGGGCTCAACGCCTAAGAGCACAGTGGGAATCTCATTTTGAATTACGCGAACCCCTACCGAAGATGAGGTCGAACAAGTTGACCTTGGGGATGGATCTCCTTCCAAACCCATCTTTATCAGCAAGAGTCTGAAGGGAGAAGACCGGGAGTCTTTGGTCCAATTGGCTAAGAAATATATCGACGTCTTCGCCTGGAGCTACGAAGATATGCCGGGACTTGATCCCCAGATCGCAATGCACAGACTTAACAACTTGCCTGATGCTAAGCCTGTAAAGCAACAACAGCGACGCTTTCGTCCTGACATCATGAACGCTATCGATTAGGAGGTGGACAAACTCCTGAGCAGCGGGTTCATCCGTGAGGAGCAACATCCGGACTGGATGGCCAATGTCGTCCCTATCACCAAGAAGAATGGGAAGATACGAGTCTGTATCGACTTCAAGGATCTCAACACTGCTTGCCCGAAGGACGAATTCTCGCTTCCAATTACTGACGTGATGATCGACAATACATGCAGCTTCGAATGCATGTCTTTCATGGATGGGTACTCGGGCTACAATCAGATCAAAATATTTCTCGATGACGCAAAACACACGTCATTCAGAACTCCGAAGGGAGTTTTCTGCTACACGGTGATGCCCTTTGGCTTGAAAAACGCTGGTGCTACATACCAAAGCGCTATGAGTACCATCTTTCGTCAATATCTGCGTAAAATAGTTGAATGCTATGTTGATGATATCGCAGTCAAGAGACATCTCAAAGGTGATCACCTACAAGACCTAAAGACAGTCTTCGATCTTATGCGTGCGCATCAACTTAAAATGAACCCCGCTAAATCCTTCCATGGGGTTTCTAGCGAAAAGTTCTTGGGCTTCATTATCACGGCGAAAGGCATTCATGTCGATCCCGAGAAAACCAAAGCCATCCTTGACATGGACCCTCCGAAGAACCTCCGAGAACTTCGAGGCCTGCAAGGGCGTCTGGCATACATCCTAAGGTTTATAGCAAACCTTTTTGGAAAATGCCAACCCTTCACCCAGCTCATGAAGAAGGGAGTCTCCTACGTCTGGACAGAAGAATGTCAGAAAGCTTTCGATGATATCAAAGCTTACCTGACGAGCCCGCCAATCCTGGTGGCACCCGTCTCAGGCAAACCATTTCTCCTCTACGTCCGTGCCATGGATCATTCCTTCGACACTTTGTTGGCTCAGAACAATAATGCAGGCTACGAGCAAGCCATCTACTACCTCAGTAGGACACTGATCGGGGCCGAATACCGGTACAACCCCCTTGAAAAGGAGTGCTTGGCTCTGGCATTTGCCATCCAGAAGACTCGCCATTATGTTTTGGGCCAGACAATTCATGTCATCTCCCGAGTCAATCCACTCAGGGTTCTCATGACGAAGCCGGGATCATTGAACTCCCGACTAGCTACATGGGCAATCCTGTTGACGCCGTATAATATGGTGTTCGTTCCACAAAAAGCCATCAAGGGTCAAGCTCTAGCCGACTTTTTAGCCGCGCACTCCATCCCGGAGTCCTCCAGACTCTATGAAGACATCCCGGATGAGGTCCAAGAATCAAACGTCACCGAAGAAAACTCCGTTTGGCGGGTGTTTTTCGATGGCACTTCAAGAACATACCCTAAAGGCTAAATGATCGCAGGAGTGGGGGTAGTCTTAGTCTTCCCCGATCAGCTGGTCATCCAGCGGGCTTACTCCCTTTCGAAGCCGTGCTCCAACAATGTTGCTAAGTACAACGCTCTCATCATGGGACTCCAGCTGGCGCAACAACTGGGGGTGGATCATCTGAAAGCTTACGACGACTCAAAACTCGTCGTTAATCAAATCCGAGGGCAGTACGAAGTTCGCCATGAAGATCCGGTTCCGTACCATGAAGCTGCATTGAATATTATTTCAACCTTCACTAAGTTCTTCATAGAACATGTACCTCGGCTACAAAACCTGGAGGCTGATGCTCTGGCCGGCCTCGCAGCTTCGTTAGCAGCACCCTTCGGGACTCAACACTAGGTCACGGTAGTTGGTCGAGACTTGGTATGTCCCCAAAACAACCTATGCTCACAAATGGCCCATGCCATGACGACAAGCGTCGGTGTTAATGTCCGAGACTGGAGGTTTCCATTCATCGACTTCGCTGTCTATGGAATTCTTCCAAAATACCTGAAGGAATCTGTCTCAGTCGGAAGACGTTCCCTTCGGTTTTATTATGATATAGCTACTAAAATGCTGTACCGACGCTCCTTCGATGGACTTCTTCTTCGATGTCTATCCAATGAAGAAGCAGCTGAAGCCCTTCGGGAAGCTCATGACAGGACTAGCAGGGCTCATCAACCTGGCCCTAAGTTGCAGGATTGACTACGACGCATGGGTTACTACTGGCCAACCATGGCAGCCGACGCTGTCGACTATACTAAAAAGTGCCATACTTGCCAGCTCCACGCCGACTTCATCCATACACCGTCGGAACCATTACATCCTACGGTCGCCTCCTGGCCCTTCGAAGCTTGGGGTATGGACATTGTAGGACCGATCACCCCTCCATCATCGAGGGGACACCGCTTCATCCTTGCCATCACCGACTACTTCTCCAAATGGACAGAAGCAGTTCCACTGACGGAAGTGAAGAGCTCTAGGGTGATCAGCTTCATCAAGCACCATGTCATCTACCGTTTCGGGGTACCTCGAAGGATTATCCACGATAACGGTCCACAGTTCATCAGCCATGTTTTCAGCAAATTCTGTGACAAGAACCGCATTCAAAACGTGGCATCAACCGCCTACAATCCGACAGCAAACGGATTGGCTGAGGCTTTTAACAAGACTATAGTCAAGCTACTCAAAAAGGTCGTGTCATCCAACAAACATGACTGGGATGAAAAGCTCGGCGAATGTATTTGGACCTACCGTACAACGGTACGGACCCCGACGGGCAACACCCCGTTCTCCTTAGTCTACGGGAGCGAAGCAGTACTGCCTCTCGAGATTCAGATACCCTCACTCCGTGTGGCGCTCACAAACCAATTAACAGAAGTAGACAACTAGCGTCGTCGTCTGCGAGAATTGGAGGCACTTGATGAGAAACGTCTCCTAGCTCAGCAGCGCATTGAACTTTATCAAGCCCGTATATCACAGGCTTTCAACAAAAAGGTCAAGCAAAGGATTTTCCAAGTTGGCGACCTGGTCCTGGCAGTCAGGAGGCCGATGGTGTTAACTCATAAAACACCAGAAAAGTTCGAGCCCAAGTGGGAGGGACCTTTCATCATAGAGACGGTATACTCAAACGGTGCTTACCGCCTCGCCCGACCAAACGGAGACTTGTTCATGATGTACATCAACGATAAGTTCCTAAAGAAGTACTACTCATGACATCTTTTCAGACATGTACTTCCATCTCTACCAAATAAAGGAGTCAGTGGACCTGATCATCAGAGCTCACATACATCTTCCTTTCACAAAAATCTTATTGTTTCAGAACCCAGTTGTTCCGCGGCATTCTATCCCCAGTAGAAGAACAACCACGTCCATATTACCTCTGAGTTGCTCCTCTACTTCCTGCAAAGCGTAATCTTACACCACGTAGGATTGTACTGTTCATCATGTTTACCACGTCCATATTACCTCTGAGTAAACATCCCGTACGAACAACCCCTGTGTTACCGTACATCAATCGCAGAACTTCCATGTCCATATTACCTCTGAGTAGTTCTGCGTATCCCCCCAGAGTCACTCCTACCACGTCCATAACACCTCTGAGTAGGAAGACTTCATCATCCGAATCCCATATTTGCCACGTCCACATTACCTCTGAACAAACATGTCGGTTCTCTCAAACTTATTATCTGTACCTAAAAACCAAGGTGCACAAAAGATAATAGGTCCACACAAATCATCAGTTCATAACAGCAAAAATGAACACCCCACAAAATTCTTTATCTTTTATTTATTTAAAAGTAAATGATTACATCCCCAGCAGAATTTGCAAACTACAAAAATAACAAAAAGAGAGACTTCAATCCCTAAGCATCATTGGGATTGGCAGAAAGCTCTTCAATCCGATGCTTCAAGTCTTTCGCCCGAGTCTCTGTGGTCGCCAAGACCCGGCGTTCGGCTTCTTGATGCATCACCTCTACAGCTTCGGGGGCAGTATCAGTCTCATACTTCTCGTCTAGTTGTTGCCGCTGGTGGGTCAGGGAAAGAACCTGACGGGTAAAAGCTGTTTCCTCCTCCTTAGATGCTACATGTTCAGCCTGGACTCGCTCAGCATCTAACAAGAGTTGGGCTCGCTGGTCTTCAAGATGGCGGATCTTGGCAGTGACTTCCGCTATGCTAGCCTCAAACGAGGCCCGCAACTCCACATTCTCCTTCGTGGATTGAGATAGCCTCTCCACCGTAGCTTCAGCCTCGGCCACCTCACGGTCCCAGACAGCCACCGTGGCCTGATACGACGACTCGACTTCAGCTATCAATTTCTCATTTTCTGCTTCTATCAGAGCAAAAAAGTCATTTCGCCGGATGCTCTGAAGTTCAGAAAGAAGTTGGTCGAGGTCGCCCACCGATGCCTCCAGAATCTCGGCCACATGATCGTAGCCCTGGTGCAAACGTATCAAATCAATGGAGGGGAGCGCCATGGCTTTTGCCGTCGTAAAACTGCCGTTCGTATTCAGCACAGTTGATACGCCTTTCTGCAGCATCTTGTACATTGCTTCAACAACAAACTGTACAACTCGTCCGCGTCTGCCAACACCTGAGGCATCATAGCAGGAGTTGGAGGAGTTACTCTGGACAGCGGACCTGCAGAAGACCCACCGACCTCAATCTGTGAGGCGGCAATCTCAACCTCAGCAGACCCTCTCTCGTCTGGGACTTGTACTTCGTCACCAGCCCGAAGTGCCAAGTGGACAGAAGGGGGCGGATGGGGCGTCGATACTGTCCCCCAAGTGGAAAGAGCAGGAGGTGTGTCCTCCACCACAGGACCCTTGCCCTTATCAGGGCTAATGACGGGTGGTCTTCCGACATCCGGGTTGACGATATTATCCCCGGCCGGGACAAGACGACTATTCTTTTCTACAAGATTCGCCCCTGACAGTTCAACTTCTCGCGAAGCCAGAGTCGGATTATCTGCATCAGCTCCCCCTACAGGGACGGGTGTAGGGCTCAGCAGTAACGTCGACCCTACCACATCAACCTCCACTTACGAGGCAGGAGTAGGGCTCGGCCACGAGGCCTCATGTGCGACCAGCGCCTCAGTACCACGACCGGGAAGAAGCCCAGCCGGCAAATCCTTGTCAGAGACGTCTCTACTGGACGCGATCTCTCTGGCAGTTTGATCAACATCTTCTTGCGAGCCATCGTTAGAAGAAGACGAGCTCCATACTTCCTCCTCGTCTGGGAGGACTTTTTCCACAACTTCCCTTGAGGCCTCGATGCTCCCAGGCACCCCCTCAATGGATAGTTCTACTCCCGATCGAGGCTCCACGCCACCCTCCTAAGGGATCGACCGAGAGACCTCAGCAACCTGAGGTTCAAGTATATCTTCAGATTCCCTTTCAACGTATTCTGGAGGTACCGAAACCTCCACAGAAGCGACGTCGTTAGCGCTCCCTTTCCTGAGAGGCGCTATAATAGGAAGAATGCGCTCATCAGAAGAGCTTGCCACCTCCTTCGGCCTTCTAATACTCGGTTTTGAAACCCGATATTTCTTCTTCGGCACCTTCTAAAAAAGGAGAAAGGAGGACATAAGTCATAGAAATTAAAGGACAAAACAGATTATGTGCAATGTCTTTACCTCAGCAGGAGCTAATTCCGTTGGTGTCACAGGTGGCACTCCCGAAGCTCCCACCTTCGGAGTCATCTCTTTCCTCGATCTGTTTGGCGTGGGCGAATCGGCCTCCGCGTCAGCGCGCTTCTTTCCAGCTGGGGGCTCTTCCTGAGTATCCCCCGCTGGTGCTGCAGCAGCAGCCCGATAACCTGCGACCTCCTGTGGACGATATGACCGGGCCGCCGCTAACATGTTTTTTGTTACCTCAAGCTGAGTGCCAACAATGAAACTGGTCCCCCTGTCATAATCTGGGGACATGGTGTTCATGGCACAGTACAGTTTCACAGCCGAATACAAGATTTGCGGCTGAGGATTGTGAACTGGAGTAGTAAAACGAACTCCAGTACATTCGGCATTGTAATACTGCCAACCCCGGGCTCCATCTAGTAAACTCCCGATAAACCCCAGACTATTACTGGGGTTCCTTAACATAAGCTGGGTGTAACCGAACTGGCGTGCAAACCAGCTCGGTAAATACGACTCCAGATAGCACTTATTTTTATTGCGGTAGACCAAATGGGACGGTCGAATACTCTGCAACCAGCGAAACCCCCATGTCGGCAGATCGATCGCATCTTCACCGGAGTCTTCCAGTTCTTGGTCAACCTTAAAATCTGTGAAGACGGGACTGACCTTGGTGATCTTCCACCCTTGAAGGTAAGACAAAACCTTCCTGCAGACGGGGACACCAGTGTGCAACCACTTCCTCTTATAGAAGCGACAGATAAAGGCGTCACCTTCAACATGATCCTCTTCAGGGCCTGGGCTCATCACGTTTGGATGATGCAGAATCAACCATCCCATCAAATAATGGAATGGTAGCTCAGCTCGGGAAAAGTTGTCTTTCTAGCCCCTCTCGTGGACCATATCGCCAACAAAATCTCTCAAACCCCGCAACAGGTTACACACCATCGCAGAAAGGAGTGCCAAAGGACGACCAAAAACCAGTTGTACCGCTAGCAAAATGAGGTTCCTACTCACTCTCTCTACGGATCCAGATCCGCCCGAGAACACATGGTCCCGGAGCCATATCATCAAGTACGCAGTCAACACTGCCTTGGAAGACATTCGGTGTACGCAATGCCACAAACAACTATATACGTCGGCACCACTCTCGTTTGAACGATGAGTCTTTTCGCTTAGTCGGCTCATTTCGGAGGTCACCTCCGTGCGACTCAATCCCGACGGAGTCACAAACCGAATCTTGGTGGGATCCGTCAGGTCCTGCTTAAAGACAGAATCTCTCCAAGCAGTCACATGGGGCTGTGACCCGCCCGTCTCCCTTCGTTGCATCATGTAATAGTGGCTTGCCACCTCCTTGAAAATAGCTACCATTTCTGGGTCCTTGTCTTCCAGAACCTGAATCTCTTCATTCGTCGGGAAATATTCCTCATATGGCTCTGAGCCCCAAGGAAGTTTGGACACCTCGTACATCTCGTGGAGGGCCAATCCCAACTCCCCTACCGGAGTAAAAAAAAAGGTGCCAGTCTGGGTGTTGAACATCTCTAAGAGGGCAAGAAACATATGTCGATTAAGGTCGACACCTGCTTAGGTGGCACGAAGAGCAGCGGTCAGCCTGGGTGTTGAACATCTCCAGGAGGGCAAGAAACATATGTCGATTAAGGTCGACACCTGCTTGGGTGGCACGAAGAGCAGCGGTCAGCCCAATCGCTTTCAGCTCAGTTTTAAACTTCGTCAAGACCCAAAGGGTCAGCTCGTCCCACTTTGACACGTGGTGACACCACCCCTCAACCCGAAAACCTCCTTTCAGATACATAACATTTGATGATAGCATCCGGCTCGCGAAGGTCGAAGCGCCGAAGGCGAAAGTGTCGGGGGGAACATCACTATAAATGCTCCCAGGGCACAAAGTTTGGCAATGATACGAGGTCCCGGCTCGCGAGGAGGCCAAGGTATCTCTTTGATTCGATGTTACATCAATGCAAAGGGTACCCCCCACTGCCCCTCCTTGAGAAGGAGTAAGTTCCCATGGCATCCTCCTCTTGGAGGCCAAGTGGTAGAAAGCTGTCAGTGGCAATTGACGCTCAGACAGCCGCATGTACAGGGCCACTTCCTTCGCTGTGAAGAACCAGTCTTCTTTGATCTTCAGTATCTTTGCCTCATTGGAGATCAAGCGGTCACCAAATAGAAAGGTCGGTTTTAAGAAAGTCATATTCTCGGACTCAGAAGATTTCAGTTTGCCGCTTTCCATCATACTTTGGAGAAAAATAGGCGAATGATCCCGGATTTGCAACATCCTCTCGGGAGACTGATCTAGCACGATAGCAGCCTTCGCTGGGTTAATAACTTCCTCGTTGAAGTCGACCCCCATTTGACAAAAGGAGACATCCAGAAGGACTTCGTTTAGCAAGGGGATAGTCATTGACACTGACACAGCAAAAACAAAAGTCAGGCAGCAAGGAAAAATTAGGGCGCATCAGCAGCCTGGCGCATAATCAGGGCCCAAGCCCATGTGCGTCAGCAGTGAAGCTTCGGCGCATGATCAGGGCCCAAGCCCATACGGGTCAGCAGTGAAGCTTCGACACATGATCAGGACCCAAGCCCATACGCGTCAGCAGTGAAGCTTCGGCGCATAATCAGGGCCCAAGCCCATGCGCGTCAGCAGTGAAGCTTCGGCTCATAATCAGGGCTCGAGCCCATGTGCGTCAGCAGCGAAGCCTCGACGCATAATCAGGGTCTAAACCCATGCGCGTCAGCGGAAGAACCTAAGCGCATCATCAGGACAGAAGTCCATGCGCATCGGCAACAAGGAGTTAGGGCACAGCAACAGGATGCAACTCATCCGTACGCCCCAAACTCGTCTAAAATAAGAGAGATTTGGCAAAAGACACCCACCCGTCACCGCGGGACGAACGTCGGCGGGAGTCACAGTGACGACAGGAGCGTCCTCCTCATCAAACTCCATCGGCTCCTTATCTCGGCCTTGACCTCGACCAGCACCACCGCGAGGAGTCTTGGGAGCCATTTCGTAAAAAGAAGTTAGGGTTTTGGAAGAAAAACTCTAAAGAAGAAGAAAGCTTCTTGGCAGAAAGTAAAGAACTCTCTCTCTCTACCAGACGCCTATTTATAGGCTTGGTCGTACGCGTGAAACGATGAAGGGTGACGTCAGCCACCGCCTGGGGTTCTACAAAGTGATAACTACAAATA
Organism: Iris pallida; assembly: GCA_029216955.1. NCBI lineage: Eukaryota > Viridiplantae > Streptophyta > Magnoliopsida > Asparagales > Iridaceae > Iris > Iris pallida. The sequence continues at coordinate 24,314,436 of JANAVB010021599.1, read as the reverse complement.
ATCCAAAAAGATTATCATTAAATCTTTTTGTTTATTTCGAAGCGTTATCATTTGCATTTAAAACTTAAAGGAGCATGCATCTCATCACAGATACGCGGAGCAATCATGTGCCCCGAACAGTTGTGCGCCTCCATCGAAGACAATACCATGCTTCTTATTCAAAGTATTCCAAAACTTGACAGAAAGTTTTGAAAACTTTGAAGGGGGTCTTGTAGAAGCATGGAATTTCAGGCGCATCTACAGGACATAATTCCTATGCGCCTAACATTTCATGCGCCAGGGAACATCAAATGAAGAACTTGGCATAGCAAGACAACAAAAGTATAGACATCAAAAGGATTTTTTATTTCATAAAAAAAGTCTATTACATGTCTAAAAAAGGCTTTATAAAGGAGAATTTTCTACAAAAAAAAGAATCCTAAGACTACAGCCAGGTACAGCAAACTGCCAAGCGCCTTCTGCCAGGCGCATCATCCGTCGGGCGCATCTCTTCAGCATCTCAGTTAGGCGCATCTCTTCAGCGTCTCAGTTAGGCGCGTGTCTTCAGCGTCTCAGTTATACGCATCATGAAGTCTCAGCATATGCGCTCTACTTCGACCTGATCAAGTGCTTCGACTAATGAAGCTTTTATTAAGAAGAACTAGGGTGCGCGATCAACCCCACTCTAGCGGAAGGAAGAGCTCTCCAAAGCCCAAGGAAGAGGAGAGCACCGCAACTCCGATTCGTGGCTAAAGGAGCAGCTTTCAACACAACCAGAATGGGAAACACCCACTCTTGCAGGAGGAAGAGCTCTCCAAAGCCCAAGGAATGGGAGCACCACAATTCCGATCTGCGGCTCTTCTGGAATAACGGAGACGAGGCTCGAGCATCCCAATCTTTGGATGCAACAGGCACCTTCCGTCTGCCTCAGAAGCCCTCGATTCCGACTTTTGGATGTAACAGTCACCTTCAAGTGCATGAATGAAGACAATTCGTCGCATCTTCATCCTCGAGAGCATCTCGTCAACAGAATGTGCTCGAGCAAATAAGTTCATTCGGGAAGACATGAGAGAACGAGAAGCAAACTCTCTCCTTGCTGCTATTTATAGGCCGGGCAAATCAAACCCATGCGCCAAGTGGCTGGCTCTCCGATTCCCGTACAATAAATTTGTATTTATGGTGATGAACCTGACACTTCGAATTCAGCCAAGTCAAGAACGGCTAATTAAAGCACTCGAGGAACGCAACAATCGGACCAATAAAATGTGTCATGCAAATGGATGTACCGGTCAGATACCGTGCATCGTACAGAGGCGCCCGTCGATACCAAGCGTCCTGTATGGATGCGCCCAACAAAGCATACATCCTAATCAATATGGACCCATACGCCCAGTGGAACGCAGCTCAATGCACCTACTCAACAGCCCATCACCCATCAAAGAACATTAAATGCTGAAGTCTGACACGACAGCAGACATGCCTCGATGACAGAGCAGCAACAGCTTTTACAGAAAATAAAGCACCGCTGACGTCAGCGTCATCATTACTCTTTTTCGGCAGATACAAGCCACGTGGCCGCCCAACCATTCGCATGCGCCTCCGCGGCCATGCGCCCAAACCTCTGCATGCGCTTCGTCGTACGCCTCAGACCTTTCTCTGATCCCTAAAGACAGAGGTCAAGTCACTACTGAAGCTTCGTATGCGCCTCTAAAGCCGTACGCCCAGACTGGTTCGTGACTTCTGAAGGTTGCGAGCCAAAGTCTTCTCATGTGCCCAATCCCAAGCGCATCCTATCAGATTACCCTCCACCAAATCCGAGATCTTTGAGCTACGGACACGCGCCACGTGTCCTTTGACTCAATTCAGCCTATAAAGGGGTGCTAATCACCCAAGATCTCAGCAACAGAAAGATCCTCTCCCCTGCTATGTGCCAGCCCACAAAAATAGCATAAAGGATTCAACCCACAAATGATGGTGCATCATCCATGCGCCTCCCGCAGCTTCAACCACGTGGCGTCCCTATGTACAGGCGCATCCTACATATGCGCGCATGAGCAGCCAGGCTGCAAGCTATAAATAGAGGGATCATTTCCTTCTTTCAGGCATAGAGACACACCTACGGACAGAGACCTTCACACACACAGTGAGAGAGGCAGATACAGACACTCAACGTCTTCTTCCTCTTCGTAAGCTCCAGCACCCAGAGCAACTCAGACCTTCAGAGAACCGAGAAGGATAGTTAGATCGTCAACGGAGTCAACATATTACCACTCGCTCCGTCGACACAGGGACCCAGATAAACAAAAGTATACTACTAGCTAGTACTACATCTATGTCCTACATTATAACACTGTTCTGTTTGTAGTTGAAATTGCAATCAAAAGATTTTAATGGCAAACATGAATATATTTGACGATTTTGAATTTTATGATTAAAGAAAGAGTTATGGAAGATATAGGAAAACGTATGTAGAGTTAGCGAGGAAAGTTTAGGATTTGGTAAAAGGAGAAAGTGAATTTGGATAATATATATAAAATATGAGAATATGATGATCAAGTAAATGAACACTTGACGAGGATCAACTTTTATGATCAGATGACTACTGTACCTAGAAGGGACATATATAACCATGGAAGGAATATCACGAGCAATGAAATGATAGGGAATAAACAGTGAGGAATTGAGATACGACCATTGGCATGTAACTTTGGAAAGGAACAATTAGGTTTGCAATTCTACCAAACATTGGAGACTAGTATTAGTTATGGTAAGAATGATTGAGATTTTGTGATATTTTTGCTAATGTGTTTGATGAGAACGATTGTTAGGTGCATGGTTAAAGATTAAAATTTGATTAGTGATTATAATTTGGTCAATTGATTTCAAGAATTGAAAAATCTCGAATATAGATCATGGATCAATTTTAAAGAATTTTCTAAGGATTTACTAAGACAAGTGAGGATTGTGACTTTGATGTAGTCAGTTTTAGAAGAATGGCTAACAATTGAAAATTGATATCCGTAAATTGATTTAATCGATAGAAATACTTGAAATTTGAAATACATTTGGTTTACGAGTTACATACAATGACGGATGGAAATTTGATTTAGATAATTTTTGATACCAAATAGATTTAGCCTTGGCAGCTGCCTTAGTTTTCTGTAGATACTGAGAGTTTAGCCAGTTTAGCGAGTTATAGATTGGTTTTGCATGGGGGTATTAATAAGATTGTTATCTTGTAAGTCAATTTTTTTTCCTACATATCCTATCTTCTGACCGTTGAAATAGTGATACGATATTCTTTCTATCCCCTTTGATCATCACTCAGTCCTCAATGGAAATATCTTGTCTGATTACATTCCTATCATAGCTATATCATTCTAATCACCCTCAATATCCTACTATCATACAACTTGTTGATTTTTTCTGAGTCACAAACCCTTTTACCCTATTCCAATATGATTTAGAATTTTTAGTCCCTCATCTCAAAAAATTCCATTATTTTCTGTCTTTTCAATAAACTATTGACGTTCGTTTCTTTATTGTCTTTTCTGTTTCATGAGATCTCATTTAATTTTTCCTATTTTTATGATCATATTTTAATTGTACCTAGATTTTACTCGTACCTAAGATGATTTTGATCACAACAATAATCCAACTCTATCTCAATCCAGATCTAGATAATTCTGATTGTGCCTATATTTTATCTTTGTACCTAGTGATCATGCCAAGAATCCGATTGTGCCTGATGATTTAAATCTGGAACGATTTATAGCAAGAATTTATAGAGTACATGAGTTATGGGATAAAGATGAGATAAATATGAACACTTGTGATTCGAATTTGAATCAAGGAAGGGATAATTAATGATGTGAATACCAAGCAAATTGACATTGTAGATTAGAGATTGTTAAAGGATAAGCATGGAGATGCACCTTAGGAAGATGCATGATGAATCAAAATATATATAAAAGACGACCGAAACAAGAAATTTTGGACTTAAGGTGTAACTAATTAAAGATGTCAATCGTATGAATTGAAGAGTGCAAAAGATTATAAATCAGAAACCAGAGATAGAAGGTTCGTAAATGATATAAGTTGAGAGATGTAATAAGATATATATATATATATATATATATATATATATATATATATATATATATATGTATATATATATATATATATGTATATATATATATATATAACAGAGAAAAGTTTGGTCAAAATGATAGAGTGAAATCAATATGAAGTATTCGAGTTTAAGCATGATAATTAATTTTTATTGAGAATTCGGGATCAAATAGGTAAATGAGGAATTGGAATCAAGATATATATATATATATATATATATATATATATTGGTGAAAATAGACGTCTAAATAAATTACAGAGTGATCACATATGAATGTAATAGATAAACAAGGAATGATAAGAATTTGAAGGATCATGACAAATTGGAGTATTAAAACGTGATGTTGGATTTAAAATGTGATATTAGGTTACTGAGGCTTGATACTAGAGTATTAAGACAAGACGGAGTGTACCAAATTATAATATTTTGGTCAGGAACGAATAAGATGTATAAGAACGTGATTAGTATGACATAGAGTTAATTTTGGATATATATTAGCAAGCTGAAGGAAGTACAAAATATATTGCGGAGAATATTATATGAAAATGTGGGAAGACAAAATTTCTAAGGTTATGACGGTGATTCACAATTCAGGGATGAAAGCGGAAATCCATAATTTTGGATAGTGACTGTGTTTCTAAGGAGGGAAGAATGTTATTTGAGAATAGTGGATATATAGATTGATGAAGATATTACACTACATATATTTGCTATGGGATAGTTAGCCTAGTTAGGCATGAGGCTGTTGAGGAAGAATACCGTTACTAGTTTGAGGCATGATTGTACCCGGCCCTTATCTTTGAAATTTTGAGGACGAAACTTCAAAGGAAGAAAGGTTGTAAAACCCAAAACCCCACCTGACCATTTCCCTCTCCACATGTTCTCACTCTTCCCTCAAATTCCTCTCCCCAAATCTCTCACCACCACAACCTCACTATCTCTCTCTCACCTCTCCCAACTACAAACCCCCTCTCACTCTCTTTCCCTCTCATACACCAACAGCATCATCATCCCTCTCCCCTTTCTTTTCCCCCAAACTTCTGTCACTCCCCGTTTTCGGAATACGTAAATTTTTGATTTTTCATGTATATAATATCTGGCACCTGTATCTTTATTGCATTTATCCTGTATTTGTAACTGGCCATGGCATGGAACAGTATCTCATCGCGGATTAGTGTGCCACCCCTTGTCCTTGTCTGGTTGTAGACGTGGTTCACTGTTTCGATGATAAGATTTCTGAACCGTGTTGTGGTTAGGATTTTATTTAATTAATTTAATTAGTTGTATCATGTAGCATTTAACATGTCATTAGTCATGTGGTTAAGACCATGCTTAAGCTTAGGGTTTCTTTGAGTCAACCCAACCCCTATATATATTCTCTTCCTCACTCTCTCTCCTCATTCACTCTTTTCATTTCTTTTCCTCCCAACCAATAGGCAAGTACATCTTGCACCAAATGGAGAGATTATTGCATTTTTATTTCTTGATTTTTCTTTGATATTATTTGTCTATATTGTTCTTCTCTTCATTCTCTACAAGTTTAGTTCTTGGAGTTTTTGATTTTAATGGCTAGTTTGGTGTAGATCTAAGTTTCTAAAATTAGGGTTCTACGGGTTTCCATGGTTTTGATCTATCAAACTTGGATGTTTTCGAAAACTAATGGTCCTATGTTGTAGTAAATTCAATTCCATCTAATTTTGATCTTTGAAAAGTTAGATTTCGACTTGATTTGAGGAAGTTATGGCCAAAATAATTTTGGTCAAACTTCTATGTTCATATGTCCTGATTCTGGCAGGGACGATGAATAGTGTCTGTCCGCATAAGAATTTTTGGCCGCATGAGCATTTTTGAGCCGCATAAGAATTTCTGGCCGCATGACCATTTCTGGCCGCATGAGCATTTTTGGGCCGCATGACCATTTCTGGCCACATGAGCATTTTTGGGCCGCATGACCATTTTGGGCCGCATGACCATTTCCGGCCGCATGACCATTTCTGACCGTATGACCATTTCTGGCCGCATGAGCATTTTTGCGCCGCATAAGAATTTCTGGCCGCATGACCATTTCTGGCCGCATGACCATTTCTGGCCGCATGAGCATTTTTGGGCCGTATGACCATTTCTGGCCGCATGACCATTTCTGGCCGCATGAGCATTTTTGGGCCGCATGACCATTTCTAGCCGCATAAGAAATTTTGAGCCGTATAAGGCTGATTTTGATTGTTTGATGCTCTTTTTGACTGATTTGTGGCCATAATTTCTCCAAACTTCCAACATAAAAGTTGTAGATCTTTGTCTTGGCTTCAAGGACCTTCATGTCTCACTTTAACCAGAATTTACATGTGACTTTTATGTCACGAGGGGTCCACGCGACTTCCTGACTTGACCATGTTCCTGACCTGATTACTTGTATACGTGCTGGTACATGTTCTAAGTGTGTATTGAGATATAATATTAGTATGCACTGCGGTGCCATTTAATGAGTGCACTGAGGTGTGACTCTACATGCTAAGTGATCATTCGTGTTATATGTCAATACATGTGTACCTTCCAGTACAGTCATGGTAATTGGTCAGTAATAGTATCGTGGTATATTGTTTGTTGTTTGAAGCATTACACTAAGCATGGATCTAGATTGAGCCGATGTGGATTCATACTTAGGATACACGTACTATGGTACGACATATAGGAGGATGACCATGTGACCACGACATGTAATTCAATATCGAGATAGGGTTAATCTAAGAAACTTAAATTGGTAGATGCATTGGGTGGAAAGAATCCCGAGATCGTGCCATACTGGCCACCCCAGGTCCTGTCCTGACGTGTCGGGTTGGCCGCCACGGATACAGTTTCATCCGCCTATAGTGGATGACTATATCTGATTCCTACGCGCTATGTGTTATATGTTTTAGCACGGTGGCCTTACGGGGGACCGGTGCATAATCAAAGTGCTATGTGTATATGTATATTATATGGTTTGGCTAGCCCTGCTGGGTTGACACGATCTGAGGATTGCTATATATGCATTACTGGGATAATCCAGACAAATCATAGAAAGCCATAGAATTGATTGGCCGCTTGTAAGCTGACTTGTTTGTGATATGTTTTCTTCTGTTAGCTACCGAGGAACATGGACTATCGTGGTGCGTGGTCCAACCCATGTCCTTGTTTGGTTGTTGGGTTGGACTATTGTATTGCGATAGGCTATGGACCAAAGTCGCGATCAGAAGCCCTTTTTACCTGCCATGGTTATAGGATATATCTTATCTCGGCACGATATTGACACCGTTTGTCCTTGTTTGGTTGTAAGGGTGTCGTATTGTCTCGATGATATGGTATAAGCCTATAACTCGTGAATCGGGTCTTATTTAACTCATTGGATTTATCTCACTCTTTTGTGATCTCTTGTGGTACTTGCTATTCGGGGCCTGACCCCGCTAGTTTTGTTTGGCCAGATCTCGTAGCAGCTCCAGAGGATCCAGCCTTCCACCCGAACAATGGTGCACACCAGGAGTATGGGCGCCAGGGACCATGAGTGGGTTTCTTCTTCACCGCTCTGATATCTTCTATTTTGTACTTGGCGTTTAGCCACCGGCACTTGTTTAGCCGGCAGTTCTGGACACTAGTTTTCTTTGTATAATTGTAATTAAATCAGACTGCAGCTGACTATAGTTATGTACTATTGACTCTCGGAACTAGCTCATCATTTTGTATAGCTAGACTCATGAATCATTCTGATGAAGCGTCGGGGACGCCTTACTGCTTTATCTTATATGATCATTATTTACTGCTTCTTGTTTTGATTGATTGAGACATAGATGCTCTGTGGGACCATAGGAGACCTGATTGTAGCATGCACCCCCTAGCCTCTTGACAGCCACGATCGCCGTATGACGTTTATATACCTCATACGGTGTAGCTGGCCTAGTCCGTCTCAGTATTCCGGTACTGGGGCATGACAAGATTTTAGTGGTAGCCCATGCAGGTCTGTTTTTCAGACATGTGGGGTGTTGCGATTATAGGAGTCTCAATCAAAACATGTTCCCCTTGATCTCCTGATTCGTCTTCTCTTTCTCCCACCTTGATTGCTAACATGATTATCATCCTCGATTCTTTTTCATCCTGTCTTTTGATACCTTGTATCTTTTTCTTTAGGGTCACATCATTCTCGGCTATTGGAGGAGCCGGCATGGGAGAGAATCCAGTAGATCAGGGACCAGTTGGAGATCAGCAAGGGGTAGCCCCTCTACCTGGACAGATTTCCATCGAGAACGTTACCGAGCATGAGCCAGTTGAGCTACAGAGGCCAGAGGATCCCGTACCTCTAGTGATGCCGGTAGTACCAGTAGTACTAGATGCGTCGGTACTATTGCAGATTATTAGAGGGTTACTGGAGACCCAGCAACGCCAGACGATAGCCCAACAGCAACAACAAATCCGACAGCAGGAACAAAATATGCTACAGAATCAGGGGTTGCAATTAGCCCTTGAGAGAAGTGTCAGAAATGATTCAGGAGCGTCCGGAAGGTTTTGTCGACTTAACCCGAGATATTTTGACGGCACGGAGGATGCCATCACGGCGGATGCTTGGCTTCAGGATACAGAGGTCATATTGACTGCAGCAAAGGTTCCAGCAGAAGAGAAGGTTGACCAGGTCAGACTTTTACTTCAGGATCTCGCCCGCGATTGGTGGGCATCGGAAGAGATTGGAATGAGGCATCCTGTTCCCTGGGATAGCTTCACTACCAGATTCAAGGCCAAGTACTTTTGCGTGGTAGCGCGATATGAGCTACAGCAGAGGTTTATCAGTCTCAAGTAGGCTGGTAAGACGGTGGATGGTTATGCAGCGGAGTTCTACAGGTTAAGTAGGTTTGCTCGGATGATGGTGGCGACAGAGCCAGAGAGAGCAATGAGGTTCCAGCAGGGACTTCACCTAGAGATTTTGCAGCTGGTCGAGGGGCACGACTACCAGACATTCGATGCAGTATTGACGGCGGCTCGGAGGCACGAGCTTACTATTCAAAGGTTATCAGCAAGGACTGGGGGCTAGAAGAGGTCTCATACGCAGAGTGCTGGGGGAGGAGCAGTACCTCGGACGTCAGCACCAGCTCCTGGCGTCCGTATTCGTGATGCAGCACCAGTCACAACAATTATGACTGCACCAGTTCGACAGCAGCAACAGAGGAACCAGCAGCAGCGTCAGGAAGCACCAGTGGGTTGCACTTACTGTGGTAAGGGAGGGCACACTAGGGATGTGTGTCATTCAGCTAATGGATTATGCTTGAGGTATGGCAGTCCAGACCATAGGATTGCCAATTGTCCTATGATACAGAGGCCAGGAGGGCCAGTTCAACGGTTTCTGGCGTTGCCAGCTCCAGAGGTAGCACCGTATCAAGGGCCAGCACTAGCAGTGAGGCCACTAGCCCAGCGCCCATTACTGACGCAAGCTCAGATGTACCGACAAGCGCAACATCAGGTTGGACAGCAGGGCCAGGGAAGGCAGGGACAAAGGCAAGAAGAATTTGGAGTATTAGAGCAGAGGTTGGCCGAAGGCGGTCAGATTGTGGGTAAGATTTCAGTATTATTCATTATAATTCCTTGAGTTCTATATTCGAAGAGTGAAGGCGACTTTCTCGTCTCACTCATCTGCTCTCGTATCATGTGATACGTGATATTCATCATGTGTCTTGATTACGAGAGTACGTCCTGGGCAGAGTCTCGTTCTTGATTTAGTCATTGGTACCGACTTATCTCAAGCATTGACCCTTGTCCACTTTGGGTGTCAGTGTAGGACCTCGAGGACGAATTCTACCTGACTTGAGAGGCATATTTTATTCGTATATCTCCGATCATTTCCTTCTAGGGTATAATTATTGTTTGTGCTCTTACTTAATTATTCTTGCTTTCTTAAACTGTTCATGTGCCATGTGTTTTTTGATAATTGTGCTTGCTATATGTCATGAGTGTATTCGTGATCTGAGAGCCTGCTCAACTAGCCTTATCGAAATTCCGAGGACGGAATTTTTCTAAGGAGGGTAGAGATGTCACTCCCCGTTTCCGGAATACGTAAATTTTTGATTTTTCATGTATATGATATCTGGCACCTGTATCTTTATTATATTTATCCTGTATTTATAACTGGCCATGGCATGGAACAGTATCTCATCGCGGATTAGTGTGCCACCCCTTGTCCTTGTCTGGTTGTAAGCGTGGTTCACTGTTTCGATGATAAGATTTCTGAACCGTGTTGTGGTTAGGATTTTATTTAATTAATTTAAATAGTTGTATCATGTAGCATTTAACATGTCATTAGTCATGTGGTTAAGAGCATGCTTAAGCTTAGGGTTTCTTTGAGTCAACCCAACCCCTATATATATTCTCTTCCTCAATCTCTCTCTCCTCATTCACTCTTTTTATTTCTTTTCCTCCCAACCAATAGGTAAGTACATCTTGCACCAAATGGAGAGATTATTGCATTTTTATTTCTTGATTTGTCTTTGATATTATTTGTCTATATTTTTCTTCTCTTCATTCTCTACAAGTTTAGTTCTTGGAGTTTTTGATTTTAATGGCTAGTTTGGTGTAGATCTAAGTTTCTAAAACTAGGGTTCTATAGGTTTCTATGGTTTTGATCTATCAAACTTGGTTGTTTTCGAAAACTAATGGTCCTATGTTGTAGGAAATTCAATTCTATCCAATTTTGACCTTTGAAAAGTTAGATTTCGACTTGATTTGAGAAAGTTATGGCCAAAACAATTTTGGTCAAACTTCTATGTTCATCTGTCCTGATTCTGGCAGGGACGATGAATAGTGTCTGGCCGCATAAGAATTTCTGGCCGCATGAGCATTTTTGAGCCGTATAAGAATTTCTGGCCGCATGACCATTTCTGGCCGCATGACCATTTCTGGCCGCATGAGCATTTTTGGGCCGCATGACCATTTCTAGCCGCATGAGCATTTTTGGGCCGCATGACCATTTCTGGCCGCATGACCATTTCTGGCCGCATGAGCATTTTTGAGCCGCATAAGAATTTATGGCCACATGACCATTTCTGGCCGCATGACCATTTCTGGCCGCATGAGCATTTTTGGGCCGCATGACCATTTCTGGCCGCATAAGAAATTTTGAGCCGCATAAGGCTAAATTTTGGCTGATTTTGATTGTTTGATGCTCTTTTTGACTGATTTGTGGCCAGAATTTCTCCAAACTTCCAACATGAAAGTTGTAGATCTTTGCCTTGGCTTCAAGGACCTTCATGTCTTACTTTAACCAGAATTTACATGTGACTTTTATGTCACGAGGGGTCCACGCGACTTCCTGACTTGACCATGTTCCTGACCTGATTACCTGTATACGTGCTGGTACATGTTCTAAGTGTGTATTGAGATACAATATTAGTATGCACTGCGGTGCCATTTAATGAGTACACTGAAGTGTGACTCTACATGCTAAGTGATCATTCGTGTTATATGTCAATACATGTGTACCTTCCAGCACAGTCATGGTAATTGGTCAGTAATAGTATCGTGGTATGTTGTTTGTTGTTTGAAGCATTACACTAAGCATGGATCTAGATTGAGCCGATGTGGATTCATACTTAGGGTACACGTACTATGGTACGACATATAGGAGGATGACCATGTGACCACGACATGTAATTCAATATCGAGATAGGGTTAATCTAAGAAACTCAAATTGGTAGATGCATTGGGTGGGAAGAATTCCGAGATTGTGCCATACTGGCCACCCCAGGTCCTGTCATGACGTGTCGGGTTGGCCGCCACGGATACAGTTTCATCCGTCTATAGTGGATGACTATATCCGATTCCTACGCGCTATGTGTTATATGTTTTAGCACGATGGCCTTACGGGGGACTGGTGCATAATCAAAGTGCTATGTGTATATGTATATTATATGGTTTGGCTAGCCCTGCTGGGTTGACACGATCTGAGGATTCCTATATATGCATTACTGGGATAATCCAGACAAATCATAGAAAGCCGTAGGATTGATTGGCCGCTTGTAAGCTGACTTGTTTGTGATATATTTTCTTCTGTTAGCTACCGAGGAACATGGACTATCGTGGTGCGTAGTCCAACCCATGTCCTTGTTTGGTTGTTGGGTTGGACTATTGTGCTGCGATAGGCTATGGACCAAAGTCGCGATCAGAAGCCCTTTTTACCTGCACATGGTTATAGGATATATCTTATCTCGGCACGATATTGGCACCGTTTGTCCTTGTTTGGTTGTAAGGGTGTCGTATTGTCTCGATGATATGGTATAAGCCTATAACTCGTGAATCAGGTCTTATTTAACTCATTGAATTTATCTCACTCTTTTGTGCTCCCTTGTGGTACTTGCTATTCGGGGCCTGACCCCGCTGGTTTTGTTTGGCCAGATCTCGTAGCAGCTCCAGAGGATCCAGCCTTCCACCCGAACAATGGTGCACACCAGGAGTATGGGCGCCAGGGACCATGAGTGGGTTTCTTCTTCACCGCTCTGATATCTTCTATTTTGTACTTGGCGTTTAGCCACCGGCACTTGTTTAGCCGACAGTTCTGGACACTAGTTTCCTTTGCATAATTGTAATTAAATCAGACTGCAGCTGACTATAGTTATGTACTATTGACTCTCGGAACTAGCTCATCATTTTGTATAGCTAGACTCATGAATCATTCTGATGAAGCGTCGGGGACGCCTTACTGCTTTGTCTTATATGATCATTATTTACTGCTTCTTGTTTTGATTGATTGAGACATAGATGCTCTGTGGGACCATAGGAGACCTGATTGTAGCATGCACCCCCTAGTCTCTTGACAGCCACGATCGCCGTATGACGTTTATATACCTCATACGGTGTAGCTGGCCTAGTCCGTCTCAGTATTCCGGTACTGGGGCGTGACAACTCCAGACCAGCCCTCCGAGCCATCCGTACGACGCTTCCCGTTGCGCCAGCACCGCCAGCGCGCTTCCCGCGCCCCGCCAGCAGCGCCCTCCGGCCGACCCGCGACAAGCGCACACCCTCGTGCACTGACCCCAGCACGGCCAGCCCCTGTCCGACGCCCTTTTGACCGCCCCGTGCCCCTCCGGCGACACCCGGCCTCCGCAGCACTTCGGCGTGGCCCTCCAGGCCGGCAACGCGCTCCGCGCGACCCCACAGCCCGGCAACGCTATTCCGCGTGCTCGCGACCCCGTGTCCGCGCGTCCCACACACCCCCGTGTCCGCACGTCCCGCGGACCCCCATGTCCGGCCCCTTTTTGGTGTTTCGGCGCTCTGTTACGAGTCCGAGGCCTCCCCTCGGTGCTCCTTCGTACAAATTTTCGGTAAGGCTATCTGTCAGAAACATTTCCAATTCTAGAAACCTTTTCCATGTCCGGCCAAGTTGACAGAATTAACACTGCCAATTTAGGATAATTTAGTTTAATTATTTAATTAGATTAGATAAATTGGTTTAGTGTTGATTAGTAGTTAAATTAGATTAATTAATTGGCCATTAGTAAATATTTGTGGTTAATAATAGGACTTAATAAAATTATTTGGGTATTAGAATATTAATATATTATGATAGTTAATTATATAGTATTTTTATAATCAGTAAATATAGTCATTGGTGATAATTGATTAATCATCAAATTTTAAGTTATTATTATTTCTTAGAGATTAATTATTTATAGTATTTTCCAATAAAGTAAGTCATAAGTTTTATGTATTGGTTATAATAGTTTAATTATTAAATCTAGTAATTGTAGGTATTATATTTTAAGATAAAATATTATTTGGAAAATATATTATTTTGGCTTATTAAAGCAAATATATGAAAAATAAGCTTTATTAATAAATATGATTTTACTAGTGAAAAGATTTTATTTTATAAATAAAAGTATAAATTTCTGCCTTAATAATAAAATGTTTACTATTAAATAATTTCTGGACAAGAAAGAATATTTTGGTAATAAAATAAATATTATGTTCATTATATTTAGAAATTTGCCTTTTTACTAAAAATAATACTTTCTGGTTTTAAAGGGGTATTTGGCAATTCTTAGTAAGAAAAATGTTATTTTCTATTAAAATATATAAAAATAGATTTTTGGACATAAATGATAATTTTTAGAAAATATAATAATAATTACGAATAAAATAAATATTTTTTCGTATTTTGGTAATTTTGGTAAAAGATAGGTTTTTCTATTAAAAGGATATATTTTGTCACTAGTATTTATTAATTATAAACTTATTCTTGAAATATAAATATTACTATTTTTCGTAAATAACTTTGTTGCCTTTCAACCAACCGGACTTAGATTCTAAATTAGTCAGCTAACGTTGCCCTTAGAGATAAGTTAGCCTACTTGCTAATACGGTATTTTGGGTTATGTAGGATTCAGAACTTACGTCAGACCCGTGATTGTACTCCCGTCTACATCATCTGGAGAACCAAGGCAAGTTTCATATATTTCATGTCTGTGTTTTATTTTAATAATTAAATATATGCATCAGTAGTTTCATGTACTGTAGTGACACTGATTCACAGTGGATCCCTCTCGGACTCCACATCGATTGACGGATTGATTGATTGACTCATTGACTCGGGGATTGCTTGGGGGAGTAGTATAACGTCTGTGACCAAAGTCAAACTTCTCGATTGTCTCTCTCGCGCTAACCCCTACCGCACAGGGTGTTGAGCCGTACCGTATGCTATCGTTTTGGCCAAAACATTAGTATACATATTGCCTCTATCCCAGCCGGTCATAGGCCATGTTATATACTCAAAACACTATTGTAGAATTGCATCATTGTAGTTCCAGAATTATTGCCTGCTGTCTTTTATTATTACTTATCAAAAATATATACTGTTTTCAAACAGTTTTGCATTTCATTTAATTATTATTTAGAATGTTAGATGTGGAAATATGTTTCTTTCTCCCTCATGACTGGAGACCCAATACTTTTAGGTGATTGCGACGAGTAAGAGCTAGCTTACAGTTCTTACTACGGGTCTGACTTGGGTCCTGCAGATTTAGTTGAACCAGAACCAGGAACCCCAGAATCTTAGATGTTGGCATAGTTTTTTTTTTTTTCCTTTCTTTGCTTTATCAGAACAATTGTAATAAATGAATTGTGATGTTATCTTGTTATTTCCATTTCAACCAGTTTCAGTTTAATAAAAATATTTTTATTTTCGTTAGATATTTGTCTGTTGTGTTTCACTGCTTGATACAGCTTATTGCCGCCGTCTCACAACGGTGCAGGCTGGGCATGATCCGACTGGACCCATTACATTGGGATCGGGTCGTGACAGGAAGTCCTGGACAATAGACAAAATCGAGTATTTTAGGTCATCCCAATGCATAATGAAAAACTTATTGTTGAAGCCATCTGGGCCCAGAACTTTGTTAGGATCCGCCAACTTCACAATCCCTTTGACTTCTTCCAAAGTAACCGGAGAAAATAGCATACGGTTTTCTTGTGATGATACCAGCCGCTTACATATAAGATCAAGGAATTCCGCATGTAGTCCTCTTGTTGTAAAGCTTTGTATAGAAGTCCACAGCTGCATCCTGAATATCTTTCGTCGTGATACTTCCTTACCATTTGCATCAATGAGCTTGATGATCGAGTTGCGATGACGACGAGTTCGGATAATGTCATATAAGAACTTGGAACACCGAACGGGATCTTTAAGCCACGAACATTTGGCTCTTTGAGCAAGTTGAATTTTCTTCTGTAATAAACGACATCATACCTCCTCCAATACAACTTTTTCTGACTTGCAAGGATCGGGTTAGAGGCCTGGACTGGAGCCGTTCCTGGATGTCCACTAGTTCCTAATCTCGTTGAGACATAACTGGCCTAGGGACTGCACGATTCCATCGCTTGAGGAGCCCTTGATGGATTTAAGCCTATGCACAAACCGAAACTGCTCATTCCCTTGTATAGCTCCCGCCAACCCTCATGATCTACTGACTTCCTGTACGTAACCTGGTAGTGATAGCCAAATATTGTTAAATCGAAATGGTTGGAAA
This sequence comes from Iris pallida, assembly GCA_029216955.1. NCBI lineage: Eukaryota > Viridiplantae > Streptophyta > Magnoliopsida > Asparagales > Iridaceae > Iris > Iris pallida. The sequence goes on along the minus strand of JANAVB010021599.1, from coordinate 24,298,293 downwards.
TGGGCTAAACTCGCTTCTACCAACCGCACCAGCACCGGATAATGGTCGCTCATTGAAGGAGCAAGGCCTTTCGCTACCGTCGTGGGGAACATATCAAACCACCTTCTGTTGTCGAAGGCATGATCAAGCTGGCAAACTAATACGGTTGTGTCTTGTGTGTGGCTCTGTTGCTCAAGTCCACACATGATCCGATCCGAGCGCTCCTGGCATTGGAGACTAGCTTGCATAATACAGCCCTGAATGTCTGCGAGAATAGAGTCTGGGACCCGACGACCTCCAAATATTTTTTTGGCAGAATAACATCGCATTGAAATCACCTGTTAGCAGTAAAGGAAGTTGTAACTGTGTGTTAGCCATGACGCTGAGCCGGATGATCTCTTGCCTCAACTGTTCCCTTCTGTGTCTGTCATTATAATCCTCCAGTATTTGTAAACTCACCATCAATCAGTTGATCCGACATTTGGATAATATGTCCAGACCAAGTCCTGCTATCCCACATCAGCCAGATGCAAGCCGTCTCACATAATCCCAGATTGTGCGTCTGAGCCCAGTAATTAGGAGTTATCCTTGTCAACTTCTTCTCCGATTTAATTTTAGTCTCCAACAAAACAGTGATTGAACTTTGTAATTTTCTAGCCACTTATTTAATCTCACCCAATCTACCTAGCGAGTTCGCTCCGCGTGTTCCAGTCAATATAAACATTAATGAGTGTTGGGATGACATATCGTGTCTCCCAAACTCACCAATAGGTCACTGGTGAATTCTACCCATAATCCATGCTCCCGTAATTGACTTCATGTACGTTGGACTCCTCCTGCATCATACTATCCCACTTGGGATTATCCTCGCATAGAGAATCATCTCCTGTGGGACTATTTTCCAGTATCTTGTATCTCGATCCATCCATCATCGGCAGTGTCGGCATTTTCTTCCTCGAATATTTTTATTATATTGTTGGCAGATGAGCCTGCTACTCTCCCTCTATATGCCGCTTATGATTTTCTCCTCGTCTGCATGGCATGCTGTTCGACATAAGGCACCATCTGGCCTGAGTTATGCCCTTCCGAATCGACCTTCCTCTTCGCCACTTGCTGTTTCCCCAATGAGCTCTGCCTAGACATCCCCTCCTCTACTGCCTGCCCGATCTCCTGAGGGAACATCTTCTACATAGGCCTACTGATCTCCTGAGGTTACTTCTATAGTTTCTTCTTATATTACTTGTATCTGGCACTTCAATACTCACCAGGTATATTGTTTTTAGTATTATTTCACATTTGATGTTGACATCTTAGGTATATTTTGAACATGTTATATTCAGAATATTTCCGGACCTTCAATTTGTTGATCTATTCATCTTCCGTTTTGAATGAATCACCACAACGGATCACTCCCTCACTGTCAACAACTTTTCGGATTTTGGCTATTTGAATCCTTTTCTCCCACTAAGCTTTGTTAAGAGTCATGTCTATGCAAACATTAAAGAAAGCCAATTCTTCTTTACAGCCTCCATCCAATTTCATTTAGCCTAGACCTGGTGCTAGTGATTCTTTAATATCTTATTGCTCCAATCGTGCATCTTTAGTTTAAGTTGCATATGTACGAAGCAAACAAGACAATGTTCTCTCTTCTTATCCTTAATTACCGTCTCATCCAACTTTTTGTGAAAACACTCATTTCTTATTTTATCTTTCAATTTATTGACACCGATCCATCTTAGCATTTTCATTTCAGCTACAACTATTTTCTGGGGATGTTGTTTATTAGTTGTTCATAACTTCGATCCATAAAGCATGATTGGTCCTTTTAGAAGTTTCCTACTCTCATAATTCACTCCATAAGAACTCTATTTCAACCGTCTTGTTTGAGTCAACACTGACTTTTCATTCTCTTAACAACAATGAATGATTTATCCTAGATATTAAAAAAAAAAAAACTCCTAGGTATCGCTTGTCATTAATATTAACTCCTTCGATTCTTTTCGAATTTGGTTGAAGTTACAATTCACATACTATTTTTGTACTACAAATCTTAAAAGCCTTAGATTTCAAGTCAAATTTAGAAGCTAACCCTTACTTTTGTCAACTAGCACACTATCATCAATAAATACGGCCAGCTACGTGAGTTTATTTTACGCTGGAAAATGGTTTGATATCTTCTCTAATTGTCCCCAAGATAGGTTAACTCCATGATGCATATCCTTTATAATATCAAGGCTTAATTGCAACTTGATACCCTTAACTATTCTAGTTTTTTAACTTGATACCCTAAACTTTTTTACTCGACAACTTAATATTATCAACTATTTAATATTTTCAAGTTGATACCCAAAATTTAAAAAAAAAAAACAAAATTATCCCTATCTTCCCAACCCTCCCTCCCCCCTCCTCTCTCGACTTTCCCCCTCCCCCCGCTGGCCCACCCACCTCCCTCCCCCCCCCCCCCCCCTCCTCTCTCCCTCTCCAGGTGTGCGCAGCATGCCGTGGCGGCATCGCGGAGAGAGGGGGGGGGGGGGGGGGGGGGGGAGGGCGGTAGTGCAGCCAGAGGTAGGGGAGCAGGAGCGGGGTGGCAAGGGGGTCGGGGTCGGTGGGGGAAGCCGAGGGTGGGCCAGGGGTGGAGGTGGCGGGGGGTGGGTGGGTGGGTGGGTAGGGGGGGCGGGGCTTAGGGGGGAGGAGGGGTAGTTTCAAGTTTTACCTAGGGGTATTTTGGTCATAATTTTTTTTAAGGGTATCAAGTTGTAAATTTTTTTTTAGGGTATCAAGTTTAAAAACTGGCACAGTTGAGGGTATCAAGTTGCAATTAAGCCTAATATCAATGTAGTTACACAAGATTTGTTTCTTCTCTGGATCTGACCAAATTATCTCCCTATATACACTATGTTTTCCTAAGTCGATAAATAACAATATGCATCTCTCTCTTCTACTCTTGAAATTTGTATTAGTAAGTAAATCGTATTGATAGTAAATCTCCTAGACATAAAACCAAATTGAGTACATGACATTCTACCTTTTTTTTTATTCTTCATTCAACTACTCTCCCGTAGAGTATATGGCTCATAAGCTTGATTCTTCAATAGTTAGTTACTACTATGTATATCTGTACATTGTTTTTATGTAACAAGTACTATAATAATACTTCCCTTCCATTAGGGAATGTTCCCTCTTAGAATATATTTGCATAAACTAGTCACTAACTGAGAAACATGTCTATGGAAGACTAAAGAATCTTGCCTCCATTCAATTGCTATTTTACTGTTATACTATTATCATCAGTTTCTTAAGATGGTGACTATTGCTGGAAAGTCAAAACTAAAGGAAAAAGACACATTCTGAAGATAGTTGTCTTGGATCATGTGTATATCATGAGGCCGCCACCACTAACATTCTATCTGACATCATTATAGGCCTATTCGACCATTCCAGCAACACACTCGATCATCTTATCTATATTTGCATCCACGGTGCTTGTTACCATTACGTAGTTACATCATCACTATACAAATACCACCATCATTTTTCTTCTGTTCTTACTAGCTTATGCAACTAGCATGATTGGTTGTGCTGACATAACTTTGTTCTGAATTACTTTTGTTTTCACTATCCCTTTGCTAGACACTACCCTCTTGAACAAACCATCACTTTCATCAATTTACCTTTGTTGCCACTGCACCATTCAACACTTTCTTAGTGCCGCCACTATGCACTCCCAAAAATTGATGCACATCGCTTGCTATCATTGTTTTCTGCAACCTGGTTCTTTTAAGGAGCCCAGTTTAAGGGCTCACATATTAATCATTAAGCCTATTCATCTGATAAAGATCCAAATAGATTAGTTGGTGTTTATACACAGAATGTATGTAGATCAGGCATGCATCACATTTCTACACTTTTACTTGAACTTTAATAGTTCGCAGTATCAGCCGATACCTAAACCGCCAGAACTGTTGAAACTACCTAAACCATCCGATTCCAAACTACCTAAACCCTCCGAAGCTGCCAATTAACAAGGGTCCGATACCGATACTGGAAGGAGGCAAGCAACACTTATTAAAAAATATACACACACACACATGTTAGTCCCGGGGCTTGACCAAAGATGGAAAACTGATACAATCGAGATCTGAGATGTCACACAAAAAATTTTGCAGTGATCAAACTCAAGATCTACGATAATGCAAAAAACCAAATAGCCAGATTACAATATGAAGGAGAGAAATAGAGAAGAGAAGATCTCTCGTTCTTCCTTACAAACGTGTTGCAATTGGGACAGAACGAGTTACAATAATGTAGAAAAAGATGAGATGAAAAAAAGTTGCAGGGGTGTCAAAACACCGTTGCTCAAAGCAAGATTCGCCCCACACGAATTGCTTCCAGGAACCAGCAAGTTGAAGAACTTGTGGAACGCTCGAAGTCACCTCTGTTCTGACTCCTCGGATGGACTTGCAATGGCGGCAGCAACTCCCTCTCTTTCTCTCTCTTTTCTGACTTATAAAATTCGTAGTACCTCACAAAGGAGGCCAGAAGAGAGTATATATAGAGAGAGGGTGGAAACCCTAACCGCCTTTTCAGTTATGGAAAGATTGAATTAAATCCCACAAAGATAGCAATGAAATTAATTCAAATCTTATGGAAAGATTGAATTAAGTCCCACAAAGATGGCAACGAAATTAATTCAAATCTTATGGAAAGATTGAATCAAATCCCACAAAGATGGCAACGAAATTAATTCAAATCCCACAAAGATAGCAACGAAATTAATTCAAATCTTATGGAAAGATTGAATTAAATCCCACAAAGATGGCAACGAAATTAATTCAAATCTTATGGAAAGATTGAATTAAATCCCACAAAAAGTGGATCTGAATTAATCGCATTAAATCAGTCTTTCCATAACTGACTTGTAGTCTGCACAATCAGCCTAGTGCGAGTCCATGAGTCTATGAGCCCGAGTCCGAGTCCGAGCTCGAGTCCGAGTCCGAGTCGCTAAGCCCCTTTGGGGCTTAGCTCCAAATGGAATTAATCCAAGAGAATGACAAAAGCATTAATGCTTAATCCTTGAAGCCTTATTCTTACCTCCTAGTAAAATTACCCACATGGTTCCCTCCTTAGGGTCACCACCCCATGTGCATCTCTCAACAACACAACCAAGTATATATGTTGAGATAACTCATGGTGCATTTTCGATGTGGGACTAAACTTTTACAAGGCATGTTGAGAGCAAGCTCTCTCCATGTAAAGAAAGCACCAACAATCCCCCACATATCACAACATATATATGTGTTCAGGGTTGAGCGTTCCCTACAGTAACTGTCCATTTTGCATTAGGATAGACGTCGCTGACGACTTGAATCTTCCCGCATGGGTTAAATAACAATGTGATACAAGAATGGACTACGCCTTGAATTCTGTACCACAATTGTAATTCTTCCCACTCACAAAGTGTAGTTACGTGTGCTTCTGGCTGCACATTAAAGGCCATGTGCCAGCCTGGTTTCAGTGTATAATTTTGGGCGTCTACAAGTTTACCCTCAAGAGACGGCCTGATATCTCTTTCCATACACTATAGGTGAGTTCTTTATTAAAGAGACATGGCATGAAGCCTTGCGCTTCCTTGCGGTGCTACGTCGCTATGACATGGCCTGAAGCCGAGGCATTATCCCTACATGGGAACCTCATCGTAGTGTCATACTATTGTAGCATGAGGTCTCAGCCTCTTTGTAGTGCCAATCTACTCAGCATGAAGCCTAAGGCTTCCTTGCGGTGTTACGCCGCAACGACATGGCTTGCAAGGCCGAGGCTTTACCCCTACCTGGGTACCTCATCGTGGTGTCGTGCCACTGTAACATGGGGCCATCCTCCCTTTTGTAGTGCTGTCTACAACTCTTTAATTACGTCATACAACATTAGGCTACCTGTCTATTTGCGGTACTACGCTGCTATGACTTGGCTTGCAAAGTCGAGACATTATCTCAGACCTGGGAACCTCATGGTGGAGTCATCCCACTGTAGCATGGAGTTTCACTCCTTGTAGTGCTGCTCTGCCGTGCTTCCTGTAAAGCACACCAGGCATTCACTCTGCCTGAGAACTCATTAAGGCGTTTAAGCCAACCTTCCACAGGATCTGTTTTTTTCGCAGAAAATACGTAGTAGACAACAGTGGTTATGGGTCCGTATCCCTTCCATATTCCAGAGAACCTCCTTTGAACCAAAAGTTAGATGCCTAGTAGATTTCTCTTTGAACTAATAGCATAAAACTTTATGGTAGGATTACAAAGACACACTATTAGGATGCCTTCAAGCCCATTTTACAAGCTGTGTCATCGACCAACTGGCGCTTGAGGCCCTTTGTGAACGGATCTGCCAGGTTCTCCTGACTCCGAACATCAATCACTGCAATTACACCTCTTTTGATAAGATCGTGTACTGCCCTGTGCTTCAACCGTACAGTCCTCTTCTTTCTGTTGAAGAGGTCATTTGATGCCACCGCCGCAGTCGCCTGGTTGTCACAGTATATCGGTATCGCCGGTATCTGAGCCCCAACCACTGGAAGATCATACATGAGCTCCCGATGCCATTCTGCTTCATCTGCTGCAGTTTCAAGTGCATAGAATTCAGATTCCATGGCGGAACGAGAGAGTATAGTCTGCTTCTTCAACTTCCACGATATAGCAGCTCCATCCAAGAAAAAGACATATCCACCTGTGGATCTCTCGCTTTCCACCTCTGAACACCAGCTAGCATCACTGAAGCCTTGTACTACTGTCGGATATCCATTGTAGTGCAGTGCATATGTCTGAGTCTTCTTGAGATATCTCATCACCCGCTTCACAGCTTTCCAGTGCTCAACCCATGGGTTGCTTGTGAACCGACTAAAGCTATGTCAGGCCTTGTGGCAGTGGTTGCGTACATTAAACTTCCGATAATGCTAGAATACTCCAGCTGCTTGACGCTTTCCCTCGAGTTTGGCTTCAGCTTCTGATCACACCTGTATGGCGTATCGATCCCTGGAAGATCCTTATACCCATAGCGTGTGAGCATCTTCTCAATATAGTAAGATTGTGACAGCGCTACTCCAGTGTCTGTCCGGATGATCTTTATGCCCAAGATGACATCTGCATCCCCCAAGTCCTTCATACTGAACTTGGTTGAGAGGAACTTCTTTGTCTCCGTGACACAGCCTATATCCGTCCCTAGGATTAGCATGTCGTCCACGTACAGACAAACGATGACTCTTCCATCAACGAACTTTGTGTAAACATATTTGTCCGTCTCGCTGACTCTGTAGCCGTTTGACCTAATAACTTTGTCAAACTTCTCATGCCACATCTTAGGAGCTTGCTTCAAACCATACAATGATTTCACCAACTTGCAGACTTTGTCTTCAAGACCTTTGACGACAAATCCATTTGGCTATTGCATGTAAATCTCTTCGGTCAGTTCTCCATTCAGGAATGCTGTCTTTACATCCATCTGATGTATCACCAACTTATGTATGGCTGCTAGAGCGATTAACATCCTGATGGTGGTCATCCGAGCTACTGGAGCGTACGTGTCAAAGTAGTCTATCCCCTGTTTCTGAGAAAATTTCTTGGCTACCAGCCTGGCCTTGAACTTGTCAATAGTTCCATCTGCCTTCATCTTCTTCTTGAAGATCCATTTACATCCGATGGGCTTTTCTTCTTCAGGTAGATCTACCAACATCCATGTGTTATTGGAGGTGATAGAGTCAAACTCGTCATTCACAGCCTCCTTCCAGAAGATAGCATCTCTGGTCTTCATCGCCTCATCATAGGTAAGCGGATCTGCTTCCACATGATAGGTGACAAAGTCATCTCCGAAGTCTTTAGGTCTCCTCGCTCGCTTTGCTGACGGCTCTGCGAGTTCTGGTACAAGAGTTGTTTCATTAACAACAGCTTCTTCTTGGACTACTGGCCCATATGAGATTTCAGTCTCATTTGCACCTATATCATTTTTCGGAATGTCCGAAAGAACATTGTTTTTGTCTTTTGCAAACTTGTCTTCAAAGTATTCAGTATCGCGAGATTCGATGATATGATTTGACTCAATATCAAGAAATCTTCGAGCATCACTCTTCTCGACATACCCCAAGAAGATCGCCTTCGTAGTCCTTGTCCCCAGCTTCTAAATCTTCAGATATGGAAGCTTCACATACGTCAGACATCCCCACACTCGAATGACATTCAAGTTTGGTCTGACTTTGAACCAGAGTTCATGAGGAGTTACGTCCGAAGTTGCATATGGCACTCTATTCAGAATGAAAGTGGCCGTTAATGCAGCTTCTCCCCAGTAGTATTTTGGAAGACCTGCAGTAAGCAGCATTAAATTCATCATTTCTGTTAATGTTCGGTTCTTCCTCTCTGCTACTCTATTGGATTGAGGAGAATATGGAGCAATAGTCTCGCATATGATTCCATGTTCTTTGCAGAACGATGCGAAGTCATGAGACCTGTACTCCCCACCTCGATCACTTCTCAACCTCTTGAGTTGTTGTCCAGTCTGCCGTTCAGCTTCGGCCCTGAACTCTCTGAACTTCTCGAAAGCTTCGTCTTTAGTCTTGAGCAAGTAGACGAACGCGTATTTTGAGAAGTCGTCGATGAAGGTTATAAAATACTTCATCCCGGCCTTCGTGGAGAAATATTTGAAGTCACAGATATCTGAGTATACTAACTCCAGAAGATCTGTGCTTCGATTGACCCGATGAAAGGGTTTCCTTGTGATCTTCGTCTGAGCACATACTTCACACTTCTCCACCTTACCCCCATATTTGGAGATAAGTCCTAAACTAGATATTTTGTTAATTCTTTTACAATGAATATGTCCTAGTCTATTATGCCACAACTCAAGAGAATAATCAGAAAATGCAACTGCATTAATGTCATCAAACTGGTTGACAAGCTGAATTTTAAACATTCCTTCGGTTCGATAAGCCTTCCCGAAGTATGTTTCCTTCTTGGACATCACCATCGGACCAACATTGATGTCCATCCTTAAGCCTGCGTTGCAGAGCAGGCTCCCAGAGATCAGGTTCTTGGCAATCACCGGAACATGCTTCACACCTTGAAGCGTCAGAGTGTTCCCAGAAGTGAGTTTCAGCTCCAGTACAGTCCCGATCCCCAGAACTTCAGCTTGGACCTGGTTCGCCATGACAACCTTCTCAGATATCGGCTGGTACGTGACGAACCATTCCTTGCCAGAACAGACATGGCAAGTCGCACCAGTGTCTATCCACCAGTCAGAGTCAACCCCCACAGTTGTGACCTGTGCGATCATAGCAACAATGTTAGACACCAATGAAACCTTACTAGGCTCACATTTCTCTGATTGTTTAGGCTTGGATCTGCATTCACTCTTGTAGTGGCCTTTCTTGCCACAATTGAAACAAGTCACTTGGGCTTGGACTTCTGTTGCTTGAATGAAGGACCCTTCACTTTTAGATTGGTGAAGTCCTTCTTCTTGTGAGAAGCCGCCTGCTTCCCCTTGGGATCTCTCGTCTGCACTAGATTGGCCTTAGCCAACTATTTGGACAGAGTGTCCATCTTCTGTTGGGAACGCATCTCATCCTCAACATGGATCTCTTGAAGTAAATCTCCCAAGCTAATGTCTAGCTTCTTTCTGAGCATCCTTGCATAGAAGGTACTCCATCCAGCAGAAAGTTTTGAGACGATTCCTCCAACGACAAACTTGTCGGGAAGGGGCATCTCTTCGTCTTCCAGTTTCTGACGCAGCTTCAGAAATTTCTTCACCTGTGGCAACATGGACTTCTCGTCCTCAAAGAGCAATTTGTGACATTTTTCAACCACAAACATCTTACTCCTGTTCCTGTCTTCTTCATACAGTTTTTCCACAGACTCCCATATGTCTCTGGCAAATTCTTTCTTCGAGTAGGATTCTGCCAGGGAATCCTCCATAGCATTCAGGATGAGAAGCCTGCAGATGCTATTTTTCCTTCTCCATTTGGCCTGGAGTTTGGTAGCCGCATTGATTGTGGCAGTAGACCCAGTATCTGGAACAGAAGGTTCTTCCTCCAACAGTACATGATCAACGTCTTTGAGTTGAAGAGTTAGATAAACCTTCCTCTTCCAGACTTGATAATGCTCTCCATCGAACTTTTTCAACTTGCAGTAGTCCGATTGGACGAGCGAAGCATTAATATTTTCCATCTACAAGGATCTTGCTTTGAGATTGTTAGTCCCGGGGCTTGACCAAAGATGAAAAACTGATGCAATCGAGATCTGAGATGTCACAAAAAACTTTGCAGTGATCAAACTCAAGATCTACGATGATGCAAAAAACCAAATAGCCAGATTACAATATGAAGGAGAGAAATAGAGAAGAGAATATCTCTCGTTCTTCCTTGCAAATATGTTGCAATTGGGACAGAACGAGTTACACTAATGTAGAAAAAGATGAGATGAAGAAAAGTTGCTGGGGTGTCAAAATACCGTTGCTCAAAGCAAGATTCGCCCCACACGAATTGCTTCCAGGAACCAGCAAGTTGAAGAACTTGTGGAACGCTCGAAGTCACCTCTGTTCTGACTCCTCGGATGGACTTGCAATGGCGGCAACAACTCCCTCTCTTTCTCTCTCTTTTCTGACTTATAAAATTCGTAGTACCTCACAAAGGAGGCCAGAAGAGAGTATATATAAAGAGAGGGTGGAAACCCTAACCGCCTTTTCAGTTATGGAAAGATTGAATTAAATCCCACAAAGATAGCAATGAAATTAATTCAAATCTTATGAAAAGATTAAATTAAGTCCCACAAAGATGGCAACGAAATTAATTCAAATCTTATGGAAAGATTGAATCAAATCCCACAAAGATGGCAACGAAATTAATTCAAATCCCACAAAGATAGCAACAAAATTAATTCAAATCTTATGGAAAAATTGAATTAAATCCCACAAAGATGGCAACGAAATTAATTCAAATCTTATGGAAAGATTGAATTAAATCCCACAAAAAAGTAGATCTGAATTAATCGCATTGAATCAGTCTTTCCATAACTGACTTGTAGTCTGCACAGTCAGCCTAGTGCGAGTCCACGAGTCCATGAGCCCATGAGTCCATGAGCCCGAGCCCGAGCCCGAGTCGCTAGCTCCAAATGAAATTAATCCAAGAGAATGACAAAAGCATTAATGCTTAATCCTTGAAGCCTTATTCTTACCTCCTAGTAAAATCACCCACATGGTTCCCTCCTTAGGGTCACCACCCCATGTGCATCTGTCAACAACACAACCAAGTATATATGTTGAGATAACTCATGGTGCATTTTCGATGTGGGACTAAACTTTTACAAGGAATGTTGAGAGCAAGCTCTCTCCATGTAAAGAAAGCATCAACAACACACACACTAATTCTTGATTATAATTCAATCACAGACTGTAAATTATAATCACACAATCATCATTAGTTTTCCCTGGCGCCATGAGTTTTTGTATGTGCCAAATCTTTCCTACAGCTATGTTTGTGAGGTCGTGAGACTTCTTCTTTACATATCATTTTTAGTATACCACTATTGGACTGGCTAGCTTCAAGTATGTAGTTAATGTTTCATTAGTTGAAAACTGACCACCTAATCCACATACGCTAGTTACAAGTCTTGTCTGCTAGTTTCTATGTTGTTTATGTTGGACGGCTCAACATAATCTGGGTATGAGGCATTGCCTTGGCCCTATTTTAGCCTGAACGGATATGAAGTAAGCAATGATAAGTTTATTTGTTTACTTGTTTATTGTCTCTAGGTAAGCAAATGGTTTATTACTGATATATTTTCGTTTTTATTAGTGTTGAGAATCAATAAGGGACTTTTAGTCCCACATCGGAATTTGTAGTATGTAGAGGAGCTAGACTCCCTATAAGTAGTGAAGTAGTCCATCAATAAAATTCATCCCAACTATTATTTTCTACATGGTATCAGAGCCATAACTCTCTCTCTCTCCACACAAAAAAAAAAAAAAATTTAGCCCCCTCCCGGAGCAGCCCCCCCCCCGACCCCCCTTCCCCCCCCCTCCCGGAGCAGCCCCCCCTTCCCCCCCCCCCCCCCCCCCCCCCGACCCCCCTTTCCCCCCCACCCGCTGACCCGCGCCCCCCCTCCCCCCGCTGACCCGCGCCCCCCCCCCTGCTGACCCGCCGCCCCCCCCCCCTGCTGACCCGCCGGCCCCCTTCCCTCCCTCCAGCGCCGCCCCCCCCCCCCGCCCCTTTACTGCTGCTACAGCACCCTTTTTAGGGTTTTCTTTTTGCTATTTCCAAAAAAAAAAAAAAAACATATTTTTTCTCTTTAGAAGATCTCTGTAGTTGCCTTCGAGAATTAGTACCTTCTTTTTAGAAGCTCTGCTACGAATACGAAATCTCTTTAGATCTTCGTATCTCAGAAACGTTGTCTTTACAATCGTTTCTGCACGGCTGGTATACCTCTGGTTTGTCTCATGCAAGGAGGCACAACTACGTTGGTTATCCTTGAGCCGTCCGAACGCGTTATCATGACGCGGTTCTAGTTGGTCGTATAAACTATGATATATCAGTGAGGGATCTCGTTTTGTTGTTTCCCCCCGGTAGCTGACTAAGACGAAGACGACTCCAAAGAAGACGACTCCGGAAACAACAACACCTCACTGATTGCAGTTGCAAAAGTCATGAATTCCATCTATAAGAAGTTGACAGCAGAAGAAATGAAGGCCCTGGTCGAGGATCTCCTGACCAAGAGATTACCGGAGGCGACCCCACGCGTGACCCATACTGATGTGGATCCGTCACCGTACAAAATGGGGAAGTTGGACAAGCTGGAGACGAAGTTGGAAGGCACGACCAACTACTTGAAATGGTCGCGGCAGGCGATACGGACGCTGAAGGGACGTGGCTTGGTTGGTTATGTTGATGGCCACACTACGGCCCCTGTCGATCACTCCTCGAAGGAGTTTGCTGTATGGGACATTGTCAACAATGTCGTGGCTGGTTGGTTGACAGCCACTTTGACCGACCAAGTGTCGGGTAACGTTGAAGCAATGGAGGGAGCTGCTGATATCTGGAGAACGTTGAAGGACATGTACTCCGGTTCGGGTAACCCCATGCGAGTCTTCCAACTGCAGGATGAGCTCGATAGGGTAATCCAAGACGATCGTACCATCTCTGAGTACGCTGCCTTGTTGAAGAAGTACTGGTCTGATCTTGACCATTATGATCCTCTTGGCATGGAGGATGCTCAGGTTGAACCGACTTTTGCCAAATATTTCCAAAAATTTTTGGATTATATTTCGCGGCAACGGATGATGAAGTTTTTGAAGGGGCTCAACCCAGCGTTTGAGCAACGGCGGAATGTCCTTCTCGCACAACCGACGCTGCCGACATTAGAGGACGCAATAGCTGCCATGGCACAAGAAGAAGCACGGTTGAAGCTGATGCCTACCAAGGGTATCTCCCAGGGGGAGCAGGCCGGAGTTGACACATCTGCTCTTGCCACTTTCACACAGCCTCCTTCTACGTGAGGCGTTTGCCACAACTGCGGTGACACAGGGAATTACATCCGCTTTTGCCCAAAACCGACACGGACTCCCTCGAATGGTCGGGATCGTGGTCGCGGTGGACGACGAGGTGGTCGAGGCAGCTACGGTGGTGGAAGGGGCACTTACTCTGGAGGCAATAAGGCGCATCTGACGGATGAAGGTGGGGACAATCAGCTGGCGGACATCACTCCATTTGAGAGGGAAGTTCTCGAGAAGATGCGCGGCTCAAAGCTTGGTTCTGGTGAAAGACAAGTCATTCCTGGGACACCGTCCGCTACAGGAGATTACTGCACTTACTTCTCCCAAACCAGTGCCGGTATACCTCCGCGTGCTCTTGCATCTGTCTCTCAGCCAGCTTGGATTATGGACTCTGGGGCATCTTGCCATGTCACGGGGTCCCGAGGAGAGTTCCGGGAATACTCTCCTCTAACGCCGCCAGAAAGCATTCAGACTGCTGATGGTACCTACAGGCCGGTTACGGGTAAAGGCACTGTTGATTGCACTCCTTCTATCACTCTATCTAATGTCTTACATGCTCCTTCTTTCCTGTCAATTTTATTTCCATTAGCGCCATTATCCTTGATCTAAACTGTATTGTTTTCTTTGATATTCCTAAGGTAACTTTTCAGGAGAAGGGAACGGGGAGACGACTAGGCACTGGCACATGGCATAAGGGTCTATGGTACTTGGACAGGAACGGTCTGGATAGAGCACTGGCATCTTTGGTTGCAGACGCCCAACCGGAAGTCCGAAGTCGAAGTGTCGAAGCCGAGCTGCTCCTCCAACATCAGCGTGTAGGACATTCTTCTTTTCCCGTTATTGGTCGACTGTATCCGTCATTATATCAAAAAGCAAATAAAGAGTTGTTAGTTTGTGATTCTTGTGAGTTGGGGAAACATACCAGAAGCTCCTATGTGTATTCTGGGCATCGATGTTCTGCTGCTTTTGATATGATTCATTCCGATGTGTGGGACCCTTGTCCTACAAACGGTGTTAACGGTTATAGATGGTTTGTTACTTTTATTGACTGCTCTACCCGCGTAACGTGGGTCTACCTGCTGAAGAATAAAAGTGATGTTTTCGAGGCATTTCAAAGCTTCTATCAACGGGTGCGGACACAGTATAATGCTCGTGTTAAGTGTTTTCGGTCGGATAATGGGACGGAATATACCCATAAGAGGTTTGCTGCGTATTTATCCTCTCATGGTATATTGCATCAAACCTCTTGTGCTTATATACCGGCTCAAAATGGTATTGTCGAGCGAAAGAATAGGCACCTGCTGGAGGTGGCACGGACAATGATGCTGGCTATGAATGTTCCTAAATTTTTGTGGGGGCAGGCTGTCTTGACAGCCTCTTATCTCATCAACAGGATGCCCTCTCAATTACTGGACTGGAAGACGCCTTTGAAAATGCTCACCGGGACAACTGTGTACACCGTTCCTCCGAAAGTATTTGGTTGTGTATGCTTCGTCCACGATAACAGGCCTGGTGTTGGTAAGCTGGATCCTCGAGCACTTAAGTGTATCTTTGTTGGGTACACCGGGACACAGAAGGGTTACGTATGCTGGAGCCCGGTTGAACAGAAGCTGTTTGTAAGCATGGACGTTACATTCAGAGAGCTGGAACCTTATTATGGTTCGGACGAAGGTTCTACGTTTGGGAACACGCCTCACACAGCGGGTGTTAGACGTGAGGGGGAGGTAGTACGCCCAAACGTCGTTGTCGGATCGGTACCTTGTCCTGTCGTGACAGACTGGCAGAAAGGGGAAGACAACATCACTGATACTGATACGGAGGATGAAGAAGACAATACGTACATTACGCAGGGAGAGAAGCAGACAAGGGAAAAGGAGCTCCAAGTTTACAGAAGAAGACAGCAGAGGTCCAGTACTGTGCCGTACCCTGTGCCTATAGTGCCAAGTCCCTCGTCTACTCCTGCCCCGACTCCTGAAGATGTTACTCCCGCACCGGATCGCTCGGATTCGGAAGCGGATCTCTCCGATTCGGATGGTATGCTTTCTCCACCACCCATTGCTCCCTTAAGGAGGTCTTCTCGCATTAATGCGGGAAAGGCTCCTATTCGTTATAAAGATTATGAACATGATATCGCCAACTACCTATCTTATTCTAATATTTCTCCGACTTATCAAATATTCCTCACTTCGTTAGACTCCACTTCTTTACCTAAGAATTGGCAGGAAGCAAAGAAGGACCCAAGATGGAAAGCCGCAATGATGGAAGAACTTGGGGCACTAGAGAAAAATAAGACATGGGAGCTGGTGCCATTACCTGAAAGAAAGAAAGCTGTGGGATGCAAATGGGTTTACACAGTGAAGGAGACACCAGAAGGAAAAGTTGAACGATACAAGGCGAGACTGGTTGCAAAAGGCTATACCCAGACATATGGTATCGATTATGATGAGACTTTTGTCCCAGTAGCGAAGATGAGTACCGTAAGAACACTGGTCTCCATTGCAGCAAACTATGGGTGGAAGCTACACCAGTTAGACGTAAAGAACGCATTTCTTCATGGAGACCTACAAGAAGAAGTTTACATGGAGACTCCTCCGGGGTGCTACTCTGTGTCAGATTCAGGTGAAGGAACGTCACATGGAAAAGTGTGCAAACTGAAGAAGTCGCTGTACGGGCTGAAGCAATCTCCTCGAGCCTGGTTTGACAGATTCAGAAAGGCTGTCACTGGCATGGGGTACCATCAGACAAATGCAGATCACACGGTCTTTCTCCAGCATGCAAGAGGCCACATAACTATACTTGCTGTATATGTGGATGATATAGTAATCACAGGTGATGATGCTGATGAGATCACTAAGCTGAAGACGAAACTCGCCAAAGAGTTTGAGGTGAAGGACCTGGGGGAGATGAGATACTTTTTGGGTATCGAGGTGTGTAATGGTGAACAAGGAATTGTTCTCTCACAAAAGAAATATGTACTAGATCTGCTGAAGGAGACAGGAATGCTGGGATGCCGAGCAGCAGTCACTCCAATTGACCAGAAGTGCAAGATGGGAGCAGAAGCAGGAGAGCCTGTTGATCGCGAAAGGTATCAAAGGCTAGTAGGCAGACTGATTTATCTAGGGCATACTCGTCCTGATATCTCATTTGCAGTAAGTGTTGTAAGCCGCTATATGCATGATCCAAGAACGGGTCATATGGATGCAGTATTTCAGATCCTAAGATATCTGAAAGGGACGCCGGGAAAAGGACTGTGGTTCAAGAAGAATGGATGCACAGATGTTGAGGGATACTGCGATGCAGACTGGGCAAGCTGCATAGACGACAGAAGGTCTACCACAGGGTACTGTGTTTTTGTAGGAGGAAACCTGGTTTCATGGAGAAGCAAGAAACAGTCAGTGGTAGCACGGTCGACAGCTGAAGCAGAATACAGAGCAATGGCTCTAGGAGTATCAGAATTGCTATGGGTAAAGGCGCTGCTGACAGAGTTGAAGCTAGACAAGGGGACACCATTGCACCTTCGGAGCGATAGTCAAGCTGCGATAAGTATAGCGAACAATCCGGTTCAGCACGGCAGAACGAAGCACATCGAGATCGATCGATTCTTCATCAAGGAAAAGCTGGAACAAGGGATACTGAAGATTGACTATGTTCGCTCAGAAGAACAAGTGGCAGACTGTCTGACTAAGGGTCTTAGTTCATTGAGTCTGTCAAAGCTATGTAACAAGATGGGGATGATTAATATCTATCGCCCATCTTGAGGGGGAGTGTTGAGAATCAATAAGGGACTTTTAGTCCCACATCGGAATTTGTAGTATGTAGAGGAGCTAGACTCCCTATAAGTAGTGAAGTAGTCCATCAATAAAATTCATCCCTATAAGTAGTGAACGGATATGAAGTAAGCAATGATAAGTTTATTTGTTTACTTGTTTATTGTCTCTAGGTAAGCAAATGGTTTGTTACTGATATATTTTCGTTTTTATTAGTTATTTGTTAATTACTTGTGCTATCCCTAATTATGTTTTTAATTGCTTAAATGATTTTTACTCACCTGATGTTTAAATTATTCAGTTTACATATTTTATATTATGGTTATAAACTCCATTATGATAGCAGTTGCTATGCTTTTCAATTTTCATTATTATGGAAGTTGGATACACTTGATGCTGGCTTATCCCTCTCGAGGCTGTGCCTAGGCCCTTTTCTAGCCGTGTACGGATTTGTCTTTCACAACATTGCTTTTTATTTTCTCTTTGAAATTCATTTATTTTATCCTGTGAAAAATAGAAAATTCATTACCCTATTTAAGGACAAATAAACAAGCCTGTTTAGCCTTGCACAGGTGACCAGTCGATGCATTTATTTTGCATGAGCATAGTAAGTTTCAATTCTCCACATATCTTGATGTAACCTTCTACACTTATACACAATCCTCCATATGTTAATTTGATCTACATTATGCTCCTAAACAATCATGAACGAAGACTGCTCTGATTTAAATTACACAAGCCACAATGATGAGAATTAACGGAGAAGTGATGATTTGCATTCTGTGATAGCAATAGAATCCTATTGAAGCAAGAAACAAATTTGAGCTATAAAGTGAAGAGCGAAATCACTACTACTATGGCGTCCACGTTAACTCTCTTAATAGAACAAATGGGGGAAAAAAGCAAGACTGATGAAACATATGAAAAAGCAACTAACGTTGTGGTATAATATATCCAATTGTATCATTGAAAGTACCGTAAGAGATTTTAGGATTTCTGAAAGCAGTGGATGGACACCCAAATAAAGTTTTTAGTTGAACAAAGAAGACCAACAATGTAATTAAGACAAAAAGAACTTCCTATAATGCAAAAAGTACATTAAAAACTTTGAGAGACCTAATTATCATAGAACGAAACTAGGAAATCAACGACTGAAGCCAAATCTAAGGCTTATAATGATATAAAGCGATTAGACATTAAGGAGAAAGATATTTATAGGCCTAAGAGTAGAGAAAGGAGTATCAACCTTGGTAATGAGTTACCTTGAATTAGAACTACTATTACTTTCGTATCCCAAAATTGAAGATACCTTTTTTTGATAATAAAATTGAAGATACCTTAAAGAATGGAAATTTTAAAATTCTACGACCTCTTGGTATTCCTTTGAGATTTGAAATGTTTGGTAGAGAAAAGATCAATGTTAAATGACAACCAACATGTTAGCATGTCAGTTATGGGAGGAAAATTACTCCAAAATGCATATACTATAATTTTCCCTTTTGAAGTATGTCGTCCGGCGTATTAGACTTGGGCCATTATATCAATGAACACTAGATATCCATATCGTCGATTTGTACAAAAGTCTGCTTTATGTGTTCAATTAACAATAACATGTGATCACATGTATAACCTGTAGACTATGGACCCGGAGACATAACATGAGAAAGAGCAAATACCTCCTTGGAAATATAAATGCCCCTTGAAACTTTAATAGTTAAAATAATCTTGAAACCACAAGTTAGAAATTTTAAAAGATAATTAAACTATGGATTCTCTTCATCTTTGACTGAACAAAATATAATCATTATGTTATCTTTCATGCAAATATTAATTTGTAATTTAGGTTTCCATGGTGATGGACAATGTGGCGCAAATACAATCATGTTTTAATTTTGTTTATAGCTTCTATCAGTAATCAATATCTTACAATTGTAGTTATTTGAAATTTATATTTATTATTATTATTATTGTCTGACCATGGATTGCCGTTCCTTTTCACTCTTTGGCTTAATGCGCCATAAAGATGAATGCAATTTCCTATAGCAAATTATATCATCTTATCTCTTTGTCTAGATTCTTTATAGTCTAGGGGAACATGAAGGTGCTTCTCGGTTGCATGAGCTTAAACTTTAAAAGGTAGGTCTACTTACCCCCCAAATGTCCCCTAGGTTTTATGGCATGACCCGCCAAATGTGGCGCAAATACAATCATGTTTTAATTTTGTTTATAGCTTCTATCAGTAATCAATATCTAAATACAATTGTCGTTATTTAAATTTTATATTTATTATTATTGTCTGACCATGGATTGTCGTTCCTTTTCACTCTTTGGCTTAATGTGCCATAAAGATTAATGCAATTTTCTGTAGCAAATTATATCATCTTATCTCTTCGTCTAGATTCTTTATAGTCTAGGGAAACATGAAGGGGCTTCTTGGTTGCGCTTTTTGGTTGCATGAGCTTAAACTTTAAAAGGTAGGTCTACTTACCCGCCAAATGTCCACCTAGGTTTTACGGCATGACCCTCTCATTCTCATAACTAGTTTGGCTAGGAATTCAACACCTACTTAGAGGGTTGATGTCAGGTAGATAGATGATCATCTAAACTATGTCAAATCCTTATAGAGCTTTCTTATGCTCCTTAGCCAACCCCATTCTGATGATGATGACGATGATCTTTGCTGAATTATTCATGAAGGTCGAACTTGTGATTATGCTTCCCACTCCAATCTTTCATATATACTTCATCGACAGGCACAAGCAGAGTGCAATCTAGGGAGAAGTTGTGTTAATTACATAATATAAATTGATGTCTTATGTTCTGATACACCCAATTCAGCTGCAACATAAAAGACATTGTTGCAGAGACTATGGTGGGAAGCTGGTGCTATGATGCTTAAGTTTTCCATCCCTTTACTCTCTTGCTAAGAATAGTCAAGGTGAAAAATAGTACATCGTCATGGTTAGTCAGTCAATGATGTTTGGCACAAGCCTGAATCAATAGTTCAGTTAGGCATATGCTAGACTCATGCTTCAGGTTAGCATAAAACAGTGTCATCTCACCTCTTCGTCTAGACTCTTGCCTAGTCTAGGGGAACTTACAGGATGCTCCTTTGTTTCATAAGCTTAGACTGTCGACCAAACATAGGTCTACCTACAACCAACTCGTCGTTTAGGTTTTAAGGAGGGGTCCTCTCTTGCTCATAGCTATCTGCCTAGGAATTTTGCACAACGCAAGGGTCGACAGCTGGTTGAAAAAACTTGTCAATTTTATGGATCTTTTCATTCTATATTTCCAGCCATGTTCTGATGGGTAGAGGCTTGAATTATGATGACCACGTCTGAAATGATGACATCTTTATAATGCAAGTCTAATATCCACCATGGTGTAGCTGAGTCCAACTTAAGCTTACTAAACTGGAAGCTCAATTTGACCCAATCCACATGAGTCATCCCATACCAGAATCCTGCAGAACTTGTTCTGACTCGAAGTTTGTTGATTATTGTGTCTTTGGTGTCTTACAGAACTCCTATTGTTGAAACATTAGGGATATTTTAATCCATTGTCACATGTAGATGTGTTTACACCTTTCCTGGCCTCGAAATATAATTAAGGTTGTTTTGGAGTTATAACAGGGAGAATAACTGAACAAATACAAGTATATTTAATTATGTTCTTGTAATGTCTGTCTAGGAAGCATAAACACTGCAAAACGGTGCTGTGTTGTGTTGTGTCCTGTCATGCTGGACATGTATCGGACACAACACAACAAACACTCAAAAAGATACACTAGGACATGCCAAACTATGTGCAGTGTGTTTTTGGCCGTGCCATAGTTGCGGTCGTGCAAATCTGACTCTCAAAACTTGAATATGCTGTTCCAGTTTGCTCTATGAAAATACAAATTGTTTTAGTTAGCATGATCCAGATAATTATTATTGCCCAGTTATCAGAACTAAAATGATACCAAAGTCCTCTGGGCAAACTTTGTCAAGCTGAAGTCAGCTCCAAACTATAAGTAAGCGTTCGGCCAAATTGTTTACAATAAACATGATCAAAACACTGCTAGTAGTATCCCAATTACAAAAAAGTTGGTTTGTGGATATACTACTAACATGTCCTAGGCATCAAGCAATATCACAACATGTCATTGGCATTCTATCTCTTTCCATCAAAATGGTGCCATGAATGGAGCAGTGAACATAATTTGGGAAGACTCCACATGTATCTTAATGGTCTCCTAAGACTGAATGTCAATCAGCCACCAGTTCTTTACTGTCATGGCAAATCTACTCAGAACTACTGCCACATGACTGTATATGAAACTTGATGAGTGTGCCAATTTTTCACAACCTTCTGTTGTTTAGTTTATGTGCGCTCTAGACGTGAGTCTGGTTACATACTGAACAGTGGAATCAAACATCATAGTGAAAAATCTGAGGCAACATGTAATATGATTGAATTTAGTTAATATCTGTTTGCTTTTCCCCTTTGCATATGGTTCCTTGGATTGACTCTAATGACATGTAATGGGATGCGATTTTCTGCAAGCTTCCTTGTGTTGAATTTTTGTCATTTAAAGCATAGTGTTGACTGTGCTGCTCAGTGTTTTAGAAAGCTCGTGAGGCTCGCACCTAGGCGAGCCTTATGCTCGAGGTTCACCCTTGTGCCTTGTATTGTGCCTCATTTTTTATGGGACAAGGCTCATTCACCTAGGCTCACCTAAAGCATGTACCTCGTGCGCCTCCCACCTATTTTTTAGACACATGCCTCCTGCACCTCACACGGCCACACTACTTTTGAGGTGCATTGGAAGTGCACGAGGCTCATTAACTAGTGTTTCTTCTACTCTTTTTTCTTGTTCTTTTTGTAATAAATGTCTTAGTATTTTAACATATCTAATAATTCAACTAATTTTTTTATTGTAATTAATAGGTTTTCTTTCTTGACTTTTGATTTTGTAGAGTCAAGTCAACATCTTGGTTAAAAATATTGTTCGCAACTGGATCTGAATGATAGAAACACTATCAAATGTATCAAGGGAATCAACAAACTTTCTATTGTAATTAAAAAAATTTAATAGAACTTTCTAATGCAAGAGGAGATATTTCTTTCATTTTGTTAATAAATTCAGATTTATGCTCTTATGTTGTGAAGCAGACAAGGTTGGGAATCCTGAAGTGCGAAGAGTAGTTGACCAATGTAACCAAAGTACAGGAGCATCTTACTGAATACTTTGAGTTGCATCCAATTCCAGACACATTAGAGTTAATTCTTTCTAAATCACTAAATGCGCCCAAGGTAACCAGTGATCATATGTTTTCTTAGCTTCTTTCTTGGTCTTATTTCCGCTAAATCACGACATGTTTTATTCTTTCCTGGTCAAATTTCCATCATATTTGGAATTTCATCATTTGAAAACTTGTCTGTGGAGGGCTGTTTCCTACAGACAATGAGCTTCTCATTTCTCTCCTCCTTTGTACTTATGTTTTATGGAAGGATGGCTCGTAATGTTATATAATCGTCAACACTCCGAAAATCGGTGCCGTGTCCATGTTGCGTCCTGTCGGACATGTACTGGACATGACACAGACGGTCCAAAATACACTAGGACACACCAAAATTAATACTGTCTCCATGTTGCATTGTCCGAATCATGTCATATTTGTGGCCGCGCAACATATGCATGAAGCGATTTTTTTTTTGTTAAACTGACATTATGTGCATGGTTTTAGGGTACTGTTATACTATGTACATAAAAATAATGCTAGAATATGTTTTTTAGGCTGCTATGAAGCCAAGCGAGCTAGAGAATTTGTGAGGATAAAAAGCATCCTTAAATCTTCCTCTTCCTCGGAAGCTTGCTGATTGCTCAGCGACAAATCCCTAAGAATAAGGTTAGTCTCATTGTCTAGTTCTTTCCTTATGGTTACTTTCTAATTTTCTATGTTATGCCAAGCTTCTAAAACAAGCATATTATTTTCTTGAAGATGCAAATATATGCTCTTTTCAATTTATTTGCATCTTAATCAAGCTTTTAGTATCGATTGATAGTGTCTAGAATTGGCTGTGTTTTATAGTTTTGGTCTATACCGGATGATATTGGGGCTCTCTTTCCTGATCATTTCAAGTTTCAACAAAGAAAAAGTTCAAAGAAAAGAGCATGTGGAAGAAACCAATTTTGGTACGATGATTCGTTCATGTCGAAAACCGACATTCTGTGTTGTGTTTGTAAGATTCCTTGTCGACAATTATAACTATTACCATTTTTCAAAATTGTATATCTATAAAATCCACAATAGTCATCTACCTTAATATTATTCGATTCAAAACTATCTAGCAGGTTACTTTGTGTTACAGCAAGTAAAACACAATATCTATTGCGGGTCAACGGTTCACCAATATTAAATATTATTACATGCAAAACTAACAGAAAAAAATCAAATAATACATAAAATTATTCCTAAATTAGATATTTCTATATTTTCTAAATAACTTAACCAAAGAACTTTGAAACTGTGATTCGGAACCGTTGATACTGCTGAAATCGTCTATACTGATACTCATGGTCTGAAACCGATACCGATACTGTGAACCATGATCTTAAACAGTAGCTTTGCATGCTAATTTGTGCTTGTTGTCAATTCAAATTCAGTAGTACTGTAGCACCAAAATTTGTAACTTGCTAGGATCTGATTCGACCTGATAATTTGGTATTGTTGGTTAAACTTGGGTAAAATCTGGAATGTTTTGATTTAGCTGTGAAAAATCTAGTAGAAGGTCAATGTTGTCGAACACATGTAATCTTCTAAAATAGCTAAAAGCAATTCAGTTACTTTATATTGTCTTGCATATGGATCGAGAAGCTACAATGGATGGCATACTTGTTGAGCATGTGTTCTAAAATAAAATTCTAGTTCATAACCAATTGTTTCTTCTTCTCGATTTATTTCTCACAAACTCTCAATCTAGTCAAATTTGTATCTGAAACCTTCATTATCTGGCATGTTGCTGCACCCTTGAAACATTCCAAACCCAAAGTATATAGTATTTCATGTTTGGGCATATTTTAGTTGTTAGACCCTATAAAACCTTGGGAATTTTAAATTTGGAAGCTGTACCATGTGTTAAGTATTAGCACATGGAGTTAGAATCACATCCTATTGGTACTGTTAGAAATTTATGTATCTCAAATATTTCTTTATTATGTGGCCCATATTCCATATCATGGTTAAATTAGGTAACTGTTGAAATAATAAAAGTTTGGTTAATTTAGAAGATGCCTACCATTTGCAACTTTGATGGACGGTTGCAATTTTTGATGAAAGGTTGCATGAATAAGGAGATTTGTTCCCTCTCTCTGCCTATATATGAACCCAAATTCCATCATGAGGGTCTGTTGAGAATCAATAAGGGACTTTTAGTCCCACATCGGAATATCGAGTATGAAGAGGAGCTAGACTCCCTATAAGTAGTGAAGTAGTCCATCAATAAAATCCATCCAAACATTATTTTCTACATGGTATCAGAGCCATAACCCTCTCTCTCTCCACAAAAAAAAATAAAAAAAATTTCATCCCACTCGCCCCCCCTTGCTGACCCCCCCTCGCCAACCCCCCCTGCCGACCCCCCCCCCCCTCGCCGCCCCCCCCCCTCGTCGGCCTACACCAGCGGCCACCCCCCCTCTTGCCGACCCCCCCCCCCTCGTCGACCCCCCCGACCACCAGCAGCCCCCCCGACCACCAGCAGCCCCCCCTCCGGTCACCAGCAGCAGCACCCCCCTTCCCGACCTCCAGCAGCCCCCCCTTTCCAAACCCTAACCCTAGCCACCACCATGTCTAACCCTCGCCTTTCCATCTCCTACAAACCCTAGTCGTCCTCTTTTTTTCTAAAAAAACGAAAAAAATGGCGTATTTCGAAGACAGACGGCTGCCAAATGCTTTATTTGCACCAACTCTGTTCCTCGCTTACGCCGTTTGGAACTAACAAATGCTTTCTTTGTTATTCCTTCTTCACATCGGGATCTATACAAAGACTGATCATGTCTTCTCTGGTGTCCTGACATGTTCACTTTATATGTGCGCGCCGGTGTTGACCAAGTTAGTAGCGCATTCGTAAAGTCTCTGGCGTCGAAGATAACGACGAAGACGACAAAGACGACGTAGTTGGGTAAGTTGCAGACTCCGAAGTTGCATCCTCCGACGTCGAAGACGACGAAGAAGACGAAGAATAGGGTTCACAGTTGAAGAAGACATGGATTCGATCAGTGGCAAACTGACGGCCGAAGATATGAAGGCCTTGGTTGATGATATCTTATCAAAGAGATTAACCGAGGCAACCCCACGTGTGATCCATACTGATGTGGATCCGTCACCTTACAAAATGGGGAAGCTGGAGAAGCTGGAGACGAAGTTGGAAGGAACGTCCAACTATTTGAAGTGGTCGTGGCAGGCGATGCGGACGCTGAAGGGACGTGGCTTGGTTGGCTATGTCACTGGCCAAGCCAAGGCGCCAGCCGATCACTCCGCAAAGGAGTTTGCTGTTTGGGTGATTGTCAACAACGTAGTGGCTGGGTGGTTGACTGCCTCATTAACCGACCAGGTGTCGGGCAATGTCGAGGCAATGGAGGCTGCTGCTGATATATGGCGGACTCTAAATGATATGTACTCCGGCTCGGGCAACCCTATGCGGGTCTTTCAACTGTAAGATGAACTCGATAGGGTGGCCCAAGACGAACGTACCATCTCTGAGTACGCAACCCTGTTGAAGAAGTACTGTCTGATCTGGATTATTATGATCCTCTTGGGATGGAAGATGCACAAGTCGAACCGGCATTCGCAAAGTACTTTCAGACGTTCCTGGCTTATATTTCGCGGCAGCGTATGATAAAATTCCTGAAGGGACTACACCCTGTGTTTGAGCAGAGACGGAATATCCTCCTCTCCCAACCCACGCTTCCGACCTTGGAAGAAGCTATAGCCGTCATGACACAGGAAGAAGCTCGGCTGAAGTTGATGCCCAACAAGGGCTCCTACCAGGAGGAGCAAGCCGAGGTTGAAAAGTCTGCCCTTGCTGCCTTCAATCAACCTCCATCTGTGGGTGGTGTTTGCCACAATTGTGGTGACTCTGGACATTACATCCGATTTTGTCCAAAACCCTTGCGAAATTAGTTTAATGATCGAGGACGGGGTCGTGGAGGCCGACGTGGTAGTAGAGGAGGATATGCTGGTAGAAGGGGAGGACACAAAGCAAATCTGGCTGAGGAAGGGGGAGAGAATCAACTGGCTGAAATAATCCCGCTTGAGAGGGAGTTCCTTGAGAAGTTGCGAGGCACAAAGCTGGGTTCGGCCGACCGACCTGGGGCGTCTTCTACCTCGGGGGATCACATCACTTGCTTTGCCCAAACCATCACCGGTAATCCTGCACGTGCTCTTGTATCTGTCCATCAGCCAGGATGGATTATGGACTCTGGGGCATCTTACCATGTCACGGGATCCTGTGGTGCATTTCAGGACTATACTCACCTACCATTGCCGGAGAGTATTCAGACCGCTGATGGTACATCCAGCCCTGTAATGGGTAAAGGCACCGTCGCATGCACCCCTTCCATCACTCTAACCAATATCTTACATGCTCCGTCTTTTTCTGTCAATCTTCTATCAATTAGTGCCATTATACTTGATCTTAACTATACTGTTTCCTTTGACATTCCTACGGTGACTTTTCAGGAGAAGGGGACAGGATGACGACTTGGGACTGGCACATGGCATAAGGGGCTGTGGTATTTAGACAGGACTGGACTGGACAACACATTGGCATCCTTGGTAGCAGACGCACAACCAGAAGCTTCCTGTCACAGTGTTGAAGCCGACTTGCTACTCCACCACCAGCGTGTCGGTCATTCCTCTTTTAAAGTTATTAGTCGAATGTATCCGTCCTTATATCAAAGGGCTAATAAAGTGAAGTTATTTTGTAATGCTTGTGAGTTGGGAAAACATACCAGAAGCTCGTATGTGAGCTCGGGAGATAGGAGTTCAGCTGCTTTTGACATGATACATTCGGACGTATGGGGTCCTTGTCCTACAACCGAAATTAACGGTTTTCGATGGTTCGTCACCTTTATTGACTGTTATACCCGCGTGACATGGGTCTACCTTATGAAGAATAAAAGTGACGTCCTTGAGGCCTTTCGGGACTTTCATCGTTGGGTGGAAACACAATATGGCGCTAAAATTAAGTGTTTCCGGTCTGACAATGGGACGGAGTATACTAATAAGAGGGTTGCTGAGTATTTTTCCACTCATGGAATACTCCATCAAACTTCATGTGCTTATACTCCGGCACAAAATGGTGTGGCTGAACGAAAGAACAGACACCTGCTGGAAGTCGCACGGACGATGATGCTGGCTATGAATGTCCTGAAACACTTGTGGAGACAGGCTATATTGACGGCCTTTTATCTCATCAACAGAATGCCATCTCAAGTATTGGACTGGAAGACACCGTTAGAGATGCTTACTGGGGCAACTACATACACTGTTCCACCAAAAGTTTTTGGATGTGTGTGCTTTGTCCAAGATAATAGGCCAGGCATTGGCAAACTGGATCCTAGAGCAGTTAAATGTGTCTTTGTCGGTTACACGGCAACTCAGAAGGGATATGCATGTTGGAGTCCAGTCGAGCGGAAGATGTTTGTAAGCATGGACGTTACATTCAGAGAACTCGAACCATACTTTGGTTCGGATGAAGGTTCAGCATTTGGTGACACACCTAACACAGATGGTGTTAGATGTGAGGGGAAGATAATAAGCCCAAATGTAGTTGTCGGATCGGTTCCGTATCCGGTTGTAGAAAACTGGACGAAAGGGGGAGAGCACAGTGACTCAGATACAGAGAATGAAGAAGAAGATATATATGTTTCGCAGAAGGAGCAGCAGATAAGGGAAAAGGAGCTCCAAGTCTACAGAAGGAGACAACAGAAGTCCAGTACTGTGCCTATGCCATGCCCTGTGCCTACTGTACCAAGTCCCTCGTCTACTCCTGCTCCAACTCTTGAAGATGTTGCCCCCGTACTGAATCATCGGATTCTGATGCGGATCTCTCCGACTCGGATGGTATGATCTCTCCACCACCTATTGCTCCCTTAAGGAGATCTTCTCGCATCAATACGGGTAAGGCTCCTGCTCGTTTTGATGATTACGAACATGACATTGCCAACTTCTTGTCTTATTCTAACATTTTTTCGAATTATCGAGCCTTCATTGCATCGTTAGACTCTACTTCGTTGCCCAAGTGTTGGCAGGAAGCAAAGAAAGATCCAAGGTGGAAAGCTGCAATGATGGAAGAACTTGGGACACTGGAGAAAAATAAGACATGGGAGCTGGTTCCATTACCCAAAGGAAAGAAAGCTGTGGGATGCAAATGGGTGTACACAGTGAAAGAGACGCCAGAAGAAAAAGTAGAACGGTACAAGGCGAGGTTGGTTGCAAAAGGATTCACACAGTCATATGGCATAGACTATGATGAGACGTTTGCCCCAGTAGCAAAAATGAGCACCGTGAGAACTCTGCTCTCCATTGCAGCGAACTATGGATGGAAGCTATACCAGCTGGATGTGAAGAATGCCTTTCTTCATGGGGACCTGCAAGAAGAAGTATACATGGAGCTTCCGCCAGGGTGCTACGCGACGGAATCAGACGGAGGAATATCGCAAGAAAAGGTGTGTAAACTGAAGAAGTCGCTATACGGGCTCAAGCAATCTCCTCGAGCCTGGTTTGAAAGATTCAGAAAGGCTGTTACAGGCATGGGATACTGTCAAACAAATATAGATCATACGGTCTTCCTCCAGCATGCAAGAGGCCACATCACTATACTTGCTGTATATGTGGATGATATAGTGATCACATGTGATGATGAAGACGAGATCACTAAGCTGAAGTCAAAACTCACGAAGGAGTTTGAGGTGAAGGATTTAGGAGCGATGAAGTACTTTCTAGGTATCGAAGTGTGTGAAGGCAAACAAGAAATTGTTCTATCACAAAGAAAATACGCACTAAATCTGCTGAAGGAGACAGGGATGCTGGGATGCAAAGCAGCCGTCACTCCAATTGACCAGAAGTATAAGTTTGGAGCAGAAGTAGGAGAACCTGTTGATCGTGAAAGATATCAAAGACTTATAGGGAGATTGATTTATCTGGAACACACTCGCCCTGATATCTCATTTGCGGTGAGTGTAGCGAGTCGCTACATGCATGATCCAAGAAAGGGTCATATGGAAGCAGTATTTCAGATCTTGAGATATCTGAAAGGAACACCGAAAAAGGGGCTATAGTTCAAGAATAATGGACGCATAGAAGTTGAGGGATACTATGATGCAGACTGGGCGAGCTGCATAGACGACAGAAGGTCTACCACGGGATACTGTGTTTTTGTAGGAGGAAATCTGGTCTCATAGAGAAGCAAGAAACAGTCAGTGGTAGCGCGGTCGACAACTGAAGCAGAATACAGAGCAATGGCTCTGGGAGTGTTAGAGTTACTGTGGGTGAAAGCGTTGCTGACAGAGTTGAAGCTGGACAAGGGAGCACCATTACGTCTTCTGAGCGATAGTCAAGCTACAATAAGTATAGCTAACAATCCAGTTCAGCACGACAGAACGAAGTACATCGAGATTGATCGATTCTTTATCAAGGAGAAGCTAGAACAAGGGATACTGAAGATTGACCATGTCCGTTCAGAAGAACAAGTTGCAGACTGTCTGACTAAGGGTCTTAGTTCATTAAGTCTGACGAAGCTATGTAACAAGATGGGGATGATCAATATCTATCGTCCATCTTGAGGGGGAGTGTTGAGAATCAATAAGGGACTTTTAGTCCCACATCGGAATATCGAGTATGAAGAGGAGCTAGACTCCCTATAAGTAGTGAAGTAGTCCATCAATAAAATCCATCCAAACATTATTTTCTACAGGGTCATCTTAAGAAACACAACTCATAAAATAGGCCAAGAGAGAGAAGGCGAATTTCACATCAAAACAAACTATGGATTATGGTATATTTTATAATTATAGTGACTAATTACATGATCAAGATCCTATATCTATTTACATGTTCGAATTAAAACTTATGTTTACATGTGGTATCAGAGCATGGTTAGATCATATTTTTAGTTCTACGTATATAATAATTGGGAAGCATTAAGATTCCATTCCTACCGTTTAATCTTAATATTTTTTGAAGTTCCATATATTACTACCAAAATAAGTCATATTACCGACGTAATTAGTGACGTTTTAAGAAAATATCGCAGGAAAAAAATAATTTAGCGACGTTTTTTTATAACGTCGCAAGACGTCATTATTAGCGACTGACAGCGACGTATTTAAACTACGTTTGCGTTTTAAGGAGCTCACGTCGCGTATAAGTCGGTAAACTTCGCTAATATTAGTGATATTAGCGACATTTACCGACGTATTTATTACTTCATCGCTAATATCACTGATATTAGCGACGTTTACCGACGTTCTAATATGACGTCGCTAAATTGAAAACATAGGTCAGGTTCGAGTTTTCATTCCCCCCATTATTTTTGCCCCCAAATTTCTTTCATCCTTCCCCCCCCCCGCCCCGACCCCGATCCGGCGACCCCCACCCCCCTCGGCCCCCGACCGACCGCCCTCGGCGACCCCCACCGACCTCGGTGACCCCCACCCCCCTTGGCGACCCCTCTCCTCTCCCCAACCCAAACCATTCCCTCTCCTCTCCCCAACCCTCCCCCTCCCCCCCATCAGCTCCTCGACCCCCTCATTCGGTGACCGCCGCTCCCCGACCCCCTCCTCCTGAGACCGTCGACCCCCTCCCCCCCTCGCCATCGCCGCGCCCGATCCCTCGTTCGAGCGTCCCTCCCGTTCGCCAGAGCCAGCTCCAGCCACCTCCACCGCCGCTCCCCCTCGCTGCTCCCCCTCGCCGTCGCCCTTTCCCTCCTACCACGATTGATCAGGTAAACCCTAACCCTAATCGGCTCGTATACACACGGATACGACACTTTGACACATGACACAACACTTTGACACACACACACACACACACACACTTTGACACATGACACAATACTGACGCGCACACACTATGACACCTATGTGCTCAAATTTTGGCTAAATTAGGGTATTCTAGATATAAGATAAATAATATGCTAAATTACTACCCAAACTTTATTCTCATATTGATACATAATATTCACAAATACCCTAGTTACAGACATTACTATTGGTGTTATTGGACTCCTAGCTTAGCTTAGCCCATTAAGCCCTAACCCATATCTTATACTTAGTACATGATTATGCAGAGTAACTCCTCTAATATGACTCATGCAGAGTCACAGTCTTTCTACTGAAGCTAACTCATACAAATATCCATCTTCTTTTACAGTTTAGTTAGTCTACATCAAACACAAACTGTTTGGCCCTCCACATACTAATATGGTTGTCTGAAATAAATCCAACTACCTAATGTTGATTCACCACTTCATAAACCATTCCAAACATCATTCCTACTGTTAACATTAGTGCAACCTGTCTAGGTGAGTACTCAATTGGAAACATTAAATGCTTACTCTCAGCTAAGGTTAACATCATTAATTTGACATGGAGAAGGATTCAGTTATAATACTTGGCCATAGTGTCAGAGTCTTAATTGTAAAGGATCACTTGCTCGAACCTACCTCTATCCACTTCAATATTTGCAACCTAACATTCTAAACCAACTGATTTGCCAACATCTGATTCAATATGCCTAGGACTATATGTCCAAAAGTTTTTTTAGTAATACTATATACTTGACTTATAAAGTTATGTTAGTATAAAGTTGACTCGGTTTAGCTTAGATACAATATAGCTAGATACATAATATATAGACTAATATCCTAAAACTTGACTTATACAACTTAGAAATGACTAGTTTGACCAAGTTGGACTAGTTTAGCTTAGAGTTGACTCGGTTGGACTATACATAATATATAGACTAATATCCTAAAACTTGACTTATACAACTCAGCCTTTGAGTGATATGCCGCCGCGATCGCTGCACCGATGAAGGAGGGGGTCACTGAGGGGGAGGGGGTCGCCGAGGGGGAGGAGCTCGTCGAGGAGGAAGGAGGCGGGAGAACGAAAATTTTGGGTGAAA
Organism: Iris pallida; assembly: GCA_029216955.1. Taxonomy (NCBI): domain Eukaryota; kingdom Viridiplantae; phylum Streptophyta; class Magnoliopsida; order Asparagales; family Iridaceae; genus Iris; species Iris pallida. The sequence continues at coordinate 24,265,853 of JANAVB010021599.1, read as the reverse complement.
AAATAAAATCGATCGAGCAGCCAACCCAATATGAAATATTGTAACGATGTCCTTATGTAGACACGGGTGATATGCCGCCGCAATAATCTCTGACCACCGCACGCACAAACACGCGAAACAAAAGTTAGCAATGCGAAAAGAAGATGACCGATAATCTCTGACCATTTAACGTAAAATGTCATGTGTACATATACTGCGGAAAGTGTAGACCGCATGAACTGACAAACGAGAATTTGGGGATCAAGGTTGTAATAAGTAAAGTTGTGTTTTGGATATGTTCTATTCTTGTTAAGCTCTTTGTGCACAAAGCAAGATATAACGAATGCAGAACATCTCTCGAGTTTACGACTCTTGTATGCTCTATACTTGAGTTACGAACTCGATATTTGTTCTGTATTCTCTATTTATAGCTTGCTTTGTGAACAAAGAGCTTGCAAGAGTTCTTTTTCCAAAGCACAACTTGACTTGTTCCAGCTTTGAGACCCTCATTTTTGTGCGTCATCAGTTCATGTCGGTCTTCACTTTCCCTAGTAACTTTATCCAATTAACTCTATCCCTCGGTTGAGCTACTATTTCAAAGCTTTGACACTTGCATATCATTCACTACCTTGATGTATCTATCTTACAGAATTATGGAGCTAAATTACTATCTGTGGAATCGTACTTAGATGTACAACCGTCATCCTGATGACATGTACGGTGTGCAGGATGAATTCATAGAGGGTGTACACCAGTTCCTGCAGTTTGCCAAGACGTTCCCTCAGTACATGGACGGTACCAAAATTAAGTGTCCGTGTGTGAGATGTCGCAACTTGAAATATCATCCAGAAGTGGATGTCACGTCATTTATACTCGAAGGGTTTTACGCCGAATTACTATCAGTAGAGCGAGCACGGAGAACTTGTGTCTTTAGCATCGGAGTATGAGCCTTATGTGGATGTCCACAACAACGCTCCTTACGATGATGGGTTGGTGAACATGGTTTTTGACGCGGTCGGGCCTAGTTTTGATCCAGATGATCATGATGCACCTGAGGAGGCACCGAACCCCGATGCTGCACAGTTCATGGAGTTGCTGGAGAATGCAAGGACTCTATTATATCCTGGTTGTGAGGATCATTCACCGTTGGAGGTGGTTACAAGATTGTTGAGCATCAAGTCCGATTTTAACATGTCGCAAGATTGCTACAACCATCTTATGGAGTTGCTTATAGAAATATTGCCTGAGGGTGCGAAGTTGCCTAAAGACTTCTACCGGTCTAAGAGGATGGTTAGATCGCTCTGGATGGGATATGAAAAAATCGATGCCTGTCGCAACGGGTGCATGTTGTACTACAAAGACGACAAGGATGAAGATGCCTGCAGAATTTGTGGTATCGTGCCAGGAAGCCTACCTCTTCGATGCACTATTTGCCGTTGACGCCGCGGTTGCAGCGGTTGTTTATGGTGAAAGAAACTGCAGAAAACATGAGTTGGCATAAGCGGAAACATACCGAAGGAGTGTTGGATCATCCATCTGATGGAGAAGCATGGAAGCACTTTGATCGAGAGTATCCAGATTTTGCTTCTGATCCGCGTAATGTCAGATTGGGTCTCTGCTCCGACAATTTTACCCTATTCGGACTTTCGGGATCCCAGTATTCGTGTTGGCCTGTGATCGTCACCCCGTACAATCTACCGCCTTGGACGTGTATGAAGACTCCGTATATGTTCCTCACCGTTATTATCCCAGGTCCGAACAATCCGAAAAGGAATATCGATGTGTATTTATAGCCATTGATTGATGAGTTGAATCATCTGTGGGAAGTAGGTTCCAACACGTATGATGTATCTAGAAAACAAAATTTCTAGATGCGGGCAGCACTTATGTGGACCATCAACGACTTTCCGGCCTATGGAATGTTATCTGGATGGAGCACGCATGGTCGTCTTTCATGTCCGTATTGCATGGACAGCACTAAGGCTTTCCGTTTGAAATACGGAGGCAAACCGTGCTTCTTCGATTGTCATCAACAATTCCTGCCGAAGGATCATCCGTACCAGAGGAATAGGAATGCTTTTCGTGCTGGCGTTGTGGAGAAGGCTAATCCCCCGCCAAGGTGGCCCAGATACACGATATGGAAAGAGGTAAAAGATTTACCAAGAGCTATTGAGCAGCCTGCTATGGGCTACAAGTGTGACGGATTTGGTCGCACTCATAACTGGACGAAGAGGAGTATATTCTGGGATCTTCCATATTGGAGCACCAATCTGATTAGACATGACCTTGATGTCATGCATATCGAGAAGAATGTGTTTGACAACATAATTAATACTGTAATAGACGTAAAGGGGAAGACGAAAGACAATCCAAAGGCTAGATTGGACTTGAAAGAAATATGTAGACGTCCTGTATTGCATTTGATAGAGGACGGGAATGGGAAGTTGAAGCAGCCTAAGGCAATTTTTTTACTGGAGAAGGAGGATAAAGTGAGGTTTTGTAGGTGGATTCAAGGTCTAAAATTTTCATATGGGTATGTTTTAAACTTGAGAAGATGCGTCGACCTCAAGGAGAACAAACTGACAGGTATGAAGAGCCACGATTGTCACGTATTCATGGAGCGGTTAATTCCGATTGCATTTCAGGAATTCTTACCGTAGGCAGTTTGGGATCCATTGACGGAGCTTAGCATATTCTTCAGGGACCTTTGTTCTAAGAAATTGCTCATTGATCGTCTAGAAAAGCAAGAGAAGGACATTGCGGTAACACTGTGCAAGCTAGAGAGGGTATTTCCTCCTGGATTCTTCGACTCTATGGAGCATTTGCCGATTCATCTTTTCTACGAGGCACGTGTTGGTGGACCCGTCGAATATCGATGGATGTACCCGTTCGAGCGACATTTGAATCACCTAAAAAAGAAAGGTAAAAAATAAGGCTCGGGTCGAGGGTTTTATTTGTGAAGCCTATATTCTCGAGGAGATTACAAATTTCTGCTCCTCCTATTTCAAACCTCATGTTGCTACGAATATAACGAGGGCTCCGAGAAACAACGACGGATATCAAGAATTTAATGATGGAATACTGAAAGTATTCAATGCGTCTGGAAAGCCTTCGAGAAAAATGAAGAAGAGATATTTGAATGACGAAGAGCTAATGGCTGCTCAGTTGTATGTATTACTCAATTGCGACGAGGATGAAGTGGAGAAGCTAGAGGGGTAAGTAAGGAATGATGAGTTTACGTCATCTCAATGTAATAGTATAAGCTAATATTATTGAACTAATCGCGATTGCTTCGTTGTTTTCCAGCACATATAATGATGAGTTGAGGCTGGTTAGACCCTACCTAAGAGACGAAGCATTAGAACAAAAAATAAGACGTCATTTTCCTTCTTGGTTGAGCGAATATGTAAGTAGCTCGATAATTACTGGCCTCTTCTAATGCAACTGCGCAATAAATAACTTATTATCTCTTCTTTGATATTCAGGTCGATCGTCTAATTTCACCCGAGATTGAATTAATTAGAACTCTTGCCAAGGGACCAATTACTTTTGTTAAAATATGGCCAAGTTACTGTGTCAATGGCTTTCGGTTCAAGTCGACAAATGATCCGATCAGAGACAGCTTCCTGGATCTTGATTCCACGAAAAACAGTTGTTTGTGTATCAAGTCTTCGAACTACAAAGACGTCGATCTAGAAAATGATTTCTTTGGCATCTTGCGAGAGATTGTGGAGTTGTCATATAATAATGGCAGAGAACTTGCAAAGATCGTGTTGTTCAAGTGTGAATGGTTCGATCCGATTGAAAATCAAGGTTGGAAAATTGACAAGCATGGTCTTGTGGATATAAACTACAAGCGTAGATATCAAGGCTACGAACCGTTTGTCCTAGCAACTCAGGCTCAGCTCGTGTACTTCACAGCTTATCCGAGACGGGGAGCAACGAAGTCTGATTGGTGGGCAGTATGGAAGACTAAAGCTAGAGATACTTTTGATGTTGACGAAAAAGCTTACCAGGAGGACGAGCTACCTCTTGTAACCAATATTGTCGATGTGGACTCCACGGAAGTTACGCATTACACGACACATAATATAGAAGATGTAGAATTATCCGAAGAGGAAGATGAAGCCGACGAAGGCGAAGATGAAAGTGAAGATGAGGAGGAAGTGGAAGATGAGGTCGAGGAAGACGAATAAGATGATTATTCTGAAGATGATTGAGAGAGATATACTTATCTGAACTTAGATGTTTCTTCTAGAATATATTATCTGGACTTAGATGTTTATTGTAGAATGTATCATCATATGTTGTCTTGGTTATTATCTTGTCTTTGTTGTACTTTCATATTTCTAGTCTCTATTATTTGTTGTATTATCATATGTTGTTATCAGTTATGGCAGGTCGTCGCGGATCGTTCCGAAAAGGGGGACGACGAGGTCATGATCCTCCGGTACTTCCTACAGGTACTGTTAGAGGACGGGGTTTTCCTTCGGTACCTCCTACTGGTACTGGCTCTGGATCCTCGTCGCTGATTACTCCGACATATCGGACAGTAGCTGGGCCTGCTGGGATGACGTCACGTGGCATATCTCCTGGGACGAGTAGTTCCAGGCCTAATGAGAGTGCTCGCCCGTCTAGCATTCCTGCTGCTGATACGACGATGGAGACGGATGAACAGATGGCGGAGGCTGCACCGACGGCCGAGGCGGCTGCGCCGACGGCCGACAGCATCATGCAGATGATGCGTGCGCACCTCCGGAGGAGAGGAGGACGGAGATCTGGGCCGACGGTACAAAGTAGGTGTTTTGGTTTATAATTTTTTTTTCTGTTTTTATCATAAATTAACTTTTTCATGAATATAATATGCCTATATAGATATCGTCCCCCAGAGGTACAGAGACGCCTAGGCCACATGCTGAGGCATAATTATGGTGGTCCTTGGATTAACTACTCTGATGCTCCAGACGAAAGGAAGAACTACTGGTTTACGTGCTTCAAGGTTAAAATAGATTTGCTTTTAATATGAATCATATAATTAATTCATATTATATATAACTGATAAATATTTGGTTTGCGCTCTTCTAGGATATGTTTTTTTATCTACCGCACCGGACCGAGCTTATCGAGGAGATGTTTTCTGCCGTCGCTGCCAAGCTGATCCGCGATGCTATTAATGATCAGAAGGATCGTGATCGTGTCGGAAAGCCGATCCAAGGTTGGATCACCCCTGATCAGTGGAATGTGATGAAGGCTCGATTCAACGAGCCAAGGTACAAGGAGAAGTCGAAGAAGGCCAAGGCGGCTAGGCAACATGCCTCGAAGTGGTACGGTGGGTCGATTCCGATGACGGAACATTTTCGTCGTCTGGTATATCTTTCTCTTTTAGAAATATTATTTTAATACAAATCCGATAAATTATTACTAAGATAATATATTTAATTACAGGTAAGGAAGGTCGGTAACGCCGACATGGTGACCGTCTTCCTGGCCACCCATCGGAAGGGCGAAGGCCTTATTGACGAGAGGGCCGAGCAGACCTATGTAAGTATTACAATACGTTATCTTAATTTAATACTTCGTGTCAATTTTAATATAACTTAGTAAATATGATGCAAATAAATATTCATGTAGTTAGTAATAATAAGTACATTAATTAGAAATTAGAAATTATAGAGTACTATCCATACTTTCTAGGCCGAGTATCAGAGGCTGCGGCAATGGGCGGCTGCTAGTGCACCTAATGCAGGAGTGGCCGATACTTCCTCGTAGCCCACTCAAGCTCCGTCGGCGGATGAGCTGTGGATGACCGTCGCTGGTGGACTCCATAGGGGTACGTACTACGGTACGGGATCCTATGGCGCCCTAGTTGCGACCCAGTCCTCTAGGGCATCTTCTACTAGTGTACATGGTCCACAGCCGTCCCAGAAGTCTGCCCGAGTCCACCAGATGATGGAGTCTCTCCGTGACGACCTGCTACAACGGATCGAGGAGCAGTCTCAGCACCCTACGGACGATCATGTGCTGCTAGCACGATTGGATGCCCTCGACCGCGGCATTATGGAGCTCATGGAGACGACTGAGAGGACAGAGCGCAGCGTTGGAGGGTTAGAGCGCACGGTGACGGAGCTGCAGACAGCACAGGTGACCATGACCGATAGGCTGAGATTGGTGACGGATTCGATGGTCCAGAGCAGTGATAGACTGTTATCTACCACGGATTCATACAACCAGCGACTTACAGCGTTGGAGCGTGCTGGTCCTCCGGGTGTGCCTTTATCGTCGTCGACTTTGCCGTCTCTACCGCCTTCTTCATCGACACCGACTCCACCGACATCATTGCCTGTTCTATCGATATCGTTTTCACTTGAGGAGTATGAGTTGTTCTTATCCCTTCGTCGCGACAGTGCCCCTCCTGCACCAGATCCCTAGTAGTCCTAGTTAGGACTGTTTGTTTGATCATTTGTTTGTGACTTGGATATTTGTTGGTTGTGTAGACTTGGATGTTTGGATCCTATTTGTTGGATCCTATTCTATTTGTTGGTTGTGTGTAGACTTTGGTTATTTGGTTGTAGACTTTGTTATTTGGTGTAGACTTGGTTATTTGGATACTTGTTGGTTGTGCCTATTCTATTTGTTGGATCATATTCTATTTGTTGGATCCCATTCTATTTGTTGCCTGCTACATTGTGTTATACTGTTGTTTATGTTATTATTCGTTTCAATTGGATCTTAATGTGCTTCTGTGATTTACGTTTACCGGTGTTGAGTGTTCCACCGAAGGGGTCGGCGAACCCAGGGAGAAAAGGATATCTGTTATAATGTGTCTTTATGGTTATCTTTTTAAACTGCAGGGAGAAAAGGACATTCTGTATTTTATTTTTTTGTTTTTTTGCAGATTTACCGACGTTTACCGACGTCCACCGACGTACGTTTGCGTCGGTAAACGTCGGTAAATCTACAAAATTTTCCAGGGTACCGACGTTTACCGACGTTCTTATACGTCGGAGACCGTCGGTAAAAGTCGGTGAACGTCGGTAATAATCCCAGGAATTATCGACATTTAGTGACATAATAGTCGTCGCCAATCCACCGACGTAACGACGGTAAACGTCAGCAAATTCCTAGTATTTTACCGACGTTTTGCGACATTTTCAACGACGTTAATTCACCGACTAAATGACGGTGAACATCGGTAAGTTCCCAGGATTTTACCGACGTGTAGCGACTTTTAACACGTCGCTAATTCACCGACGAAACGACGGTAGACGTCGGTAATATCCCAGGATATACCGACGTAATCATACGTCGGTGAACGTCGGTATTTGCGACGTTCGACGACGTTTTAAAGATCAGCAACTTACGTTTTCGCGACAAGTCCAAAACGTCGGTAATTGCATCGGTAAATATTTTTAGCGACGTAATTTGTCGTTTTAGCGACGTCTTTCGGCGTCGCTAAAACGACTTATTCTGGTAGTGTATTTTTTAAATTCTCTCTCTTGTAGTGCGCATCCAGGGAACATTATGATCATATTTTTTTTGAAGTTCCATTCCTACAGGACCGTGGGAGGTTATTATTATTATTATTAATTTTTAATGACTTAAGATTGTTAAGAAATATGAATTGAGTGGAACATTGACTTGCCTTATACAACAGAAGAGAAATCTATCCTAATTCACCTTCTGTTTGATTCACTATCAAATGTCAGAGCTAATGAGTGGCTATTTCAAGCACATTTTTTTTAGTGAGTGTCAATGATCATGGCATTTTACTCTAATGATGAAAATAACCACTTGTTAAAAAAAAAGGGAAAGAAAGAAAGAAAGAAAGAAGAAGAAGAAGAAGAAGAAGAAGAAGAAGATGATGATGAATGGATCATGGCTTTTTACTACATCAAATAATCATATTTGTACCTAAATCATATATATTGTTGAGAGTGGGTTTGAACCAACGCTCTTTCGGACCAGAACCTTAATCTGGCGCCTTAGACAAACTCGGCCATCTCAATTGTGCAACATATTTATATAACAGCTTATATATATTTAGTACATAATATTTATATTTGAATAGAAATGATATAATCATATAGGATAATTGTAGATATATTCTATATGTGGTTTGAACTACAATATTTGTTTTATATTGAATTGATAATCACCACAGTGGTTTCAAATATGAACATGTATATTGTCATTTTTTTGTATGACATTCATATTATTAGTTGGTGTTCACCACAGTGGGCTCAAATTATGCATTGAATGTTCGACTAAGTAATATCATCGTTGGTTTATTTACTTAAATTATGTTTTACCCACAGGTAGATCATATATTATTATTAGTAAAATAAACATTAAGGTAGTTGATTATTTCTATAATTAAGCAAGTATAGGATATTCACAAATACCATACTTGTTTCATTATTAGTTTTGATCACTCATTTATGTATAAATCTTGGTCATATTTGTTTACAATAGTGTTTATAACTCAAGGATTAATTGAAGTAAGCTTGTTTCTATAATGCAGTTCAAATTCCTGTTCAACTTAATTCTTTTGCCAACTCCGTTCCCAAACTAGATGGGACTAACTACTCAGAGTGGAAAGAGCATATGGAATTTTATTTGGGGGTTCTTGACATTGATTCAACACTTGTTGTGGACAATCCTGCTGATCTTACGGCTTCGTCCACAGCAGATGAGGTTAAGTTCTTTCATACATGGACTAGAACTAACAAATTGTGCTTGAAATTCATGCGCTTAATTACTGCTACCAATATCAAATCTTCCATTAAAGAAACCGAGACTGCTAAGGAATACCTATCTATAATTACTGAACGCTTTAAGACCGTTGATAAAGCAGTTGCTGGAAAACTTATGGGTTAACTTATGACAATATGTTTTGATGGCTACGAAACCATGCAACAACATGTACTTGACATGACTAATATGGCTGCAAAATTAGGTAAATTGGGCATGACAGTGGCTGATTCATTTCTAGTCCAATTTATCCTAAACTCATTGCCTCAGCAATATAGTCATTTTCAAATTCATTATAACACGATTAAAGATACGTGGAATGTGAATGAATTGACCAACAAGCTAGTTCAGGAAGAGACACGAATTAAGTAGCAGAATGGTCATGTTGCTCAAGCATATTATATGGTTCATGGAAATGGGAAGAACAAATTCAAAAAGAGAAATTTGAAGGGCATTAGGAATGGTCCATCCAATGAATCAGATCGACCCGCATCAAAGAAAGCTAAGAAGGATGATAAGTGCCACTTTTGTAAAAAGGCTGGACACATTCAGAAAGATTGCTTGAAACGCAAAGCATGGTTCGAAAAGAAGGATAAGCTTTTGGCTTTTGTATGTTTTGAATCAAATTTTGTTGAAGCACCTTCTAATACTTGGTGGATTGATTCTGGTTCTAATGTTCATGTTTCAAACTCGATGCAGGGATTCCTTACAACCCGGACCACAAATCCAAATAAAGACTACCTTTACATGGGAAATAGAGTGAAAGCTCTAGTAGAAGCCATTGACACTTTTCGTTTAGTATTGGATTCTGGTTTTTATTTAGATTTAGAGCAAACTCTTTATGTTCCTTCAGTTTTTCAAAATTTAATCTCCATATCTAAACTTGATTAGGATAGCTTCTCATTAAAAATAAGTAGTGGTTGTTTTATTTTGTGATTCTGTAGGTTCAGGATTTTTAGTCAATGGCTTATATTAAATAAATTTTGAAATTTTTTCTTCTGAATCTCCTTGTCACCTTGCATCCTAATGTTGGTTTGAAACGTAGTATGGCGAATGAAAGATCTTCTTTCTTGTGGCATAAAAGACTTAGTCATATATCCAAGGAAAGAGTTAATTTATTAGTAAAAAATGAGATTCTTCCAAGTCTCGATTTTACTAACTTTGATATTTGTGTGGATTGTATTAAGGGAAAACAAACCAAATATACCAAGAAAGGAGCCACAAGAAGCACCGATCTTCTTGAAATAATACATACAGACATTTGTGGACCTTTCGATGTTCCATCCGTTGGAGGAGAAAAATATTTTATTACCTTTATTGACGATTTTTTACGTTATTGTTATCTTTACCTTTTGCATGATAAATCTCAATCTGTAAATGTTGTAGAAATTTACATTATTGAAGTTGAGAGACAATTAGAAAAAAAGGTGAAAATTATTAGATTTGATAGAGAAGGTGAGTATTATGGAAAATATGATGAATCGGGGCAACGTCCTGGTCCTTTTGCTAAACTCTTAGAAAAATTAGGAATTTGTGCTCAGTACACAATGTCGGGTTCTCGTTGGCAGAATGGTGTAGCTGAAAGACGCAATCGTACACTTATGAAAATGGTTAGGAGTATGATGAGTAATGCCAATTTACCCATATCACTGTGGATGCATGCACTTAGGACCGCTGTGTATATCTTGAATCAGATTCCCAGTAAAGCTGTTCCTAAGACACCTTTTGAAATATGGAAAGGATGGAAACCTAGTTTAAGACATTTGCACATATGGGACTGCCCAGCGGAGGCACATATTTATAACCCACAAGAAAAAAAATTGGATCCAAAAACCATAAGTGGTTATTTGATTGGATATCCAGAAAAGTAAAAAGGGTATAGGTTCTACTGTCCTAATCATAGTACAAGAATTGTAGAAAGCGGTAATGCTAAATTCATTGAAAACGGCGAAGTTAGTGGGAGTGATAAAAATAAAGAAGTGATTATTAAAGAAATTTGGGTACCAATTTTCTTACCACGTATTCTGAATGACATAGTTCTACCTAATGTTGTTGATCCAATCAACAACATACACTACCAAAATATGTCGATTTAGCGACAGCCAGATCCGTCGCCCATCCGTCGGCAATCAGTATTAGCGACCGATCACTGACGGATCTTGATCAAAATAATTCGTCGACAATCAGCTCGTCGCTAATAAAGATCCGTCGCTAAGTAGTCAAAAAGCGACGACTTTTCGTCGTCACAATACGATGCATTAGCGACGACTTTCCGACGGTCTTTCGTCCATTTCAAGTATTAAATACTTAACTGTGTAGACGCTAGCGACGGATAGTCCGTCGGCAAACCATCGTAACAGTGTATCAGAGGGTATCGTTCCGTCGCGCTTTTTGATACTTGCCGACGGAATATTCGTCGCTACGTAGTCGAAGAATTGTTCTGCCACTTCTTCCAACAATTCCCGCCAAATAATCGACTGCATTGCGACGGCTGCTTATCCGTCGCTATATCTCCGACGCCCTAGCGACGGATGAGCGACCTTTTCTCCCCCTTAAAATAAAATAAAAAATGTATCGGCTTGTCGTTGGTACTCCGTCGGCTATTTACCGCAAATCCGTCGCTAACGCCGACGGAAATTATCCGTAGCTAATGTGCCGTCGCTAATTGACTGTATTTTGGTAGTGATAGAACAACATGTCAATGATCATGAACTCCATAATGAGGCTGTCATCATTTAAACTAATATAAATACAACACCATAAGTAGCATTAAGGAGGTCCCAAAGACCCAAAAAATCAGCTATTTTGGATGATTACGTGTTGTACTTACAAGAATGTGAATTTAACATAGGGATGAGCAAAGATCCGGCTACATATACACAAGCCATTAAATGCGAAGATTCTGAAAAATGAATCGATGCCATGTTTGATGAGATAAAATATATGGCTGATAATAAAGTTTGGGAGTTAGTCGAATTACCAGAAGGACATAAGAAAGTTGGCTGTAAGTGGATCTTTAAGACCAAATACGACCCTCTTGGTAATATCGAACGACGTAAAGCTAGACTTGTAGCCAAAGGTTTTACTCAAGAAGAGGGTGTTGATTTCAATGAAATCTTCTCTCCAGTTTCTAAGAAAGATTCTTACAAATCATTATGGCATTAGTAGCTCATTTTGATTTAGAGCTGCATCAAATAAATGTAAAAATAGCTTTTTTGAATGGGAGTTTAGAAGAAGAAGTCTACATGGCTCAACCAGAAGGCTTCATCACAGATGGAAAGGAAAACATGGTTTGTTTGTTTGTTAAAAAAGTCAATATATGGATTAAAACAAGCTTCACGACAATGGTATATTAAATTTCACAATACCATTAGTTCCTTTGGGTTTACTGAAAACATTGTTGATTAATATATTTACCTCAAGATCAGTGGGAGTAAGTTTGCATTTTGTGTTCTATATGTTGATGATATATTAATTGCTAGCAGTGACCTTAGAATTTATTACAGGAAACTAAGGATTTTCTTTCTTAAAACTTTGAAATGAAAGATTTGGGAGAGGCATCATACGTGATCGGAATAGAAATATTTCGTGAAAGATCGTATAGATTTTGGGATTGTCTCAGAATGCATATATCACAAAAGTTTTGGAAAAATTTAATATGGCATTTTGTGATCCTAATGTAGTTCCAATTCAGAAGGGGGATAAGTTCAGCTTAAGTCAGTGTCCTCAAACTGAATTGGAACGTGAACGAATGAAAGTTTTCCCTTATGCTTCTCTTGTAGGAAGTTTGATGTATACACAAATTTGTACTAGGCCAGACATTAGCTTTGCCGTCGGTATGCTGGGACATTATCATAGCAACCCAGGAATTGATCATTGGAAAGCTGCTAAAAAGGTGCTAAGGTACTGACAGGAAACAAAGGAATATATGCTCACATTTAGACATACTGATAATCTTGAGGTGATTGGTTACATAGACTGGGATTTTGGTGGATGTGTGGATACTAGAAAAAGTACATTTGGTTTTGTGTTTATCTTAACTGGAGGTGCTATATAATGGAAGAGTGCCAAACAAACTATTATCGCATCATCCACCATGTAGGCTGAATTTGTAGCATGCTTTGAGGCTACAATTCAAGGATTATGGTTGCAAAATTTTATTTCAGGACTTAGAGTTATGGAATCTATTGCTAGACCACTGAAAATTTATTGTGACATACACTACAAAAATTAGTCAGATTAGCGACGTTACAAAGCGTCGCTAAGTGAATTTAGCGACGTTATGGGCGACGTTTTGGAAACGACGAAAAAAAACGTGTCGCTAAACGAGAAAACGTCGCAAAACGTCGCTAGGGCGACGTTATTTGGCGACGTTATTAACGTCGCTAAATAGTGACGTTATGTGCGACGTTTGATTGTTGATGCTAATTAGCGACGTATAAGGCGACGTTATTGTGTTGTCGCCGTTTAGCGACACTGTTGCGACGTTTTGGCGACGACGAGCTGACAACAGATTATGGTGCCACGTGTTGCCACATCAGCATTTAGCGACGCTTTTAGCGAAATTTATTAACGTCGCTAGTATTTAGCAACTAATGGTAACGTCGCTAAAAACGTCGCTAAGTTAAAAAAATATAAAAAAAGGTTCCAGAATGCAAATAGAGCTGGAACCTGTGCCAAAATACAGAATACAAAATACAAAATACAGAATCCAATCCCTGGGTTCGCCGACCCCCTCGATGGAACACTCAACACCGGCACGCACAATACATTCCAAAATATACAAAAAATATAAAGAAAAAAAATACTATCTGCAACGAATAATGTCAATATATAATATCCTCAACAAACCAAATCAATATCCACAAATACGTACAAACTCAGTATCCTCAACGAAAAAATTGAATATCTCCAAATACGTACAAAATCAAAATACAAAATACAGAATCCAATCCCCGGGTTCGCCGAAAATAAAAAAACAAAGATTGACACACAGTACTAATTCATACGTGTTTTAAATGTGAGAACGGATGGCTCAGAACACAACCCAAAATTCATTCTAGCATACATTAGTGTGAATCATCTATGTTCTGTACATATGGTGTAGTATACGTTCTTATCGAATCTAGTATCTAGTATCTGAAGAATGTAACAGAATCAAGATGAACTCACATAATGTAATACTAAAATATCATCTACTACTATATAAGATATAGTGATAGGTTGTCGTATCATCATTGCCGAGGGATGAGGGTCGGAGGACAGTCAACTTCATCTACATCTACATAGTTACATGAGCTAGTCATCGTGAAACGTCGCTTTTTGTGACGTTAGTATGAACGTCGCTAAATTCTAATTATATTCCCCCACCAATTCATTTACTTCCATTTTACTCTCTCACTCTCTCTCCTCCCCCCCTCCGGCGCTCTCACTCTCTCTGGCGCTCTCACAGTACTAATTCATATATATTTAAATGTGAGAACGGATGGCTCAGAACACAACCCAAGATTCATTCTAGCATACATTAGTGTGGATCATTATGTTCTGTACATATGGTGTAGTATATGTTCTTATCGTATCTAGTATCTGAAAAATGTAACAGAATCAAGATGAACTCACATAATGTAATACTAAGACATCATCTACTACTATATAATATATAGTGATAGGTTGTCATATCATCATTGCCGAGGGATGAGGGTCAGAGGACAGTTAACTTTATCTTCGGCTACATAGTTTCTGCCTTGCCAGTCGAATGGCTGCAGGGACTATGTCCTGATCACCATGTCGTACCGTAGATTAATGCAAATGGAGCTGGAGCTGGAGCCAAAATACAGAATCCAAAATACAAAATACAGAATCCAATCCCTGGGTTCGCCGATCCCCTCGGTGGAATACTCAACACCGGCACGCACAATACATTCCAGAATATACAAAAAATATAAAGAAAAAAATACTATCTGCAACGAAAAATGTCAATATATATTATTCTCAACAAACCAAATCAATATCCGCAAATACGTAAAAACTCAGTATCCTCAACGAAAAAACTGAATATCCCCGAATACGTACAAAGTCAAAAATATAGTACATTCCAAAAATGCAAAAACGAAACTACTGATCACCTGGAGCTGGACCCGGAGCTGGAGGAGCGCCACCAGATGACGCACAAATACCGCTCGAGTGAGCCAAAGGCATGCAACCACTTCCCTCCCTCCATTTACCCTCTCCCTCTCTTATGCTATCAACGTCACAACTTTTTCAGTACTGCTCCCTCGAATGATGATGAACGCAAAAATCAAAGACCCCCCTCTCCTTTCTCACTCTTTACAGTTCTCATAACAGGAAGGATCAGTGCTTTCTAGTTCTCTTCCATCCATCCATTCCTCCGTTCTGATCAAGCATCTTTCTTCTCCTCTCCTCCACCATGGCTCTAGACCCATCTGCTCCTCCCTACTTCCCTTCTTCTTATTTGACTCTCTCAGCCACATATGATATCCAGCTCAAGTGTAGGGTCGGGGGAGAAGAAGTGGGCACGAAGAGGAGGAGGAAGCAGCACAGCCGGCCACATGACCCGGAGGAAGTACAGAGGTTTTCTTCAACATTCGTAGGAGAACTATAAGGATATATCTTTTCACAACATGTCACCTTGTCAAAGACCCTTAATGTGACAACCATGTTACCACAGTGTCGGAAGACTAACTTGTCATAATTTTCTAAGCCGTGTGTTTTGACATAATCCTCCTAACTCTTTCCTCCTATGTAGTAATCTTGCATTTCTTTATGAAGTTCAAGACGACATATTTTTCCATTACGAGTCACTATATGCCGTCTTGGACTTCATAAAGAAATACAAGATTACTACATAGGAGGAAAGAGTTAGGAGGATTATGTCAAAACACACGGCTAAAAAAATTATGACATGTTAGTCTTCCGACACCGCGGTAATATGATATTCACATTAAGGGTCTTTGATAAGGTGACATGTTGTGAAAAGATATATCCTTATAGTTCTCCTACAGATGTTGAAGAAAACCTCTGTACTTCCTTCGGGTCATACCGTCGGCTACTTCTTTTCCCCCGACTCTACACTTGAGCTGGATATCATATGTGGCAGAGAGAGTCAAATAAGAAGAAGGAAAGTAGGGAGGAGCAGATGGGTCCAGAGCCATGGTGGAGGAGAGGAGAAGGAAGAGACTTGATTAGAATAGAGGAATGGATGGATGGAAGAGAACTAGAAAGCACTGATCCTTCCTGTTATGAGAACTGTGAAGAGTGAGAAAGGAGAGGGGGGTCTTTGATTTTTGCGTTCATCATCATCAGAGGGAGCAGCACTGGAAAAGTTGTGACGTTGATAGCATGAGAGAGGGAGAGGAAGAATGGAGGGAGGGAAGTGGCTGCATGCCTTTGGCTCACTCGAGCGGTATTTGTGCGTCAGATAAAATAGCAAAAATTTGATTTTTTCCAAATGTAAGATCGGATGGCTCAGAACACAACCCAAAATTCATTCTAGCATACATTAGTGTGAATCATCTATGTTATGTACATATGGTGTAGTATATGTTTTTATCGAATCTAGTATCTGAAGGATATAACATAATCAAGATGAACTCACATAATGTAATACTAAAACATCATCTACTACTATATAAGATATAGTAATAGGTTGTCGTATCATCCTTGCCGAGGGATGAGGGTCGAAGGACAGTCAACTTTATCTACGGCTACATAGTTTCTGCCTCGCCATTCGAATGGCTGCAGGAACTATGTCCTGATCACCATGTCGTACCGTAGATTAATACAAATGGAGCTGGAGCTGGAGTCAAAATACAGAATCCAATCCCTGGGTTTGCCAAAAATACAAAAACAAAGATTGACACACAGTTCTAATTCATATGTGTTTTAAGTGTGAGAACGGATGGCTCAGAACACAACCCAAAATTCATTCTAGCATACATTAGTGTGAATCATCTATGTTCTGTACATATGGTGTAGTATACGTTCTTATCGAATCTAGTATCTAGTATCTGAAGAATGTAACAAAATCAAGATGAACTCACATAATGTAATACTAAAACATCATCTACTACTATATAAGATATAGTGATAGGTTTTCGTATCATCATTGCCGAGGGATGAGGGTCGAAGGACAGTCAACTTTATCTACGGCTATATAGTTTCTGCCTCGCCAGTCGAATGGCTGTAGGGACTATGTCCTGATCACCATGTCGTACCATAGATTAATGCAAATGGAGCTGGAGCTGGAGCCAAAATACAGAATAAATGAGAGAACTATCAGAGAATCACATAAAACTAACTAGAACTGAAATACAGTAATTGACAAATAAATGAGAGAACTATCAGATGTGATACTTGAGTATCAATGTGATACTCGAGTATCGGTATTGTGATTGCGATACCGATACACATAGGAATGGTCTGATATTCAAAGTATCGGTATCGGACCATTTCGTATTGCGAGGGGGAACAACACTATAGCATTGATAGCGGGAAAGATAGAGAGAGACACAACTAAGTAGCAATTGAACTTTAACTAAGTAGCACTCGACAACCAACCAGAGAGGATACTCTGAGAGATCCATCTGAGTAGGACGTATACTCTGAGAGATCACCTTTACAAGAATGATATCAGTAGTGGGATTGAGTGTTGGAGGAGATATTATCAGAGTATACATCCTACTCAGATGGGTCTCTCACCGTTACTATTTTTTTCTGACAGCATGGTGGATGTGCTCCGTCAACAGATTCTTGCTCTGAGCCAAAACTTTGTCCCGGAGCTCAAGTGGACGTCCTTCGTGTAGAGCTCGAGCGAGAGGTTCCTGACAGCATGGTGGTCTCTCAGAGTATACGTCCTACTCAGATGGATCTCTCAGAGTATCCTCTCCGGTTGGTTGTTGAGTGGCTGCAGGGACTATGTCCTGATCACCATGTCGTGCCATAGTTTCTGCCTCGCCAGTCGAATGACTGCAGGGACTATGTCCTGATCACCATGTCGTAGTCCAATATAATCCAGAGATTGACACAGTACTAATTCATATATTTAGTCCAATACAAATAGTCTAATACAAAAATAACCCAATACAAATAAGTACTAATAGCTAATGAGCACCACGCAGCTCACGCAAATGCTCATTGATACGATCATGCAACCACTTCGAATAAGTGGGATCGACAGCGGCAGGAGAGATGTAGTCCCTTGCAAGTGCTGCATGAATAGAACTCCCGGTCTCACTAGCTACCGGTGCCACTTCCTCCTTAACAGTAGGAGGAGCCACCTCAGCATTCACTGTTTCCCTCAAACGACGTGCCGCTCCTCGGGTCATGGGTGCCATCTGGTAAGATCGATATTCACAAATAATATAATTGTAACATAAGCAAGCTAACTAAAGAAACCATCATGTAATTTGAGTACATTTTCGTAGGCAGATAAAGTACAGAAAATTCGATTTTTTGTCAAGTGTGAGAACGGATGGCTCAGAACACAACCCAAAATTCATTCTAGCATACATTAGTATGAATCATCTATGTTCTGTACATATGGTGTAGTATACGTTCTTATCGAATCTAGTATCTAGTATCTGAAGAATGTAACAGAATCAAGATGAACTCACATAATGTAATACTAAAATATCATCTACTACTATATAAGATATAGTGATAGGTTGTCGTATCATCATTGCCGAGGGATGAGGGTCGGAGGACAGTCAACTTCATCTACGGCTACATAGTTACATGAGCTAGTCATCGCAAAACGTCGATATGACATCGCTAATAGCGACTAATTTTGCGACGTTAGTATGAACGTCGCTAAATTCTAATTATATTCCCCCACCAATTCATTTCTTCCATTTTACTCTCTCACTCTCTCTCCTCCCCCCTCCAGCGCTCTCACTCTCTCCAGCGCTCTCACAGTACTAATTCATATCTATTTAAATGTGAGAACGGATGGCTCAGAACACAACCCAAGATTCATTCTAGCATACATTAGTGTGGATCATTATATTCTGTACATATGGTGTAGTATATGTTCTTATCGTATCTAGTATCTGAAGAATGTAACAGAATCAAGATGAACTCACATAATGTAATACTAAGACATCATCTACTACTATATAAGATATAGTGATAGGTTTTTATATCATCATTGCCGAGGGATGAGGGTCGGAGGACAGTCAACTTTATCTAAGGCTACATAGTTTCTGCCTCGCTAGTCGAATGGCTGCAGGGACTATGTCCTGATCACCATGTCGTACCATAGTTTCTGTCTCGACAGTCGAATGGCTGCAGGGACTATATGTCCCGATCACCATGTTACCAATTAACCAACCAACAAAACTACTTGTTACAAATATCGGCACTATCGGTGCGTTCGAATCGGAGTATCACATTTTTCGGTGTCGGAAAATAAATAATTATTACTAAATTATCAGATATTTTTGGCACAATCGGTGCCCCGGACCAAGCCCCCCCTACACCACCCCTAATCCGAACCCTAACCCTCCACTCCCCCCTGCTCCCCTCCCCCAGCCGCCCACACATACCTACCCATAACCCGAACCCTACCCCTAGCTCCCCTCCCCCAGCCGCCCTCGTCCCCCCTACACCACCCCCCCAGCCACCCCCCACTCACCCCCGAACCACCCGCATCTCCCCTATCCCTTCCCCCGAGCCACGCACACCCCCCAACCACCAACAACCAAAACAGCCAGAGAGAGAGACAGAGAGAGAGACAGAGAGAGGGAGGAGAAGAGTACCACGTACCGGAGAGGGAGGAGAGTCGTCGGAGAGAGTGAGAGTCGCCGGAGAGAGTGAGAGCGCTGGAGAGAGTGAGAGCGCCGGAGGGGGGAGGAGAGAGAGTGAGAGAGTAAAATGGGAGGAAATAGACCCTAACCCGAACCCTAACCCTAGCTCCCCTCCCCCAGCCGCCCTCGTCCCCCTGTCGTGCCCCCCCAGCCACCCCCCACTCACCCCCCAACCACCCGCATCTCCCCCTGCACCTCCCCCCGAGCCACCCGCACCCCCCAACCACCAACAACCAAAATAGTCGAAAAGAGAGAGAGAGAGAGAGAGAGAAAAAGAGAGAGAGAAAGAGAGGAAGGGGAGAGTCACGTATTGGAGAGGGAGGAGAGTCGCCGGAGAGAGTGAGAGTCGCCGGAGAGAGTGAGAGCGCCGGAGAGAGTGAGAGCGCCGGAGGGGGGAGGAGAGAGTGAGAGAGTAAAATAGGGGGAAATGAATCGGCGGGGGGGATATAATTAGAATTTAGCGATGCTATCATTATCGTCGCTAAGTTAGTCGCTATTAGCGATGTTGTAGCGACGTTTCGCGACGACTAGATCACGTAACTAATATACGTCGTTGTCACGTCGCTATTTGCGTCGCTAGTAGCGACGGTTACCGACGTTTCATTTGTACATCGCTAATGTACACAATTTAGCGACGTTTTGCTAACGTCGCTAAATTTACGTCGCCAATTAAGCAGATTTTAGTAGTGATGCCGCAACAATATTCTTTTCAAAGAATGATAGGTATTCTAAAGGAATAAAGCACATGGAGATGAAATACCTACCAGTGAAGGAAGAAATTCAGAATAAGCGAGTGTCAATTGAACATATTAAAACAAATGCTAATATAGCATATCCGCTAACTAAAGGGTTACCACCCAAGACATTTAAGCAGCATGCTGAAAAGATGGGTCTTAAGAGTAAACAGTAGCCTTTTTCTTATTTATGGATTGTTATGTGCTTGTATTTTGACATTTTTGAGAATTCATTATTGAAAATTATGAACTTTTTTGTTTCCATTGTTTATGTGCATGTTATGTGAATGGATAAATGCTAACAAAAATAGTCTTTTCATTAAGACATTAAGGGAACATTATGATTTCTTCGTTGTACAGACTTGGTTAAGTAGATTATTGGTATGTGGTACATGGAAGGGACCATGTTCTTTAATTGATATGGAACCACTATGACTCTCATCAATGATTCAATTAACTATGGTAATTAAGACAAACCTTTTAAGTATATTATTTTAGCATTTATGCGTGATTCCTATATGAAACCATAAATATGATTGTTATATGGACCAAGTAGGAGACTATTAGAAATTTATGTATCTTAAATATTTCTTTATTATGTGGCCCATATTCCATATCATGGTTAAATTAGGTAACTGTTGAAATAATAAAAGTTTGGTTAATTTAGAAGATTCCTACCATTTACAACTTTGATGGACGGTTGCAATTTTTGACGAAAGGTTGCATGAATAAGGAGATCCATTCCCTCTCTCTGCCTATATATATGAACCCAAATTCTATCATAAGTTTCTTCTTAAGAAACACAACTCATAAAATAGGCCAAGAGAGAGAAGGTGAATTTCACATCAAAACAAACTATGGATTCTGGTATGTTTTATAATTATAGTGACTAATTATATGATCAAGATCCTATATCGATTTACATGTTTTAGATTTACATGTTCGAATTAAAACTTATGTCTACAGGTACTTCCCTAGACAAGAACATAAAGACCATCTTTTCCAGAGTTAAACTTAGTGAAATAATTATTTGCCATGGCAATGTTGTAGGAATGCTTTCAGCAGGTAATGGTAGTTGTAAAAACAAATAGTCTGAACAATATAGTTCTAAAAGAACTTATTTCTTCATAAAAATGGAGATATCAATAATTGTAATCAATTTTCTCATGTGATCTTGCTTTTGCTAATGATGGTAACAAACATTGTTCGATCAGAGCTTGGAAAACAATTGGTACTTCGATAATTATCGACTCTTTAACCTATCTTCAAACAGTGAAACATTACTATGCATTTAGGGATTAAACATCAGATTTCTTACATTGGTTAATAAATGTCCAGAAGATCACCATTGTTGAAGGAGATTCAGTTGGAGGCAGCACAAAGCAAGGTCGATAGAAGATTTCTGGTTAATATTCCATACTTTACTCGTGATTATTGAGATGTGGGCTTATTGTGATAAGTTCTATAAAAGTTAGTTGGTAATGATCTCTTGGATTTTAATCATACAACTATAATCAAGGACTGGTAACCATGGACTAAATCCACATTTCAGTGTTCCTTAACAATAAATGGATATTTTATTATTCAAATGGAAAATTTTCTCTAAACCCCTGAACTGTGAGGACCATGCCATGGTCCTCTTTCAAAACAACTTCCTTTTGTCCTGTGTTTTATTTTTATTTTTCTATACTTCCCTGGGGGAAGACCTAATCGTGATAAATGATGTCATCTGACCTAAAATTTGTAGAATTAACCAATATGTCTTACTTATTAAGGATAAATATATAAAGGATGATAATTTCTTCAAATCTCCCCTAGGATCAACACAACTTCAGAACAACATGATTTTCTCTTTTAAAAATGAGAAGGAGAAAAAAAAGAAAAGGGGAAGGAGTTCATTAAGATTTCTTGTAGCCAAAATAGGACACATGCATTTCCATCTTTTATTATGAATGATAAACCTCTTAAGACTTTGTTAGTATTGTTGGATATCTTTGAAGCTCCAAGGTTTGGTAGATGTCTTCCCATCTTAACCATTGATATCTTATCTTGACTACTGAATTCTTTTTGTAACATCATGTTTAGAATGGTTTCAGAATAGTGTAGAAGAGCTGCTTTTTTTCCGTTTCATGGAGAATTTTCATGATTTGTTTGAGAGTCGCATACATATTAGGCCTTGCTTCAACCTGTGGGATCGATGGCACCTCTAGAGGAGGATGAATAGAGTGTAGCAGAAGTAATATCTCCATTAAAAATTAATACAGGTAAAGGTTAGTGAAGATAGATAATTAAATGCAATAATGTAAATCAGTAATTAAATAGTGAGATAGAAGCAATATGCAGACACCTAGATTTTATACTAATTTTCCTCTGAGAGGACTAGTCCAGTTTAGAGTACTCATGCTCGATGTTAAATCCACTATTTGAAATAGAGATTACACTGCGTGCTTTACTCCGAAGGACACACCAACTTCTCACAACGAGTGTTTTTATCCGAAGCTCACGAACAAATTTCAACACTGTCTGAAAAGCTTTTATACACCAAGCTTTTACAACTCGAGCACTCCTAATCGGAACACATCGGCACTTAGGAAAATGGGAGTTGTCTTGGAAATGTGAACATTAAAAAGCTCTTTGTAATAGGAAGGCTTAATTAGAATGAATAGAGAAGATGAAGAATGAGATGAATAAATAAATGAAAATTTCTTCTCTATTTATAGGTATTTTTGAACTAGAGTTCAGACAGAAATCGGCTAGGGCAACATTCAAATTTTTGAACGTTTGAGATCCAAAAGACTAGGTATTTATTCTGACCAAGAGCAATTTCAGGTGACCGAGTTCGGTCCGAGTTCGGGGGAAACTCTAACCAAGTACGGGTACTAGGATTTCAGGGTTCTTTTGGGTTCAGAATGCCTTTTTGGATGTTGGTTTGGTTTGGGAAAAAAATGGTTTTGTTTTTGAGATGATGTTCTTCTAAATGCCAGTGATATCCGATTCACAAAATAATCTAGACACAAGAAAGGAAAATACAGAATAAAATTACAAAAGCTTGCTTGACGAGATCAACTGCGATCTTTTGTAGTCTTCTTTCTTTATGTATCAGGATCAGAGTTTTAAGTCAATCATCGAAATCAGGTTGATCGTGACTACATGGGCCAACAATATCCCCCATTTTGATAATTTGAAAAAATTATGATTGATACTTTACACAATGTTCAGCTGGTACGGAAGTAGCTTGGTACAGTATTATAGTAGCATTGGTACATTAGCTTGCTCTCCCGCAATAAATGATCAAGTCCTCAGAACATTTGAAATCTAGCAAAAAATTTCTTAAACCAAGTTTTCAGAGCAACATGTATATGTAGTATTCAATTTGTGTAGGTGTAAATCATAGAATTCTCCCCTGTTTGTCACATAATCAAATTAACAGAAAATTCAATGTACTCAGCAAAGAGGATAAAATCATAACGCATAAACTAGTAAGGCAGAGATGAAAACACATAACTAGAAACGCATACATAGAGTGCTGAAAATACTAAACTGTCATAAAATATTAAAGGTGCATAATGCTTTGAAGAAGCATATATCACTAATATATGAAAATACAACTAGATAATAGTGACATTGTATTACTAGACATGATCCTCTAATCATCATTATCAGCATCAACTTCCCGAGAAGGGTTTTCGGACTCAGTAGTGCGGTGGAGATCGTAACGAGCAGCAGCATGGTCAAAATAGTGCTGAGCCTCCGGATCATCAATACGATAACCAATCACTGAGGGATCACGAACCAGGGGAATGGACCGCCAGGGTTGTGAGCAAAACTATAGCTAAAATCCCTTATAGTGTTGGTCATCGCCTAGAACTGCAGGGTGGTACGAAAATCTATAGATCGAAACTGATCCATAACCAATGCCTGGAAGGACTCAAGGATGACGCTATAGGAGGATGTGATAGATGGGAACTAGCTGATGGGTCAACAACAGATGAAAGAGGTGGAGGAGCATGTATTGCTGGAGTATGAGCGACTCGATGATCCATATGAAGATAAGCAGGTGGAGCATCTCGTGGGCAGACATCTAAGACAATATCAAAATACTCAAAGGTGTATGGGGAGATACATCGCATATAGAAGGTTTCACGGTTTCTTGCGATACTGTTCTATAGCAGAAATGATAGTCTTAGGTAGACTAAACATAATCTCAAAGTGGAGATGATAATAGCAGAAAGCTCAAGATAAGTGATTTCATCGGTAGAAGTTTGTTTAGGAATGATAACAGAAAATACCATCTGATGCAAGTCAAAGAAATAGTCGTTCATGTGTTTCGGTCGAAGGTGACCTTTGGGACTGGGATTAGGTTCACATAACGAATCACGAAATGAATCTAAAGTCATATGGGCCGAAAATAGAACTTTTGTGATGTCCACAAGTGCTTGCCCTTCATTAGGAATATGAAGCATAAGAGCCAAATCCAGCATCAAATTCGATATCTATTCCACCGACTTTACACCGAACTATGCCATTTGTGACTGTGAGATTGCAATAGAACATACGAATTGCATTCATATAAATTGGATAACTAGATTGCACCAATTCTTCAAAGTTAAAGTGTTCAAACACGGGTAAATGATCAAAAAATAAAGTGAAATTGAACGGGTTCCCCGGACAAATTGTTCGTTCGACAAAGTCGGCGAACCATTCATTTGATGCAACAATAGAAACAAAAATGAACTCATCAAAATAGTCACCATCCGGCATGGAGGGACTAAAAAGTGAGAAAGAGCCTTCCTCTTGAATATTAGAGGAGGAAGCTTCTCCAACTTTTCTTTTCTTTTTGGAAGCAAGAGAAACTTTGGGTGCCATTGAAAATAGAAAGTAGGAAAAAGTGTGAGATATACCAAAATTGAACACACAATATGGAAGAGAATCCCGAAAAAACTCTAAATCCAAACTTCTAGACGTTGGGATGCTTGGAAAAAGAAGACTAGGGTCGCTAGGGTTAACGTTTCGATGTGGAAGCTGCTATGTAGATGGGGAAGATGATGATGAAGAGAGGGTTTTTAATAGAGGATCCCGAATTCTCCAGCTTCTGTTCGGATTTAGCCTTACCCGAGTTCGCACAGAGCTCGGTCCGAGCTCGGTTCTTTGGTAGTCTGAACAGAGTTGGGCAATGTTGATACAGGTTTTAACATATATACAAAGTAGTAATTTAAAATTTTGCTGTTGATGAAAAATTATTTATATTAATTAACCGAAATGCAAAAAAAAAGTATCAAATATTTTGGATTAGCTGTAGGGGCCGAACCCCAGCTAGCGGTAGTCCGAAGATACTTGGCACCGTGTCGCTTAGGATTTTACGCCTTTTTGTCAGAAGGGCCCTTTCGGCTTATAACCAAAATACTTTTTACGATTTTATGAATTCAGGTCAAGTAGTATAATTATAAAACTTTAACGTCCAAAATTCCTAATTCTCTTCGTAAAAAGTTAAAACGATCTTCTGCTAAGGGTTTACTAAAGATGTCAGCTAATTGGCATTATGTGTCCACATACTCTAGACAAAATCACCTTGTATGGTCTCTAAGAAAATGATGTCTTATCTCTATATGCTTAGTGCGAAAGTGACAAATAGGATTCTTTGTGAGTTTTATCAAACTAGTGTTATCACAGTAAATATGGATGTTGTTGTAAGATAACTGATAGTCTTCCAAGGTTTGTTTCATCCATAAAATCTAGGCACAGCAACGTCATGCGGCTATATATTCAGCCTCGGTTGTTGATAATGCAACAGAATTTTATATTTTAGAAAACCAGAAGACTAAGGATTTTTCTAGGAAATGACATGTGCCATTGTTACTTTTATGATCGACCTTGCATCCAGCAAAATCTGCGTCCGAATAACCTATCAGGTCAAACGAATCGATTTTTGGATACCATAGACCGGTTGTTAAAGTACCTTTAAGGTATCGTGGGATACGCTTAACGGTGCTCACATGTGATTCCTTAAGACAAGCCTGATATCTTGCACATAAGCATACTGAAAACATAATGTCTGGACGACTATCAGTTAAATACAGTAAACTACCAATCATACCTCTATACTTACGCACTTCAGTTGGTTTGCCACTTTCATCCATGTCAAGTTTTGTAGACGTTGCCATAGGAGTTTCGATTGGTTTGACATTGTCTGTATCAAACTTCTTCAGCAGGTCTTTTGTATATTTGGCTTGACTGATTAAAATCCTTTGTAGATTTTGTTTAATTTGTAGTCCAAGGAAGAAAGGCAATTCTCCCATCATGCTCATTTCAAACTCACTCTGCATACACTTAGCAAACTCGTTACAGAGTATCTTATTTGTTGATCCAAAGATAATATCATCTACATAGATCTGTACTAATAAAATATTCTTATCAATAGATTTTATAAAAAGAGTATAATCAATATTTCCTTTTGAAAACTGTGTTCAAGTAAAAAGGAATTAAGACACTCATACCATGCACGAGGTGCTTATTTGAGTCCTTAGAGAGCCTTACGTAGCTTGAATACGTGATCAGGTCTTTTAAAATCTTCAAATCCAGGAGGTTGTTTAACAAAAACTTCTTCTTTTATAAAACCATTTAGAAAATCACTTTTGACATCCATTTGAAAAAGTTTAAAACCATAAAATCTAGCAAAAGCACATAACATTCGAATGGATTCTAGTCTAGCAACTAGAGCATATGTCTCATCGTAGTCAATGCCTTTTTCTTGATTATAGCCTTGAGCTACTAGACGTGCTTTATTGCGTGTGACCATACCATTCTCATCTAATTTATTTCGAAAAACTCATTTAATACCAATGACCGGGCGGGTGATCATTAGGTCTGGGAACAAGTTCCCAAACTTGATTTCATTCAAATTGGTTAAGTTTTTCTTACATTGCAGAAATTCAAAATTTATCATCAAAAGCTTCTTCAACATTCTTTGGTTCTATCTTAGAAATAAAAGCTACGCTAGCAATAACATCTCTAGTGCTTGAATGAGTACTTACACCTTTAGATACATCACCTATTACCAGTTTTTCTGGATAATTTAGGGTAAATCGTAATCTCTTCGGCAGACTTTCCAGATATGTGGTTGGTGTATCTTTGGGTTTTTGCTTGAGAAAATTCTATCATCTTCATTATCACTGTCGTTGTCACGGTGATTGTTTAGCTCGTCGAAAGTGACTTTTATTGATTCTTCAACCACGAGTGATCGTTTGTTGAATACTCTGTATCCTTTGCTCTTTGCAGCATATCCGAGAAATATTCCTTTATCACCTTTCTCATCAAATTTACCTAAATTGTCTTTAATGTTTAAAATAAAGCATCTGCAACCAAACACTTTGAAATAGCTGATATTAGGAGTTCTATTAAACCATAATTCATAGGAAATTTTTTCGAGATCGGTCTAATAAGAACTCTATTTAACACATGGCATATTGTATAAACAGCTTCTGCACAAAAATACTTTGGAATATTATGTTGATTAAGCATAACTCTGACCATATCGCCAAAAGTTATATTCTTTCTATCCACAACATCATTCTGTTGAGAAGTTCTGGGCATGAGAATTCATATGATAAACCATTTTAATCACAAAATGTTTTAAAATCATGGTTATCAAATTCTCCTCCATGATCACTTCGAATACGAGTAATCATGAATCCTTTCTCATTTTGAACACTTTTACAAAAAGAAACAAATTTAGAAAATACCTCATTTTTATTTGTAAGAAAGTAAACCTAAGTATATCGTGAATAGTCATCAACTATTACGAAAGTATATAGCTTACCGCCAAGACTGACGACTCTACTTGGTCCAAATAAGTTTATATGTAACAATTGATGCGGTCTAGAGGTACTTATAGCGTTTATTGATTTGAAAGATGATCTGGATGCCTTATTCATTTCACACTCGGCACAGACTATATCTTTCTTAAAAGTAATATCAGGTAAGCCTCTTACCAATTTTTTTGTGGATAATCTTGCAATAGTGTCCATGTTCGCATGTCCAAGTCGCATGTGTCATATCCAGCTTTCGTCTTGAGATGTGTGTAGAAACTTTCCTGTACTGTTAGTTTTCTATGATAGATATAAAATTTATATATTGTTCTCTCTTAATCCTTCAAAAGAGATTATTCTAGAAGTTTTATCGTAAATAAAATATTTATCCTTAACAAAATTAATTCCATAACCATGATCAGTCAATTGACTTACACTCAGAAGGTTATGTTTTAATTCTGTTACTAAGCAAACATTTTGAATAATATGAGAGGAAGAAGTACCTATGTCGTCATTACCAATTATATGTTCTTTTAAGTTGTTTCCAAAGGAGACATATCCTTCTTTCTTCATCGATAGAGTTGCAAACAAAGTACTATCACCCGTCATATGTCTGGAGCAACCACTATCGAGAATCCATTTGCTTCTAGTGAGAGGAGGTAGGTTCACCTACAACACAAGTTGAAGATGTAACCTTTGGTACCCACTTTCTTGAGTGTCCGAATGTGTTAGTTTTTGGAATCCAAACATATATATGCATGTCTACTAACTTTCTAGTTTTACACTGATGTGACACATGTCCTTTCTTACCACAATAGTGATATATAGCAGAAGTGTTTGTGTTAGGTGAAGTTTGAAGATCATGTATGTGAGTTTTTGAAAACGAGTGTGTCTTCTTATGAGGAAATTTATACATGAATGCATGACTTCTAGAAGTTCTAGTGGTGTTGGATGTGTTGTGTTTGTGTTTAGCCGTGTGATTCGTGTTTACTTGAATCATAAATTTGACAACCTGTTTACCCAGTTTAATCTCTAACTTTTTTAGAGAGATCACATGCTTCGTTATACTTGGTCATGAGTGCATCTATTCGCATGAGCAGCAATATTATACTTCTTTTTCTCTAATTCATAGATATCCTTGTGTCACGCCCCAGAACCAGAATACTGGAGAGCAGAGGACAGACACAGCCACCTACGTACAATGAAGTGCAATCCACCTCGCAATACGGTCATGGCTGTCTAGATGCATGAGGGTTTATCTACAAGCCAACAGTCTCTTATGGTCAAGAACAAGCCTAATGTCTCAATCTCACGTAAGCAAATAATTGTTACAAGATGTTAGATCATCAGACATACAAGGTAAGGCATCCCAAATATTACATATTCAGATGATCATGAAGCTAGTCATAAAAAATATGAGACTAGCAATAGTTAAGTCATACATGATCAACCCTAGGATTTGCCAATCATGTAACAGCCCTTAGGCAAACATAATTAAGTTTCAACACGAGCTAACATTTGTTCGGCGGCTAAACGCCTCAAAAGAATAAGCTACAATAGAGTGGAAAAGTAAAATAAGAAAACACACTCGTTGCAACGGTTACGTCTAGTGTTCACCATCTGGCTGGAAGGTAAGTAGATCTTCGGGTATCACTCCGAAATCTGGCCATACAAAACCAGCTGGGTCAAACCCCAGAAAGTGCAAGTGCCACAAGGGAGCTCCACTTAGGAACTAAAACCAGCATAAACAAAATAAAAGAATTGATAAAAGAACATAATTAAATAACACAAAAGACATGCTTTAAAGAACATACTAGCTTGTATTAAGAAAATAAGAAGTGGAATATAAGTCCCATGTTAATCACGAGACAATTATTCAGGCACGGCCAATCAAGTCCTACGGCTTGCTATCATTAGCTAACTAGGGTTGTCACAGGCCTAGTTATTAACAAGATGCAATGAGATGTTTTCGCAGTCACAAGCCCTGCAGACTATCCAGGTTATCCAGGCGAGGTTACAAGAGTTTATCAAGAATTAAGAGAATTATTAGGTGAATTAGAGTGCAACACATGATAGTGTGCTGGAAATACGCCCTACTCGACGGTAGACTACAAGTCCACAGGTGTAGCCGGGATAACGGGATCACCTGTAACTGGAAAATCTCTCTATATGAACTACTTGATCAATCTAGTCGTTAACCTAGTCAGATTCATTATGAATCCCTGACCATGGTAACCAGAAATCCATGTCCTAGACATGATGCATGACCAGACATGTAGCTTGTACAGACACAATCAGAAAAATCAACCACGAAGTCAAGACAAGAGTTACACTTAGCAAGTCAGGATAGCTGTCGCAACAGCAATCAAGATTACACATGTCATGTCAGGTTTACTTGTCATATCAAGAGTACTTTTTAGGAGTACGCCTCGACGGGCCACAATCAAGATTATTAAGACGGGATCATATTATCATGTTCAAGCAAGTTACTAGCTCATATTACCAAGTTGTCAAGTCGGGTCGTCGTAATTTAGGCCAAGTATAGAAAACATACAAAGAAGATCGAGAACACCCATGGGTGATTGAAACTATCATTCGCATACAAACTCTAATTTAAAGAGAGAAATAAAGATTCTTGAAGCCAAGACAAAGTTCTATAACTTTCATGTTTTGAGTTTTACGAGATTCTAGCTACAAAATAGCTCAAACGGGCAAATACAGCCATATAGGGTGATCCGCGCACGGGCGCACTGCGCACACGAGCAAAACTGCCAACGGCACGCGGAGTGTACAAGCACGACGTACGGCGCATGACCAACTAATGGCGTTAGTGCACGGCGCACAAAATATACTGCACGCGGGAGCAAAACTGCCTACAATGCACGGAGCGCGCAAGCACGGCGCACGACCAACGAATGGCGCTAGCGCGTGGCATACAAAATGCACTGTACGCACAAGCAAAACTTCCCATGGCGCACGGATCACGCAAACACGGCACCTGGCGCACGATCAACGAATCATGCGGTCCCGCGGCAAGCGAAATGCGCAGCGCACTGGTGCACTGCACGCATGACGCAGAGTCCCGGCGCGTGGGCGCGAGACAGAAAATTACACGAGCGTGCGGTACGCATGTGCACGGCACGTATGGAGCGGAGGCACGGCGCGCGAGCGTGCACGGCACTGTTCATCGTCCGACAGCACCGAAGATGTGCCGGAACCCATGAAACACAAAATGCCATAAATTCTTCATACGAAGTCGAAATCAAGCGGTTTAAAAGCCAAAATTGGGTAAAATTGAATTCCCCGCAACATGGAACCATTAGATCTGGGAAATAAAAAGTTAAAGAGATCAAAACCACAAAAATGAGAAAAATTACAAACTTAGATCTACAAAAATATAACCATCAAAGCCGAAAACTCCCAGTTCTAAAGAGGCTTAGAATCAAGCAATAAAGACATTGGAACAATAAAATTTGAGATTCATCATGAAGCAAGTTGCACTTGCCTAGGGCTTGGTAGGTGGAAGGAGTAAATGAAGAAGATGAAGAAGTGTTAATGAGAAATAATAGAGGAGAGAGAAGAGGTTGGTTCATATACCAACCTATCCATCTCAACCCAAACCAAAACAAACCAAGCCAAGCCAAGACAAGCCGAACCGAACCAAGGGCAAATTAAACCAAGACTAGGCTAAACAAGACAAGTCAAAACATCTGTCACCTGACAAATGTTAGAAATTCGTATACATATACTAAAAATACTTATAACGGAAAACATGAGTGACAACTCTACCCACCTTAAAAGAATTCCATCCTCGAAATTTAAGCAAGAGGTTAGAGGCGTCAGGGCAAGCTACACTAATACAAGCAATCTACGACTAGCAGTCAATCAAGCAATCATTCATGCAAGCAAGGAATTAAAAGCGTAAGGCATAAGGAAGACGTTATATCTTACGAGTCAAACAGGTGTGGATATCGTGATCGGATATCATTCTCATGTTCCCAAGTTGACTCACCCAAGGAGTGATGGCCCCAAGCAACACAAACTAAACTAATAGTCTTGTTCTTGAGTACCTTCTCTCTTCGGTCCAATATGGATATAGGCCTTTCCTCATACGAAAGGTTGGTACCAACAACCAATTTCGAATGATCAAAGATATGGCTCAGATCTGGGATATACCGTCGTAATTGGGATACATGGAATACATCATGTACCTCTCGTAATGATAGCGAAAGAGCAATACGATAGGACACATCACCTACTCGCTCGAGAATATCAAACGGCCCTATATACCTAGGACAAAGCTTTCCCCACACACCTAATCGAATGACGCCACGGGTAGGTAATATCCTAAGGAATACGTGGTCGTCGATTGAAAACTCAAGAGGACGCCGATGAGAATTGGCCCAATGGCGCTGACGATCTTGTGCAACTCGAAGATGATCTCTAACTTGTCTGACCACATCGATAGTCTGAGTAACCATTTTTGGACCAAGCATCTGTCTCTCGCCTACATCATTCCAGGCTACAGTGATCTGCACTTTCTCCCATACAATGCCTCAAATGGTGCCATCTGGATATTGCCCTAAAAAGTGTTATTATAGGAGAACTCCACTAGGTGCAGGTAATTTTCCTACGAACCATTGAAGTCAAGTGTATCTGATCGTAACATATCTTCAAGAGTTTGAATTGTGCGCTCTGACTGACCATCTATCTGTGGATGATAAGCTGAACTAAACTTGAGACGAGTCTCCAAAATCTCTTGAAGACTCTGCCAAAAGTGTGATGTAAACCTTGAATCTCTGTCTGATATGATACTGACTGGCACTCCATGCAATCTGACTATTTGCCTGAGGTACATCTCTGCTAGCTGATCCGTCGACTGACCAATTCTGAAAGGGAGAAAATGAGCTACCTTGGTGAGTTGGTCGACTATAACCCATATAGCATCTCTTCCAGCTGGGGATTTAGGGTAACCCAGTTACAAAATCTATGGTAATATGCTCTCATTTTCATTTTAGGATCGGTAAAGGTTGAAGAAGTCCAGCTGGTCTCTGATGTTCAGCTTTAACTTGTTGGCAAACTAAACAACAAGAGACAAACCGAGCTATCTCCATCTTCATGCCATTCCACCAGAAATGCTGATGGATTTCATGATACATCTTCATGCTACTAGGATGAATTGAATACTGTCACGACCTGCACCCGGTATAGGGGCACGAGTGCGTAACAGCGCCCAGCCTACACTGTAGAATCGGCTGTAAAACGCTGTACTAGGTCACTATCTAACAACTCACACAATTATATAATGTACCTGTCATGGATCTCAACTCTGAATGGAGGACAAGTAAAGATATAGTAAAGCTCAATCAAAGTCTAAGCACGATAAGATAACACAGAAGTCTAGATAACTAATAAGGCTAAACAACAATAACTAAATAAACTACTAAATAATACTATCTGAAACAATCTGAAATACAAAGTCAATATCTCTACTTATTACAATTCAAGTTCAAACATGAAAATCTAGAACAAGTCCAATAACTAGTCATCTGGTCACTCCTGAAGGTCGGGGCTCAGTGTGGCTAATCCCTTCTCAGGTCCATAGCAAGTAGGACACGTATCCTCTGGGTTCTATGTAAATTTTTGTCAACGTATCCAGCCAGGATTGGAACGAGCACAACTCCTTTAGCAATCCCAAATAAATGACAAAGACTATAAAGCAGTTATATACAGTTATATTTGATGAACATGGAAAGTCTGAGACATGAATTAAAATAGAACAACAGTTTAGAACATGAAAGTAAATGCAGTGAATCAAGAGATCATGACAATGAAGACTGTAAAAATATGAGTCAAGTGTGATTCCAGTGTGAGTCCAGTACAAGACTCTGACAGTGTGTTTTAAAATATTGAGTTCGACATATAAACGGCTAGGGGGTAAATACGGCTCATCGCACACTTGAAAAGTGTGGGACTGCTATTATTCCAGAATAGACTAGTAGGAGGTGATTCCAGTATTTGGGAATGTTTACATGTCTACTCGTGTATTTCCTCGCCCGATAAGTACACGTGAATCCATAATCCGATACGTAAATCGAGTACAAGTCCAGCCAGAACATGATAATGCCAGTAGGTGATTCCAGTAGTGATTCTAGAAATAGGGGCCAAACAAGTAAAGTATGTGTGTCGCATGTAATGAATCCAGAAATACCAATCCGTGTTTGTGACAGAGAATCAAATAGAACTATACTAGAAATTGAATCACAGAAATCATCAAGTAAATGAAACAACTATCAAAGAATGTACTCGCTTGATACCATGTGCGACTGATAAATACAGATATCCGAACTGGAGTAACTGAGTCCTATTTAGAGCAATACAGGTTATAATGTGTTCAATATATGCTAATTGAAATTTATAATGCAATCTACATAATTCTAGGCCATTCTAGGTCAAAGTCAACTTTTGGTCAACTTTAGTCAACCCTCAGCCAAACCAAGTCAATTCTAAGGTCAACTTGGTCAATTCTAGTTACTAGTCTACTCTGGGTCAATCCTGGTTGAATTGGTCTTCACTAGCCATTATCGAATTAAAGTTAGTCAATTAAGCAATTACTAGGTTGCATTAGTCTATGCCCAAGTCTCTAGATTGGTTCCATGATGATACAAGCCATACTAGCCAACTAAGTTTTAGGGTACCTATTGGTATCAATTAATATCAATATAAACCTCATACTAGTTAGTGTAGTACTATCCATACAATACCCTACATTATAATACCTTAGTATCAATATATGACTACCCTTAGCACTTGGTGTTCTATTCACTAACCCATTCACTAACCCCACATGTCCCATACCATAGCATATCCTCAAAAACTTACAATCCACCTTGACCATATATATATATATATATATATATATATATATATATATATATATATATATATCGTCAATATTATATACATATCAGATATATACCCCATATATCTAAATTCAGCCAAACCCATACCTCAACTCAGGGAAAACTGAACCAAACCCACACATCTATGCTTGCTACTACAGCTGCTGCTGTGGCATGCCATTTGTTCTGCTGCTATGCTTGAAATATTGCAACCAAGCAACTTAAGCCAAGCCAAGGCAAGTCAAGGCACTCACTCACACTACCAAACTGCTACCACCCTATCCCATTTCCTGTATGCCCAAATAATGGAACTGGGGATTCCCAAGACCCTTTCTTTGGTGTACGTATTGATCGATAGAAAGTTAAACAGATCTAATACGTGTTCTAACCCTTCATGGACGGAAATTAGGGTTCACGAATTATACCTGCGACGGAAAGGAGACAAGTAATTCCTGGCAATCTCGAGCGGACGACCCCAAGATCTTCTATACGTATTCCTTCCTCTAGTTGGACGTCGTGTGGACGACGATCTTCCAACCTTTTCTTCTCCTTGGCAGCCCTCTCTTTCTCTCCTTACGTGAATCACGAATTTAGAGAAAATTTCAGATTTCTGATCAGTAATCTCGCGGCCAGAGAATAGAGGATATATATAAGCTACGGTAGGGACCACGAGGAGAAATTAGGGTTAGGCCTCCTAACGGATCTGGATATCCCGTGTTCAGCCCGAACACATAATCCAGGCCCATTAACAATAGCTCGGTCCACTAATGAGCTATTGTTGCACTACCTCCCTAATCCCAAATTATGTTTGTGGGCTCCTTTTATTATATGCTCGTTTGGCTCCCCATGTTAAGATATCGTATGTCCGTCGATCAAATTAAGTTACTGACAACTATATTGATTCGACATCTTTTATCCTTAAGTAGTACCGCTCAACTTTATTTGTCATGTCGGATATAATCCACCTGCAGGATTTACATGACAATCCTTATGAGCTCCTTAAGAGGACATCATCAACCCGATGTATCGGGACATGGATTCCATTTATAATCAACAGCCCATCATACATACAATGTTATTACCCAATTTATAGAGATTGTTGATCCATAATGAATCTCACTCTTTTATGAGTCAAAGTAATGCACACTGCATATACATGTCCGTTATTATATCCGGATTAAGAGCACAAGCATCCATAATAACTGAGGTGTTTGTTCTCTTATGTAGTCAGTACAAAGAGAACAACCTCAAGTGGTCCTGTTCAATACACACAAAGTGTACTAGTGTAAACCTATAGTCAAGATAGACTAATACCAGATTACACTACAACCTTTCCAATAGATTGTCCAAGAACATCTAGGTTGTGAACTATTTCTATCCTCCATAGGAAACTGATAATATGATCTTCTGTGTGACACCACATACGATATTATCTACAATATAGAATATCAGACATTTGTATTAACACTTGCAACAAATAAAATATGCAAACATTTGCCCATATGATTCTCATTCAAAATTTAAGGAAATAAGGTTACTACAAAAGTGATGCTTTTAGTATATAACCCTACCAATCTCCCACTTTACTCAAAGCATTGCTTTTCAGTATACTGTTACAAATCTCCCACTTATACTTAAAGCCATGCTGCTACACATCTGACTCCCATTCCCTCAACATGACTGTCAAAAGCCTTAGCTGGTAAGCTCTTTGTAAAGGGATCAGCTAGGTTATCGGCTGATGCTATCTTGATCACAGCAACTTTTCCTTTCTTTACGAAATCTCGTATCATGTGGTACTTGCGCTCAATGTGTTTGCCTGTCTTATGGGCTCATGGTTCCTTCGAGTTTGCAACTGCACCACTATTATCACAATAAAGTGTAATAGACTTAGGCAAACTAGGTACCACATCCAAGTCCAACAGAAAGTTTCTGAGCCAAACCGCTTCTTTGGCTGCCTCAGAGGCTGCCACATACTCGACTTCCATGGTGGAATCAGCAATACATTTTTGCTTGATACTCCTCCACACAATGGCTCCACCTCCCAAAGTAAACACATAACCTGAGGTAGATTTTCTGGAATCCCTATCTGACTGAAAATCTGAGTCTGTATACCCCAAGGGAACTAAACTATCTGCCTTGTAAAGTAGCATATACTCATTAGTCCTTTTCAGGTACTTCAAAATATGTTTTACGACAGTCCAGTGCTCTTGTCCTGGATTAGACTGATATCTGCTGACCATGCCTACGGCAAAGCAGATGTCTGGTCTCGTACATAGCATTGCATATATTAAGCTTCCTACTGCTGAAGCAAGGAACTGCCTTCATGTTCTCTATCTCTTTAGATGTCCTCGGACACTGCTCCTTTAATAGAGCAATTCCATGTCTAAAAGGTAAGAAACCTTTCTTAGAATTTTCCATACTAAAATGATTTAGTACAGTATCGATATAGGAAGCTTGGGATAAGCCCAACATCCTTTTCTTGCGATCTCGTAGAACTTTGATCCCAAGGATGTGACCTACTTCTCCCAAGTCCTTCATATCAAACTGTTTGGATAACCATACCCTTTCATCAGATAACACCTTCATATTGTTTCCAATGAGCAAGATGTCATCCACATAAAGTACTATGAACACCACCACGCTTCCGTCACATTTTCTGTATACACATAATTCATCCTGACATTGATCAAATCCATAGGATTTTATCACCTGATCAAAACATATGTTCCAAGATCTGGAAGCTTGCTTAAGTCCATAAATGGACTTCTTGAGCTTACAAACAAGATGCTCCTGGCCCTTTTCAATGAACCCGTCTGGTTGCTTCATATAGATGTCTTCCACAAGACTTCTATTAAGGAAAGCTGTCTTGACATCCATTTGCCAAATCTCATAATCGAGATGAGCTGCAATAGATAAAAGAATCCGGATAGACTTAAGCATGGCTACAGGAGAAAAGGTTTCCTCATAATCGATACCCTCTCTTTGAGTAAAACCTTTTGCTACAAGCCTAGCTTTAAAGGTTTCAACCTTACCGTATGATCCTCTTTTTCTCTTATAGACCCACTTGCATCCAATGGCTTTTACACCAACGGGTGGTTCTACAAGCTCCCAGACCTGATTAGAATCCATATATTCTATTTCAGATATCATTGCTTTTTGCTAAGACTCTGCATCTTTATCTTGGAGTGCTTCATTGTAGGTACAGGGATCATAATCTTGTTCCTCAGGGACGAAGTCTAACGACTCTTCCAAGAACATATATCTATCAGGTTGTATCACAACCCTCCCACTACGACGAGGCACTATCGGTTATGGTGTAACATTTATGACACGTTGTGCAGTTATTTATGGTTCATCCTCTTGTACTATTGGTTCTGAAGTACTTGGTGTCTCACGTTTCAGTTCTTCTAGAACAACTCTACTTGTGGGTTTATGGTTCATCACATAGTCTTCCTCTAAGAATCGGGCATTGGTGCTAACAATGACCTTCTGATCCTTAGGACTATAAATTAAACCTCCTTTTGTTCCTCTTGGATAGCCTACAAACAAGCGTACTTCTGTACGAGATTCCAACTTATCTGCTTTCATATTCAGCACATATGCTGGACTACCCCAAATGCGAACATGTTTCAGACTAGGCTTACGCCCAATCCACAGCTCTGTGGGAGTAAGAGGTACTGACTTAGAAGGAACCAAGTTCAAAATATAAGCTACAGTCTCTAAGGCATATCCCCAAAACGAATCTGGCAAATCCGAATAACTCATCATTGATCTAACCATCTCCATAAGAGTTCTATTCCTTCTTTCGGCTACACCATTCTGCTGGGGCGTTCCAGGTGCAATCAATAGGATGCAATCCCAGCCTCTGATAAATAATCACTAAACTCTCCAAAGAGGTACTCGCCACCATGATCTGATCGTAATGACTTGATACATTTTCTATGACGTTTCTCCGTTTCAGCCTTGTACTCTTTAAATTTCTCAAAGCACTCAGACTTACGGCGCATCAAATAAATGTATCCATACCTTGAATAATCGTCAATAAATGTGACAAAATATTCAAAGCCACCTCTAGCTTGGATAGTCATGGGTCCACACAAATCAGAATAAACTAATTCCAACACATATTTGGCCCTATACCCCTTTGCCGTAAAAGGCCTTTTGGTCATTTTACCTTCCAAGCAGGATTCACAGACTGGTAGTGCCTCCACTTCCAATGAACTCAAAGGTCCATCTTCAACCAGTCTTTGAATCCTTCTTAGGTTAATATGCCCCAATCGCAAGTGCCAAAGATATGTTTGGTTCATACAAGAAGGTTCTTTTCTCTTATTTAAGTTAGATGACATATTATTCATTTCCATAGGTCGCATTGTGGGCGAAATAGGATTAATGACATACAAATTATCAACCAATGCACCAGAACAGGTAAAATGTTTATTCTTTCTAATAACAATATTGTCATTAAAATAAACTGAATATCCATCCTTAACTAACATAGAAACAGAAACTAAATTCCTTCTAAGTGAAGGTGCATAAAGACAATCTCTCAATGTCAAAGACTTATTTCTACCAAAAGATAAAGTAACATCTCCTAATGCAACGACCAATACTTTTCTAGCATCACCCATGAATAAGCATATCTCTCCATCACTGAGCCATCTGGTTTCCTGGAATGTCACGCCCCAGAACCAGAATACTGGAGAGCGGGGGAATGACTCAGCCAGCTACGTATTACGGGTAGATGAATACCGTATAATACGATCAATGCTGTCTAACCAGACGAGGGGGTGCATACTACATGAAAGTCTTACTATGGTCATTTCACATCTATTGTCTCAATCATTCAAATAAGAAACAGTAATAAAGAACATGTAAGATGAAGCAGTAAGGCGTCCCAAATGCTCAGTCAAAATGTTCTGGAGATCTGGCTTTACAAAACATAGCCAGATGGTATAGCAAAATATGCACAATTGTTGCCAGCTGCAGTCTGACTTTAGTTACAATTATGCAAAAGTAAGAGCAAGACAATCCGACTAACATGTCGATGCCAAACGGCTAAGTATAAAGTAGATGACAAAACGAGCGGTGAAGTAAGGAAACCCACTCGAGTCCTCCTGCGATCATCCCTTTAGTATTGACCATCTTGAAGGTAGAAGTAAGTTGGATCCTCGGGGACCGGCTCTAAATCTGGCCATGCAAAACCAGAGAGGTTAGACCTCTAATAGCAAGTACCACAAGGAAGGACGATATGAAGGACTAAACCAGTAAGTAAGAGAATATAGTAATAGATCTCTGCTTCCCACTAGGATTCACATAATATCACGACACTTCGAACCAACCTCCCAACCAAACAAGGACAGAAGTTAGCCCGTCATGTCCTGACATTCTGATCATCTCAGTTAGGCAACAGAGTAGGTACAGTACACAAACAAATCATCTTGAACGGCCAATCAACTACTACGGCTTGCTATTGTGAGTCCC
The DNA here is from genome assembly GCA_029216955.1 of Iris pallida. NCBI lineage: Eukaryota > Viridiplantae > Streptophyta > Magnoliopsida > Asparagales > Iridaceae > Iris > Iris pallida. Next base: position 24,225,378 of record JANAVB010021599.1, on the reverse strand, counting down.
AAGTTATCCTGGAATTATGCAATTAGGGATTCCTCAGTTCGTACTGTGTGCGAGCAAGGCTAGTCTATCCAATCAATCAATTGTGCCAATCATGTAGTTAGACGAGTCCCAGCGGGACGCCCGCCGTTATAGCATGTACAATAATATAAGCAGATACCGTTCCCTGCCCGTGTGACAGATTTACAGTATCTGTGGGAACCAGCCGGCCTGTCGGGCACTTAATAGTCCCAAGAGGGCTGCCATGTAAGAACTCGGGAATCCATTCTCTCCATGCCATCATTATTTTATTTGACTTAATGGTCTCTACGTTGAGTGAAGTTCCATGCCGTAGATCATGGTCATTCAATAAGTACTTTCGTACGGGGTACGATATGCGTAACTCTACAAAGATACCCGTGCGGCTAGGTTGTAGGTCTTACATAACGTGATGCAACAATCAAATCTGACCACGGGATAATCATGCCATGACCATAAAGTACACATGCTGTTTTGTAAAATAGATAAATAATTAATTTGAAACCTGCATGTGCCTGTATGCCAATATTCGGGATTGGCTAATCGAGTACCATAGTTCATTAATATGAACGTGTCTCATTCATTTCATTCAATAAGACGACTAGCCAGTCTCTTAGTTCCAACTAGGAACACATGATCAATTTTAGTAAAGATAACCATTATTAACAATGGTATCAAGGCATGAAAGTCAATTAGTACTACATGGGGTCGAGTCTGTAACTCCTCAGAGTAAGTTCCAGTCAATCTGGGTATCCATGGATTAATCAAGACACATGACACATTCTACACAACAATCCATATTTACAATATTAACATGTCATGATTTTATCAAGTAATTTACGCAAAGGCGTAAGAATATAATAGAAGAATTATCATGCCACCATAAAATGAATAAGTTATAAAGCAAATAGAAACACCCTGGTTAAAAGTCACGCCAGCAAGTCTAAGCTAAGGCCAAAAGTCACGCCAACAGGTCTAGTCAAAGTGAGCGTAAAAATGGTTCCTGTTGGTATGCACAGTGTGAGTGTGGAAAATGATAAGAAATCCACGCACGCACTCGTGGGCGTGTGCGTGACTAAAAATCTACGCACTCATGGGTGTGCGTGACTGAAAATACACGCACGCTCATGAGAACGTGAGCGTGACTGAAAGTACACGCAGAGACGTGTGTGTGACTGAAAATACACGCAGACACGCAGAGACGTGTGCGTGACTGAAAATACATGCACGCAAACGCGAGCGTGACTGAGAAATACACGCACGCAAACGCGAGCGTGACTGAGAAATACACGCAAACACGTAGAGACGTGTGCGTGACTAATGAGCAGTTCTACCACATGAACTCTCTGATCCGAAAACACGCTAAGTTGGTGGATTTAAAATCCATGAGCAGCCGAAATACTACAACTTAGATCTAGAGAAAACAAGCCATAGAAATCAAAAATGCTAAGAACTAATCTCTCTTGGAATCACAAGAAGAAGGCAAATGAACCATAAAAATGGATAATTGAGAAGCAAGTTTGCACTTGCCTTCTCCTGCTGCTGGTAGGTGGTGGAGAGTAATGGGAGGAAGAAGAAGAAGTAATGGTGAGAATGAAGTTATGAGGAGAGAGAATGGAGAGGGGAGCTTTAAATAGCAAAGGGGGTGGTAGGTGGGAGCTAATGGGCCGGGTTCGTGGGGGTTCGGCCAAGGCCAACCCGAAAGCAAGCAGAGGAATAAAAGCGGGAAATAAAATACAAAAATAGATTGCAGAAAATAAAATACAGACAATTAAAATTGCAGGAAAATTAATTAACATGAAAATTAAAGTGCTGATAATTAACATGAAATTATGGGAATTTAAATACAGAATAATACATGATAAATACTAAATAAGTATACATGAATTGTACATATATAAAAATACGTATTCTGGAAACGGGGAGTGACATGGAACCCCTTCAATGTATTGCAGACATGATTAGTGGCTCCTGTATCTACACACCAGGTGCCGGTAGATAACACCGCTAAACATGTTTCAACTACTAGTAAATGAGATATACCTTCTTTGTTTCCTTGTTTGAGAAGTGGACAATCAGTCTTCCAATGTCCTGACCCTTTGCACTTGAAACATTTGCCTTTCGACTTTTTCACCGCGCCTTGAGGTCCCATGCCCTTCTTTGCTGAGTTTGCCTGTTTATGAATGTTATTCTTTTTCTTACCGCCTTTTGGCTTAGAAGTAGAAGCCTTTTCAGAAACAAAAACATGACCACTCTTCCTAAAGAGAGATTCAGCATCCTGTAGCTCTTTTGCAAGTTCTGCCAAACTATACAACCTTTTGTTCATGTTGTAATTAAGGCAGAAATTGTCAAAACTTTTAGGCAGAGTCCCGAGAATGATATCAACCTGGGATTCTCCATCGATTTTAGCTCCAAGGATCTCCATCTCATTCAGATGACCCATCATCTTGAGAACATGATCCCTTACTGGTGTACCCTCAGCCATTTTTGTATTCATCAAACATTTCATAGCAAACTGCCTAGCTGCTCTACTCTGATGTCCGAAGAGTTCCTTGAGGTTATACATCATGTCATAAGCTGTGGCCATGGCCAGATGCTGATGTTACAGTACATTTGACATAGATGCCAGAATATAACACCGCGCCATCTCATCTGCCTTTTTCCACTTCTTATAAGCCTCTTTGACCTCTTCATCAGAGTTAGCATCAGACTTAGGTGGGCATTCCTCAACAAGTACATATTTGTACTCCTCAGCAGTCAGAACAATATCCAAATTACGTTTCCAGTCAATATAATTAGGTCCAGTAAGTTTGTTTTCTTTAAGAATCACCATAAGTGGACTGAAAGAACCCATTTTTAAAATCCTGAGAATCACATAAATAAAATTATGTAGGGCAAAAAAACTTTTTGAATTAACTAAATATTGATTCCCTCAAAACAATAATAAGAAATTCACCAACACCTTGAACACCATAAATTTAGCATGCCACGATAGTGTGGACGTATACAAATTCAACTTTGTTCAAGTAGATTTTTCTTATTAATTTTATTATCATGTCAATATAACTTTATGACAAATAAAATTAATATGCTGGTCTTGATCTGGTCATACAAATAATAGCAGTGACTCCGATGGGGAGGATACCATTATTTGTATCTAAGTGTATACCATTACTTAATACTAAGTCCATTACCTTGTAATGAGTTCCTTCAGATGGAGAAGTGAACACATACTAGGTAACTTTCTACAATTAACCCTAAGAAAGTTTGTACTGGTGATCCATAATTATACTCATCCGATATGGAGGAAAGCACTAAAGCCAACACGCAAGTATAATTACATCACCTACAAACCAGTAATGGAGACCATAGTATTTATACTAAATAAAAATCCTCTCCCACTTAGTTATTTAACAATGAAGGTTTTTCTACTAGTTGATATTATGTCCATGTTGTCCATTATTAATGTAGGCTTGGTTTTTCAAAAAAAATAACCACACAATAATAAACATGCATAATCAGAAAAAGCAAAATGACAAAAATAAGAGAAAATATCCAACTATTATGGTCATCTTTGCTGCTCCGTCTTCAAGTATCCGAATCCAAAATCTGGCGCTGCACAGATCCATTCGGGATTTTAAAATTACACCACCGCCACCACCGTCATCACGATTGATCAAAAATAATTAAAATTACATCAATCTTATGCCTCCCGAAGGAGTTCACACATAATCTAGATTGAAAAATTAAAATAATAAGCACGATCAACACTCGTGATTTTAATTACATCCACAGCAACAACAACATCCACGACATATCCGTGGTTTAAACAATACAATCAAAAAACATGTATTGGACCATAATAGTTGGATCTAAGATGCCTACAAAACCGAGTTAGAACAGATCTACATCTACCGACTATTACACAGTGTAGGTTTTATTGGACAACATGGACGTATCAATCAATACGTAGATCCAAAGTGGCTCTGATACCAATTGATGGAACTGGGGATTCCCAGGACCCTTTCTTTGGTGTGCGTATTGATCGATAGAAAGTTAAACAGATCTAATACGTGTTCTAACCCTTCATAGGCGGAAACTAGGGTTCACAAATTATACCTGCGGCGGAAAGGAGACAAGTAATTCCTGGCAATCTCGAGCGGACGACCCCAAGATCTTCTGCACGTATTCCTTTCTCGAGTTGGACGTCCTGTGGGTGACGATCTTCCAACCTTTTTTTCTCCTTGGCAGCCCTCTCTTTCTCTCCTTACGTGAATCACGAATTTAGAGAAAATTTCAGATTTCTGATCAGTAATCTGGCGGCCAGAGAATAGAGGATATACATAGACTACGGCAGGGACCATGAGAAGAAATTAGGGTTAGGCCTCCTAATGGATCTGGATATCCCGTGTTCAGCCCGAACACACAATCCAGGCCCATTAACAATAGCTCGGTCCACTAATGAGATATTGTTGCACTACCTCCCTAATCCCAAATTATGTTTGTAGGCTCCTTTTATTATATGCTCGTTTGGCTCCCCATGTTAAGATATCGTATGTCCGTCGATCAAATTAAGTTACTGACAACTATATTGATTCGACATCTTTTATCCTTAAGTAGTACCGCTCAACTTTATTTGTCTTGTCGGATATAATCCACCTGCAGGGTTTACATGACAATCCTTATGAGCTCCTTAAGAGGACATCATCAACCCGATGTATCGGGACATGGATTCCATTTATAATCAACAACCCATCATACATACAATGTTATTACCCAATTCATAGAGGTTGTTGATCCATAATGAATCTCACTCTTTTATGAGTCAAAGTAATACATACTGCATATATATGTCCGTTATTATATCCGGATTAAGAGCACAAGCATCCATAATAACTGAGGTGTTTGTTCTCTTATGTAGTCAGTACAAAAAGAACAACCTCAAGTGGTCCTGTTCAATACACACAAAGTGTACTAGTGTAAACCTATAGTCAAGATAGACTAATACCAGATTACACTACAACCTTTCCAATAGATTGTCCAAGTCCATCTAAGTTGTGAACTATTTATATACTCTATAGGAAACTGATAATATGATCTTCTGTGTGGCACCACACACCATATTATCTACAATATAGAATATCAGACATTTGCATTAACACTTGCAACAAATAAAATATGCAAACATTTGCCCATATGATTCTCATTGAAAATTTAAGGAAATAAGGTTACTACAAAAGTGATGCTTTTAGTATATAACCCTAACACCAAATACCCCCCTCCCAAACCTGCTGCCATCTCTCAAAACCTATCACAACATAACCCCAACTCAACTACCCATGTATCTATGACCCATATGCTATATAATATATATTACATGCTATAATATATATAATATATATATATACATGCTATAATATATATATATATATATAGACACACACACACACACACACACACACACACACACACACACACACACACACACACACATAAACATCTATACTAACAACCCATAAATCCCAATCATCTAAACAACATACAACCTTCAAATATACACTAATCCTCAAGCATGTTAACACCCACGTACATATCTCAACTGTACATCATGTCTGAACATGAATTAAATAAGTAGAGTGATACATGGAGTATAAAAAAGGGGGGTTCTGAACTTAATAATGTGACTGCACAATAGAAATATCTGATACATGTTATGTGTGTCCTAATTGCAGGCATGTGAACATGTGTCCAAGTGTGCTACAGTAAGGTGTTCAGGTGACTGTGCCTAATGTCGAGTAATGTGTCAACCAAGTGTCAAATAGGTGTCCTGGTGGTGTCATCAGCATGGTATCAAAGAGAATGTTTAATAGTGTCACAAGTGAGTGTCAAGATCTGTGCAGTAAACTAGAGTGTCAAAAGTGTAGGGTGTGCTCGAGTGTCAAACAAGTGTCTATGTGAGCAGTGAAACAAGTGCACATATGTGAGTGAGTGTCGGCAAGTGTCGAGTGACAGTGTCAATGTAAAAGTAAACTGGTGTACATTAGATATCAAGGTGCAATGTCAAACAAGTGCACAAGTGAGTGTTCGAGTGATATCCAAGTGGTGTCGAGTGGCTGTGTCATAGCAAGTGAGTGTCAAGTGTGAGTGTCCAGCATGTGAGGCATGTGTCAAAGTGTCGTGATGTCCACCACGTGTCTCTGGATGTGTCCAAGTGAACAACAAGTGTCGAAGTAGTGTCAAACAGAAAGTGTATCAGAACAGTGAAAACGTGTGCGTGTGTGTGTCGACTGACCTCTGCGAGAGGGATTTCTCCTCGAATACCCAACCAAATCAACCCAGACTTCATGAGCCACGTGTCATAGGTTGCCCCTACCATTACCAACCGGTGGCACATCAAACCGTGTCGTGTCCAGCGTATTTAGACACACGGGTAGCAGGACAGTGCACAGTGTGTGTGCGAGTATCCCCGTGTCCAATCTGACACAAGACACTACACTAAAACAAACTCAGAGTTACAAAATATTAACCTACACATCTAGGGCTACACAAACATGTTATTAGTTTAGAAATTGGTGAACAAAACATCCTATGGAGCATTTTATCGAACACTTGGGACACGTATCTGATACTCTTGCTATACGCACCCCAAATGGATTCAAATTCGAACCAAACTTAGCCTAATGCTAGGGGACCCTAAATGAATGCATCTATGGTGAGAAATCAGTTAATTAATAGTTTTAGAGATCATTACCTATAGAGAGTTGGAATCTCAATAAAAAATCTCTTGAAACGATCCCATACCTATTCCTATGGTCAAATTGCTCCCAATCCTTGCTAGCTAGCCAATAGAGGCCACTTTTACATAAGGGGAGTGCATTGCAATTGATTTGGTCCAATTTGGAGTTGATTTGGTGAAAGGGGGCAATTTTGGAGAAGCACAAATTAGGGTTAGGGTTTGTAATGAAAGCGGCAAGAGGGGGCTAATGTGAACTTATATAGAGGGAGATCCCTCCTTGGCTGGCTATACATGTTCCTAGGGTGAGGGTTAGGTCCAATTTAGATTAAAGGCCTTCCTTTAGTTGAAATCAAGCCTCTTTAGTAAAGCCCCAATCAAATTAGGGTTTCTACAAAATATCTTGCTCCTTACATAATATCTAGATACTTTAGAACTTAGTTAATTAGTTCAAATCTACTAACTAAGCCTCTAGGTTCATGATCAACATCTAGATTTGGATAATTTTAGGGTTAGACCTAAAATAACACTTAGCACATTATTAATTAAATAAAATTTCAAAAATAATAATAATTCATAAATTACCAAAATACACTTAGTCTAAAAAGTGGTAGTGAACTAATCTATTTACATTAGCTAGGTCTCCATGGTCATGGTTAGTCTTTAGGCTAAGTAGTTCTAAGGTTTCACTAGCAAGGGACACAATCACAATACATCAATTTAAATAATATTAAAATAATCAAAAAATCACCAATTAATCATTAACATGATTTAAATATAGTATTTAATAACTAACATGATCAATTTTACAAAATTTCAAAATTACCTTCATTTTAGAAAAGTGGTAGTTACAAATGCTGCGAACTGTGAGCTTCTGCCATAATCTCTTGCCGGATGCCACCACTGGGTACACAAAGACGCCTTCCATGTCAGAGTGTGCCATCTTCGTGAATGCATAACTCCACTCTCCGTCCTCCTTCACATTCTGTCCTAAGTCGCTGAAGCTTAGAATCGCTGATGGAGCTATCTTAATCCTCTCAACTATGTTGGACTGAACTTGTATACTGACCATCACTGCCACACTGGTAGGAAGAACTATCTCTATACCCATCTTCTTAAGATCCGCTAATAACTCTGGCTGTGTTGTTAGAAAATAAGGTTCTTCTATTCAACGCATCTACAACTACGTTGACCTTTCCAGGATGATACTACAGGTTGATGTCGTAATCTACCAGTAACTTTAGCTATCTTCTCTAACGCATGTTGAGATCCTTCTGGGTAAACACATACTTAAGACTCTTGTGGTCGGTGAAAATCTCTACCCGATCTCCATACAAATAATGCCTCCCAAGCTTAAGTGCAAGAACCACGGCCGCTAACTCCAAGTCGTGGGTTGGGTAATTCCTCTCATGATCACAAGCTGACATGATGCATAAGCTACTACATTGCCATGCTGCATTAAGACGCATCCTAATCCTCTGCCTGAAGCGTCACAATAAACAAAAAATCCTTCAATCCCATCTGGAAGCATGAGAATGGGTGCCGTCATCAATTCTTGCTTCAACTTCTCTAATGAACTCTGACACTCTACTGTCCAAGCAAACTGCACATCCCTGCGGGTCAACTGCGTCAAGGGCACTGAAATCTGAGCAAAGTCTGACACAAATCGTCTATAATAGCCCGCCAATCCTAGAAAACTGCAAACTTCTGCGACGGTGCTGGGTACTGGCCATGTCTCTACAACTACTATCTTCTGGGGGTCTACTTCTACTCCACCTCTGGTGATAATATGGCCCAAGTGCGAAATGCGATCAAGCCAAAATTCATACTTACTAAACTTCGCATACAACTGGTGCTCTCTAAGAATCTGAAGGACTACACGGAGATTCTCCTCATGCTCTGCTTCACTCTTACTGTAGACCAAGATATCGTCTATAAACACTATCTTGAACTGATCCAAATAAGACATGAATATGCGATTCATGAGATCCATGAATACTGCCGGTGCATTTGTCGCCCCGAATGACATAACGAGAAATTCCTAATGTCCATATCTATATCTGAATGCCGTCTTCGGGATGTCTTGCATTCTGACTCTGATTTGATGGTACCCCGACCGCAAGTCAATCTTCGAGAATACTGCCGCTCCACTGAGTTGATTGAATGAATCATCTATCCTTGGTAGGGGATATTTGTTGTTGATTGTTACAGAATTCAAGGTACGATAATCAATACATAATCTTGACGTACCATCCTTCTTTTTCACAAGAAACATCGAGGCTTCCAAAGGCGATCCACTATCATGAATGAATCCCTTGGTTCTGAGTTCTTCAATCATCTTGTACATGATCTCCAATTCTGATGGTGCCATTCTGTAGACTCTATCTGATACTGGTGTCGTCCCAGGAGTCAAATCAATAGTTAACTCTATCTCCTTCTGGCAGTATGCCTGGAAGCTCTTCGGGAAATACGTCAGGAAATTCTTCTACTACTTTGGGAAACTGAACTGCTTCTGCTACTGTCATCCACAAGACTGGTGGAGAAGGTTCTACTTCGCCTTTGGAAAATGAAAACTCTTCTTTGTCAGGAATACCAAAAATAATTCGGCTAATATGGCAGTATGTTCTTGCGTATTGATCCTTCAACCAATCCATTCCTAGGACCACATCATAGTCAGCTATCGGAAATTCTATCAATCTAGTGGGAAACTCTCTACTGCTAACTATGATTCGATACGAGAAAAAGACTCTAACTACTCCCACAAGGCCGTTACTAGTAATTATATTGAGCCTTACTGATAAAGACTCGGGCTCCAGTCCTATCCGTGTTACGAATCGTGCATACATAAATGAACGTGATGCACCCTAATCAAATAATACTAATGCTGGAAAAGAGTTGACGAGAATGGTACCTGCCACCACCTCACCTGATGCCAATTCTTCTGCCACGATCAAAGCCATAGCTTGACCCTGTCCTCTTGGTACTGGTGCTGGTCCCCTAACCGATGGACTGGTTAGGGTTGACAAGATGAACTGGCTCTATGCGGACAGGACCCAATTCTGTGATACAGTTCCCCACAAGCCAAGCATAATCCCTGTACTCTACGACATTCTGATACCACGTGCCCAGGATTCTCACAATGATAGCAGCCTATTACGGAAGATTGCTTCTGCTTCTGTTGCTGAGGGTACGTCAGAGTCGAGTGATGAACCGATAAAATTGTAGTCGGCCTTCTAGGAGCTCCAATGGTCAAAGCCCTAGCTGCCGGGGCTGGTGTTGATGACTGAGATAACTTTCCATGAGGCCTCTTCCATCCTCCAGTTCGATCTACTATCCTTTGGGAGGTATATTCATGCCGCCTTGCTGCTCGTAAAATTGCATCAAATCTCTGGTGCTCAAACTGCAGCTAGAATAATCTCTAGGGGGAGTCCAGCTGGAATCACTGCGTTCGATCCAATTCGGTCGCCACCAAGGTGGGATCAAACCGACTAAACCTAGAAAACTTGGCCGCATATCAATCGACCGTCCTTCCCATCTGCTTGAGATTGCTAAACCTTGTCTACAAATCATAGCGAGCCACTGCATCAAAGTACTTCGTTTGGAACTTGTCACTGAATACCGCCCATAAGATAGGCGTCACCAAACCAACCGCTTGTATCGCCCACCAGCTGCGGGCTAAGTCCGCTAACTATAGGCGCACAACGTCCACCTTCTCTTCCTCTAAAATCCGAGCTGCCTCCAGAATGACCTCTATATCCTGAAGCCAAGCATCAGCAGTAATTGTAACTCCTCTCCCCGAATTTTAAAATTCTTTTAATTATTTCTTTGGTTCTAAATTTTGCTAGCTAGAAAATATATTTTATCGAATATTATTTATTGAAGTAATCAATTATCGTTTTGATTTAAGAATATATTATTATTTTGTAAATTATTAGGTTGACCATAGATTTGAAATATAGGATTTAATTAATGATAATATCAATGTTATTTTCCTTACCTTTCTATTTCAAATTATGATAATGATCAATTATTTAATGAATAAAAAGATTGCTAAATATTTTTTTAAAATAAATAATTTTGGATTAATAAAACTATTAGTATGATATCAACAACTATTAGTTTAAATTATTTTAGTGATTATTAGTTAAACGTCTAAGATTAGATTTATACAATTTAAATTATTGGTTCACATCGAATATCACTTTAAAGTTTATTGTTGCAAGCATCAAGTAGATTGTGATTGGGTTATTTGATTTAAAAGTTATCTGCTCTTACATGATTTAAACTAGTTAATAAAATATAAAATAATATTTTAAATTATTTGCAATCATTTATGATATTACGGTTAGATAAAATCGTATTTAATTTCCATTTGTTTTAATTTAAGTTTATGGGAAGATTATCCATTGGAAAGTTTTATTTTTCTACTCCTATCTCTATGCCCCCATCTCTACAGAATGTATATATAAAGAACCAACAATCCTTTCCACCTCCGGTGCTCTCTCCCCACACAACTACAACACCATCACCTTCTCGACGCAGCCATCTCCCAGCCGACCACCATGCCACAACCCCCTCGGTTTAGCCGTCTCCACACCTACATTATCACCGCCACCATAACCGTGATGGCCGCCACCATCAACAGAGCAGTCAACACCAAAACACAAACCAATACACAAATAATGGTGCCGAAGTGTCCGTGTCCAACCCCACAGTCATCGTGTTCAGCCTCGGGTCCGACCCCGGGCGTCCGTGTCAGCGTCTACATTCATTTCCTTCAGCATCCCAGCATACAAATTCTACGTGTCCGTCATCCCGGACTCGACACACACAAGATCATCTCCTCTGTGTCCAAACAACCGGACACGACACATCATTTACAAGATTCAAGCAAACTCTAAACCTACCAGTTGACGCCGGTGACCGTCGCCCGCGCCTTCCCACCAGAGCAGCCCTTGAACCCCGGCCCCAGCCACCAGTTCGCCACCCGCTGGACCACCTCGTCGCCTCCGCCTGAGCTGGAGTCGCCCTGGCGCTCCGCCGCTCACGTCCATGGTGAGACGCCCTCCGTCGAGATCGGCGCGTCTCGCACGCGCCTGCGTGTCGCCGCCTGAGATCCGACGAGTCTCCCTCGCGAGAACCCTCTCCTGGTCGTATCCGACTTTGGGGAGCCACCGTCCACAACCGCCACCGGATCCGCCCTTCCGCCGCGGTGAGCAGCACCGGCTGTGCCCAGACGGGGCCGACTTGCCGGTCTCGGGCCCCCGTAGCTTCTCCACGCGCCGCCCCTTCGCCGTCTCGCTTTCATTCCGGTCACCAGCCTTCGCTCGAGAAGACGAGCTCGCCGCCGTCCGAGTCCCCTCCGGTTGCGGTTGACGACGTCAGCCCTAGATCGACGACCTCCGGCGAGCTTTGCGAGCGCCCGCCGCCTCCTCCAGCGCGGAGACTCCGCAGCCGCGCACTGACCGACGAGCTCGAGAAGAAACCCCTGGTGAGCTCTCCCCGCCCGAGCGCTCTCCAACCGAGGAGCGCGACCGAGAGGTGCTTCCTCTCCCATTTTCTCCATTTCTATTCTGTATCCTCTCTCTTTCCTTTTAGTTAATTGCTTTTATTTTGTTTTGGTGGTTTGGAGCCCGGTTAAGGATTTGGGCTCAAAGCCCAGACATTGGGTTATATATACAAAGTAGCATTCTGGGCCATTAGGCTTGGGGCCTAGTGTAGTATACTAGGAATAACATAAATAAATCTTAATAATATTGGAATATGATTTTGGCCTATATAATAACTAGTTAGTAAATTGGGCTGGTAATGGGAAATTAGGTTTTGGGCTGCTAATAAATATGATTTACTTTGGTCTGGGCATCCAATCAATATTTTGGGTTAAAATTATAAATTGGGCTTCCTATTTTCTAAATATGGATTTAAGCTATTTTTTATTATTATTTAATTTGAAGGTTTTAGCAAATATTTAAGTAAAGGCCTTATAAAAGAATTTTGATGCTATGGACCACTTAAGTAGGCTCTGGATGAGCTTTAATATTAAGATTTTGAATATATAAAGTTTTATGCTTAAGGGTTATTTACGTTTTGGGCTTTTTATATATAAATTTTGTTTTTTGTAAATATCGGGCCTATATGCATTACTAGTTTGGCCTTGAATACAACAAATAGGTTTTGGTCTTTAAATATATTATACATATTTTATATATATATACCTAAATAAAAGTATGGGCTTAATATGTTATTGGGTTACTATAAGTTATAATTGTTGGGTTTGAATTAGTAAATATACATAGTTTTCTAGTTTTCTTAGTATTAATTTTGGAATTAAGTATATATTAAAGATCTTATACTAAAGATTTTTCTAATATAATTTATATATATATATATTCTAATGAATCTTCTAAACAGGGTATATTTTATTGGTTACGGGATTTTTCTCTAAATCAATTTTCTATTCAAACTAATCTATTCTTATCTTCTTTGCCAAATCCGACCTCCGACCCTAGGCCATTAGACGATTCTGGACTCAATGGTACTATCGGTTTCACCAGCAAAGGACCTCAGGCAAGTGCATTTTCTGATTGCTTTCCGATTCATAGTAGTCTTTTCATTTCATGTCTATACATATATCTTGCTGCTTGTTGACACGCTCGTCACACGGAGTTGTCGGGAGGAGAAATATCTTAGTATACATGTGAACTACCCAGAAATATCTCCCAAATGTCTATTATTGCATGATAGCAGCTGCACACGACACGTGCAGTGAGCCGAATTTACCCCCTAGCCGTTCACATGTCGAAACAGATATTTCACACCACCTAGATAGATGTCTTTTATTAGTTTTTCTTTGTTTACTTCTCTATCGTGCTATGTCATCAGTTTTCTTACAGCTTTCATATCTCATATGCTATTTTCATGTCTTGTTAATTCTATTATGTTTTGCATTGCCGTCGGTTTGTGTACTTATTCCAATCCTGACTGGATAACCAACATTTTTCAGGTTTAGCCGCGATCATTCTTAGCACTGGGAGGACATGGGTATGCTGAGATCGACCTAGAAATAGAAAGCAATTGTATCAAGTTCATTAACTGTAAAATCTTGTATTTTCTTTAATTGTAAATGTTGTAATAAATCTAGAAATGTGAATGAGCAATATTGTTTATTTTGGGCATTTATTCTTGCGGGCTTGACAGCGTTCTACCGCCGACTCTGCGGCGTAGGCTGGCTTGGACACCTCTCGTATCCGAAAAAGCGGGTGTGGGTCGTGCATCTTCACTGCCGTCAAAGAAGGGAGGGTTCAGGTGTCATGACCCGCACCCTGATTAGGGGCACGAGCACGGAGGTACGTCCAGCCTACGCCGCAGAGTCGGCGGTAGAACGCTGTATAGGTCAACTAGAATATATAACATCTAGACACAAAGTATATAACCTGTCATCTCCGCATGGAGGAATATAATCACAACTCAATCACATGACATCTAAGGAAGATAAGCACGAATATGATAAATATACGATGGAAAATAGATAAACTAAATAGATGCAAGTCACAGACAAAAGTTCAGAATTTAAGACATAACACAACATCCCAAATAAAATATACTACAAGTCTCAAATATCCAGCTGGAATGTAAACCTAACTAAACTAGGTCACTATAAGCGGTACGTCCTCTACGGGCACCCGCTCCACAGGAAGATCCAGGTCGTAGTCTCCGTTTATGCCAAAGCCATAGAAGGTCGAGCAATCAGCGTCTAAGTCCTCTGTAAAATCAATGGGGTTATCCTGTCAGGATATGAGCAAGTACAAATGCCAACAGCAGTTTCATGTGAATTGACAAATACTATAAGAGACAATTATAATAGAAAACAAGATGAAATATCAAGACTGGAAGTAAACAGTACAGGTGAACAGGATATCATATCAGGGTGTGAAAATATTAGAATGTAAGGCTATACCCTACGTGAAGTATCAGGTCAGGCTATACCCTACGTGCGGTGAGGGTGGAGCTATGCACAGGAAGTAACATGAGGGGTATTGATCACATAACCTCTAATAACTCCCCATCTCCGAATAGTACAATGGATCCGAACAAGACACGTCATGACATGAGATTCAAAAACAGGGGGCCAGTCCACTGCTAAATCGGTGTCTATACAAGTACAGGAAACAAGATCGAACAATGTACCCATATACCAGGTAATCTAGGAATAACATCTCATGACAGGATCCGATGTGTACTAGTCCGTGTATCCTTGTGTCGAGAACCAAGTAAAATACTACAACTGAATCAGATATAGTAGATATCATGTCACGACCCGCGCCCTAGAGTTAGGACACGAGAACGTAGCAATGCCCAACCTACGCCGCAGTGTCGGCGGTAGAACGCTGTCCTAGGTCTCAATGCATCTAACAGTATAAGACTAAACAGTTTATACTCCCCGAATGGGGGTGACATAGCAGATACAATCTCAATCACATCTAAGGTAGAGCATGATAAAGATAGATAAAACATGAAATCCAAAATAAATACAGGAGATAGAAGTCTAAGTGTCTAAGATACATAAACCCAGAAATACATCTCAAAACTCAGATACAGTAATCCACAAAGTAAATACAACTCCAGACAAAAATGAAATAACTACCTAAACAACCTCTAATGTGTCTCCTCTAGGCTAGCAGGCACCTCCAGGCTATCTGTAAAATTTATCAACAGGTCCAGTCAGGACTGGAGCGAGTACAGTACATCTCAACAATTCATAGCAGGTTAGAAAATATGAACATGCAGTAAAGTAAGATACAAGTACTGAAAGAAATGCAGTATAAAAATAGAGAGAGAGCTGTAATAGAAATATCTACTATACATAGGGAACTAGCAGTGACTAGTGAGTCAGAGTACAATATGAACATGTAATACTCTCCCGTACCCCCGATCAATACACAAGGATCCAGCCAGGTTATGTTATATGATGCTATGTAGCAGACCCCGAAGGTGATAGACCCCGAGGGTGATAAGCCCCCGAAGGGTGGTAGACCCCGAAGGTGATACATAGTAGTCCCATAAAAATGGGGATTCTGGGGGTAACCCAACAGTGTAAGTCCCATAAAAATGGGGATTCTGGGGATAACCCAACAGTGTAAGTCCCATAAAAATGGGGATTCTGGGAGTAACCCAACAGTGTAAGTCCCATAAAAATGGGGATTCTGGGAGTAATCCAACAGTGTAAGTCCCATAAAAATGGGGATTCTGGGAGTAACCCAACAGTGTAAGTCCCATAAAAATGGGGATTCTGGGGGTAACCCAACAGTGTAAGATTCCAGGAAGACTCTACGATCATGAGGGTACATGTCGTAAGTGATCAAAGAACCAAGAAGCATATGATACGCTATGAAAGTGAAACGCATAGAACATAGAGTATCCGATGCTCCCTAAGGATAACATCTCAAGAAAGGATCCATATAGTAACAATCCGTATGACCAACGTGACAGTACAAGTAAAGTAATCTACTGCAGGAAATAATTCTAAGCATGATATGAAATGATCAGATAATGTACTCGCCTCGATAACCTGAACAGCTGATAAGTATAGGGGGGTCCCACTGAAGCCACAGAGTCCTATTTAAAGCAACACAGGTTACAAGGTGTTCAAGTTGTAATAAATGAATCTCTATAATCAATCTATATTATTCTAGGTTCTTCTAAGTCAAAACAACTCTAGGTCGACTCCGGTCAATAATCTAGTCAAACTAGGTCAAGTGTTGACTTAAGTTGACTTTGGGTCAACTGGTCAACTCTGGTCAAACTGGGTCAATTCTAGTCTAATATAAAGTGTACTTCGTTATTTGTACGTCGAAACTTACGACACGCGAATCGAGATAAGGAGATTATCGGTAAGGTTGATAATCTTATTATAGTGATCCACGTGTCCAACTTGTCAATTTTAGCGATGTAAGATCACTGGAATCGGCTGATCTCAGTTTCGTTGTACTAATCCCGAAATACGAACATTATATGAATTAATTATTAATTAATTATAAAAAGGTTAAGCTCAGAGAAATTATCAACAAACATTGTCGGACGATGAAATAAACATCGCCAACGTGTCCAGAATGCTCAAATTAGCTAGAATAGCCTACCCAACGGTCCAATTTGGACACAAGGGCAAAAAGGTAATTTTGGGTCAAAACGGTGTCCGTGTCGGAGCCGTTTTGCACCGAAAAATGTGCAAGAAAATAAGTCAATAAAATATAACAAATTATATGTCCACGAAACAAGAATATCGATACGAACCCAACGGTATCTCCAGAATTGGATTCCGTTGACCCGATCTCAATTTGGCCCGTTGACCAGAACTTGGAATTCCGGTTTGCACGGAAATACGTGCCGGAGCCAAAGTTCTCAAAACTCAGCAAACTACCTGTCAACGAGTCCAGAATGATGATACGAACTCAACGGTATCTCCGGAATTGGATTCCGATGAGCCGATCTCAAAATGACCCGTTGACCCGGATATTGGTATCCGACTTGCACCGAAATGCATGCCCGATCCAATGTCCACCAAACCCTAGCAAATTATATGTCAACGAGTCCAGAATGACGATACGAACTCAACGGTATCTCCGGAATTGGATTCCGATGAGCCGGCGTCAAAAAGTCCCATTGACCCAGAATGTGGGACCCGCTTTGCACCGAAAAACGTGCCCGGGCCCACGTTCTCCAAATCTAACAAATTTTATATGAAAACATGCCAGAACGACGCCACAAGTCTAATGGTGGTGTCAGAAATGAAATCTGGAGTCCCATGCTCAAAAATGGAATTTTACAAGTTGGAAATTATGAATTCGGACGGCCAACTTTGGCGTCGAATTCAACCAATCAAACAAGCTCACAATAAAACGAAACTGAAGGGGTAGCAAGAGGGTTATACCAGCTTCGCACCGGAATTGGTAGCACACCAAACGGAGCTGCGGTGGAGGAGATACAAGCTGACGAAGTTGGCCCCGCGAAACTGTCCAAGTTTAATGCAATTTAAACGGTCAACTTGGTGGCCGGTTTTGATGTATCAAACGATAAAATTAACGGACGAAAATTGACATGAGCGAAGGTGGATATACCGAGATTGTGACGGAGTGAAGAAATTGACGATCCAACGGTCGGATCTCCGGGAAAATGCATGCGAAGTCGCTGCGACGGAACGCCAATTCTGAATTCCAAACTCGCGCGCGCCGACGGGATCTCGTTCAAAACGCACAAATCGCCTCGACGGCGCGTCCCGGAGGACGTTGGCCGCCATGGGGCCTACCCCAGGGGTGCGCCCGGGCCCGTGGGAGTGGGCCACGCCGACCACGGCGGCGGTGGCGCCGGCGGTGGCCGCCTACACGCGCACGAGCGCGCGGCTACGCTGCTGTTGCATGCGTTGTTGCATGGGCTGCGGCATGCGGGGCAGCGTGCGGGGCTGCACGACAGTTGGGGGCCGACTGGACGGAGGAGGCCAGTGGTACGGGTGGTCGGTTTGAAGTGGAAGTGGTCGGAGACGATGGATGGGTGGTGGTGTTCGCGGTTGAGGGTGGTGTTGATGGAGGAATGGGAGGAGAATGGAGGAGGAGAAGTTGGAGAAGATGAGGTCGACGGCGACGGCCTGCTGGCCAGGGGTGGTGGCTCGGCCAGGGAGGTCGGGCCAAGGGGGAGGAAGGGAGAGGATCGGGCAGTCGGGTTTGCATAGAGGGGGAAGTGTTGTAGTAAAAATTGGAAAGGGAGAGAGAGAAGAATAGCAACATAAATGAAAAGAGAGAGAGAGGAAATGATTCTTTCCTCAAATTTAGGGCCGGCTAGGCTGTGAGGGGATTGGGGTGTTTGGAAAAAAATTTGCATGGAGGAAAAATGGATGGGTGAGATTTATTTGGGGAATCAAAAGGCTAGGAATTAAATATAAGATGGGTTATTCCAATAGATTAAAATCAATGGAAAATTCCAGTAAATATTGAGATAGGTAGATAGGGTATAATATATTATTTTGGACACTGAAAATGAGGGTGTCCCGATGGAGGGCAACATGGAGCTAAACTGGACTCGTGGAGCCGGATTGGATCAAAACTGGACATGATGCAATAATAGAATTAAAAATTAGACGTTGATGATCATGAGTAAATAAGTAGCACATGGGGATTCTAATAAATGGGACACAAGTGGCGGACGGATAGTAGGCTCAAAGTGGGCCATGTCCATAGTTGGGGCTGACAGGTTTTGGTCGACAGGGGACCCACAAATCAAGTTGGAAAATGAATGTGACGCCGTGGAGTGAAATAAAATCGGGTCACGTGTCGAAAAAGTTGTGCGAATCAAATGGAGCACAAAATGACGTGTCTGAGTGGGACACGAAGGTCAAGGGTGAAGAGCG
Organism: Iris pallida; assembly: GCA_029216955.1. Taxonomy (NCBI): domain Eukaryota; kingdom Viridiplantae; phylum Streptophyta; class Magnoliopsida; order Asparagales; family Iridaceae; genus Iris; species Iris pallida. The sequence continues at coordinate 24,206,233 of JANAVB010021599.1, read as the reverse complement.
TCTCGAGTAGATCATCAATGAGGAGTTGGTTTCAAGAAACTGACTGGTCTTGCGCTCCTAAATTAAAAGTCATGGTAACGCGCAGAAAAGGATCAAGGAAAAGAGTGGGAAAATAAATAACAATCAAATGGTCTAAACCGACCCGAAGTTCAGCGAAGCAAAAAGAGCACAAGAGAACAAGTTTGGATGGGACACTATATACCGTCATGAAGGTAATCGTGTCCACTCCAAAACTCGTGAAGAAGATTTCCAGAATTGAACATCCCTGATACTCCAAATATCAATGGCACGGGAAAGGCACACTTAAGGAAAATAACGGAATAAATTATTTAATGAAACTAAACAATCAGAAAATAAAATAAAATAAAATAAAAAAAATCAACCCGAAATTCAGGGTGCTAACATCCTACCCACCTTATAAAAATTTCGTCCTCGAAATTAAAATATCCATACTCCCTCTAGGTCAAACCCCCATAATCAAAGTCCCAGATTAAAACAAATCATGTGATCAAAAGGACGACATACAGGGTCATGGCATACGGTGGTAGTGAAAGTCTCATCTAGGTATACTAGTCATGCTAAAACAAAACGGTCATAGCGTATCAAAATACACAAGCAGTCTAGGGTGTTAAACCAAAGTTACGGAAACAACAAACCATCAAAACTGTAAGGCAGTCTACCATCCTATATGAAACTTGGTACTCATCAAAAAAATAAAATAAAGGCAACTATCAATTATCTGAAAAATACTATTCCAAGAAAATCAAATCATTAGTTAAGGAATGAAAGTCAATTGCGTTGAAATTCAATTACAATATATATAAAATATTTAGTCTCGATACGATCTAAGTTGATCAAATTGGAGGAAATCAAAATTTAGGCAATGTGGAGGACAGGTTCAACAAAGTCTGAGATCGAGCATACAAGGATAGAGATTCAGGTCACAATCAAATTTAATTTAATTAAGTACAACCCAAGATATTAATATGATAAGAGAAGATGTTCAAATTCGATTGGTCGTGATTAAGGGAGCTAAGATTCAATGATATTGAAAACACTTTGGGGAAAAACAAGGGAAGATTTCATAAGGAGTCAAGTTAATCATCTCTCTCTAATACCATCAAGTCTGTCATTTGCTAAATCATATTTTTTTTTTTCACAAGTCCCAATATGAAATCAATCTCTATATAACTATCATCGAAATTTTATAACCTTTAGTCATCTAAACCTTTACCATGATCACCATAGACAAATTTTCTAACTTCTAAAAATATTTTTCCCCGAACATACCCCTCTTATTTAGGAGTCAACACTTATTCGTTTAACCAAAATTCCAAATTCCTTCACCTCGTTTTAATTTAGATCCGAAACCTCTAAATTCAGTTTATGAAATCCTCGTACTTGTTTAAATCAAGTCTCGTATTTATTCAACCCTAATACCACCATGTCATACAAAATTTATTCTTATTTATAAATCAACCTTCATATTTCTTCAATGTTCACCTTCAATTATTATCCTTTTGAATTCTACACTCTTTTTTTTTTCCATCCAATAATAATTCCTATAACTTAAAATCCTTGTGTTCTCTCTGTCTCTAGTCATTTCTTACAATACCTTATTCAATTTCGTATCATTATTGCATTTCGTTAAAATCTTTTCCCTATTGCTAAATCCTTAAATTTAACATCATAGCCTTAATGTGTAACGTCTCAAGAATTAATAACCAAAATTTATTCAAGTTCTCAAAACTAAATTGACCCCGACTATCATTATCAATTTTTTTTTGAACTACATCCGTGAATTACTCATAACCAAATTTTCTGTAATTGTTTCTAAATTAATAACATTTATCCCTCGATTTCATTTTAAACCTTTACCACATCTCCATTTCGAATTTTTCACATTTGACATCCAACATTTTGATTCCTACAAATCATCACATAATAACCAATTACGTCATTTCCATACTAGATGATTTACGTTACTTCCTCAACATTTCTCAGGCAAAATGGTATGAAGGTTCAAGAGTTTTCAAGGTATAGCTGACAGAATTATATACGAGACAGGGAATTGACATAATCATAACAGGTATATAAGACAAGAATGATGGTAGTAAAAATATTGGTAGGAAAAGAATGATAAGGGAATATGTTCTGCTTATCTATTTAAAAGAGGGACCCATTTTTTTTGAAACAAGAATTATAATACCAAATCCAAAATAAGGCCTAGCAAAATTATTGGTTTATTGTATTAAGAAGAAATAAATTTTTGTAAGAAGTTACACAAGGTTTATAAAAATAGCTAAAGCTATATCCTAAGTAAACAATGAGAAACAAAACAAACAAAACAAAAATAATTCTTTTTTTTTCTTTTGAATGACTGAAACAAAAGTAGAGAAAACATGTTCAAAATATTTTAAGTACAATTTGATAATCATATGCGTCTATCCAAAATCATGGTACTCTAAATCCTCGTCATACTAGTAAGCAAGGCTACGATAATCTCAGAGCCCTTGACTTATGCACATATCTCTAGAATCATGGTATTTAACATTTTTGCGGTGCCGCATGCTTGGCTGCGAAAACCTTAAATTCTCACACCCGAGAAATATATCCAGAGTCAGACTATATGTACTCACCATGCTGGCTAATGTGACTATAGAAGACTAGATTCCATAACATAGATGACCTAGCCCAAATAATTTCATCTTGCCAAAAATTAAATTAAATCAATAATGAATACTCAAATATCAAATCAAATTTATTAACGAACATCAAAATTCAAAAATGACAAAATCCATCAAAATACAAACTCGAATGCAACAGCTATCATCAAAATTCAAAATTCGACAATCTTCCATCAAAATTAATAAATACAAACTCAAATTCAACAATAATCCATTAAAATCAAATTCAACAACAGAAAATAAAGATAAAACAATTAAGGGAAAAGAGTTTTCAAATCGAAGTTAAATAAGATTCTCCAGGGTCGTCCCAGAAATCTCTTAAGGGTTCCTATCTGTGATTGAGTATCTTCAAAAATATATCCTATTCCTAGTGCAGGCTGTAGTGGTACTCAAGTTCGAATACCACTACACTTTTAGTCTGGACCTGCATGGGCCACCACTAAAAACGTGTCACGACCCGCTGTAACACCCTGTTTCTGAAAATTGGAGATTTTTGAAAATTTATTATTTTTATTATCATATTAGTGGTATTTTAGTCATGGCATGATTTTCTGGTAAATTTAGTTAAGTTAAATCATTTTCTAAGTCATGCTAAGTCATGACTTATGACTTTGTGTTTTTGGTTAGTGTAACTTATTGTAAACCCTAGTTTCCTTAACCTAGACATTGCCATGACCATGTGAACTTGACCATAGGCTTAGAATATCATTTTAGTGATTTTTGGCCTAAGGGGTATTTTGGTAATTTTCTAGAAATTAAGGAGGATTAGTGAGATTTCACTATTCATGGACTTTTGTTTAGTGACTTGATAATCCCTAACTTAGATTACCCTAATCTATAGGTTAATCCCTAACCTAGAATGACTAGAGGGTGATATTTTCATTTAGTCAAAGAATGAAAATATCTACTTTACCTTTATAGGATATTTTCCTTAATTTGTGCAAAAGATCTACTTTTGGCACAAAGTCCTTTTCTTAACCACTAAGAGTTGAACCACCCCCCCCCCCATGCTTGGCCGGCCAAGGGGCACCCCCCTAGCTTGTGCACCCTCTATATAACCCCTTGTGTTCATCCATGAATTAATTTACATGAAATTAATTCCTAGAAAATCACATTTTCTTCAAACACCCATATCTTGATCATTCTTGATCCAAATTGACTCTAGTCTCTTGCATTGGGACCCTACAACACCAAGGGAGCTAAGGGAGGCTAGCAATCAAGAATTTGGAGGCTTTTGTCATCATCAAGTTGAAGAACAACACCCCCTCTTCTTTGAATTTCCTTGAAATTCACCAATAGGTAAATTTCCACAAACCTAGTCAAATTCCTATTTTTCTTTCATAGATGCATTCATATAGGGGTAACAATATTGTGGGTAAAGTTTGGTAGGATTTTGATGTGTTTTGGTGTCGTGTTGGACACGTATCCTACTAGTCTAGAACCCTAATTTTACTCACTGTTTGAGCACTGTCATTGTGTATTTTGATCACTGTTTTTCCAAACTCTTTGAACAAAAACCTAGCCTAACTAACCCTAACCCTAATCCTATGTCACTGGACACAATTCGACTTGTGTCGTATCCAAATTTGGACACACAAGCTCTCGGGACACAGGGCAGTACACAGGAATTGTGTCCTGCTGCCACAGTGTCCCCACGCACTGTAGAAGCCACGTGGACACGCCAAAATTGGCACGGAGCACGGGGCAATGACTGACAGGTCATCCCCAAAGTTTGGGATGACCTCGTGTCGTGTCGGACACGGAATCGACCCCGCAAGGGTCGTTCTAAACACTGTGTACACACGCACAGACACTGTACTTTGAACGTGTCGTGTCCACTGTACACGACACGTGGACACTTGGTACTAACATGGACACGAAGCCTGTATGTAGGCGAACACATTGGACACAACCACGTGGTGTCACGTGTCCCGTGTCGCGAGCACGAGACACGCGAAAACACGACGACACAGTCTGAAACACGTAAATTGGGGCTTCTGATACGTGTGTCGTGTCCCCTCTACACGACACGTGGACACGTATCAGGCCCATGGACACGAAGCCCAACCCTAGGCGCACCTTCGGGCACGAGCACGAGGCCTGTGTCGCTTTGTGTCGTGTCCTAGACTAATTTTGAATTTACACTGTAACAGTGTACACTGGTTTACCCGTGTGACTTTAAATCCTTGTGGACACGTCGTGTCGTGTCGTGACACAGTGTCAGGCTGCTAGGGACCTAGCCTAACCTAGGGGCTTTAGTTACCAACCAAGTTTGGGTCATCTTAGGTCGTTTTGATTGATGTTTGAGCTAACCCAAGTTAGGTTTTCACAGTGCAATTTCTTATTTTCTGAAAATTACAGTTTTTGCAAAATCGAATTTTGATTCGATTTTGCTAATGATTTATGTATTATATTAATGTATTTTAATGTGTATATATGTATTATGTGTATGTGAGAGTGTGGGTCGATTTTGGGGTGATTTGGGTGTGTGTGTGTTAAGTTATATATATATATACATATGTGTGTATATATGTATTATGTGTGTGTGTGTTTTGGATGGGTTTGGGTTCAGGAATTCCTGGAACCCCCCCCCCCCCCTGATTCATTCAGTCTCCCTCTCTCTCACTGTCTCACTCTCTCTCTCTCACTCAGTCTCTCTCTCTATGTCATATATATATATATAGTATATAGGTTTTATATATATATATATATATATATATATATATGTATATATATATATTGATATATATATATGTATTAGTATTAGATACATATATGTATATATATGTGTGTGGTTGTATTATATATGATATTCCTATATTGGGTATTGGGTATTAGATAGATTCATATATCTATATATATCATATATATATATGTATATGTTTCCTACTATAGGTTATATAGAAACCCTATACTAGCCTATGGCCTATGGCCTAGGATTACTAGCCTATGGCTTGGGGCTAGCCCTGAATGACCCAAAACCCTTTGTGTTGACCCTTGTTGACTAAGGGTTGACCAAAGTCAACTGTAGGTCAAAGTTGACCTAGTTCACCTAGAAATGACTAGGAATGACCTAAATCAACTAGTTTAACTAGTTTGACTAAAACCCTAACTAGTTTGACTAGTATTGACTTAACCTTGACTAGTTTGACTTTAGAGTTGACCAAGAGTTGACTTTTGACCAGATTGACCTAGAATCATGTAGTATGCATTGTATACTTTATTTTTACCATTGTGGATACATTGTGACTTGTATTGCTCTGATTAGGAGCCATACACCTCTCCTCAGACAGTATATCTTCTTCAGACATTCAGTTATCAGGCGAGTACATTCTCTGACCGTTTCATATTTGCCAGGATTTATATTCTTGCTCTAGATTACTTTACTTGATGCTGACACGATTGTTATCACGGATTGGTACTATATGGATCTTTTCATGAGATGTTATCCCCCTCGGGAGCATCAGATACAGCATGTTGTGCTTTTCACTATCATCATGTATCTCTATGCTTTCATAGATTCACGAATCGCTTGTGACTCATGTACTCTCATGCTCACAGAGCCTCTCATGAATCTCCCATTTATGGACTTATCACGAATCTTAACATAACCTGAATGGATCCTTGTGTATTGATTGGGGATGGGGGAGTGGAAATAGTCATGTGAATAATATCCAAAGTAGTGTAGTCATGAATCACTCTTAGTTGTAGCCATGAATCTCCTATGCCATTTCACATGTCTATAATTTACTCTGACTCACTAGACACTGCTAGTTCTCTATTATAGTAGATATTTCATTACAGTTCTCTCTCTTGCTACATGTATCTTCTTTCAGCGTTTCCTGTATTTTACTCTATTGCATGCTTTATATTTCCTATCTTACTATGAACTGCGTGAGATGTATTGTGCTCGTTCCCGTCCTGATTGGACCTGTTGAAAATATTACAGAGGATGAGGAGGAGGCCCTGGTGTCTACCTATTATGGAGCAGGACTAGATGATACCTATGTTGTGGACCCTCAGCAGGATCCACCTGCAGCTGAGGAGGATGTTCCAGTAGTCTAGACCAGTTTAGTCTAGGCAGTCTTTCTATATTATCTTTTTGTCTCACATCTGAGTTGTATTTTGAGATGTTGAGTTATGTATAGACTCTTAGACTTTTGTATTATGAGTTGACAGTTCTGGATATTATGTTGTACTAGACACTTGGACTTATTTCATCTATTCTACTGTTCTCTTTGAGTTACTGTCTATCTATCTATCTTACATTTCTCTACCTAGATGTGATTGAGTTTGTTTCTATTTGTCACCTCCATTCGGAGTGTATAAACTGTACGGGTACCTTATACTGTTAGATGATTGACCTAGGACAGCGTTCTACCGCAGATACTGCGGCGTAGGCTGGACGTACCCACTTCTCGTGCCCTTACTCTAGGGTGCGGGTCGTGACACGTTTTTAGTGGTGGCCCATGCAGGTCTCGAGTTTATGTAGTGGTATTCGAACTAGAGTATCACTACAGCCTGCGATAGGATTTAAGGAATAGGCTTAGAGAGAGTGGATACTCAATCACAAATTAGGAAAAATTTCCATGGATTTGAATCTACTGACTTTTGTTCAAATCTATATAATCTATTTCATATTGTCCTTTGATACTATCATCCTTGTACCGTTATTGACTTCCTTATTGATCTGTCTTCAGGATGGTGGAGACACGATCGCAGCGTCTCGGTCCAGGTGATACCACTGAGAGGTCTGCCACCTCTCGTCCAGCTCACCAGGACCCGGGGACTGCAGCTCCCCATACTCCAGCTCATGTGGGAGCTTCTGCCCCATTTGGGGGTGCACCTCTCACTATTCAGGGGACCATTCCAGCTACCCCAGATATGCCTCCCCTGCAGTTTTGTCAGTCTCAGTTCCAGCAGCACCAGCAGCAGCAGGAGTACCAGCAGGAGTACCAGCAGCAGATGCCATCTGGGTATGTGGATGCGGCGCAGATGTTTTCATATTTCCAGCAGTTTCTTGAGTCGCATCAGACCCAGCAGCAGCGTCAGACGACGGCATTTACCAGAGGCATAGATGATGTTCATCAGCTGGCTACAGCGACGATGGAGAGGTTGGCAGCCCAGCCACAGGGAAGATCAGGACAGCCGCAGCAGCAGAAGATTCCGGGCATACAGGACTTCAAGAAGATGAACCCCAGGGACTTCTTGGGGACTGAGGGGATTCTTTATGCTGATGACTGGATCGAGCACATTGAGGAGATCTTTCGACTGGCGGAGATACCAGTCGGACTCCAGGTCGAGGCAGCAGCCAGCCAGATGCGGGATCTTGCCCGTACCTGGTATCAGACGGATCCGAGAGTAGGTACTCCAGGGCAGGCATGGGGAGCTTTCAAGGAGCTCTTCAAGGGGAAGTTTTTCCCAGATCAGGCAGTCGGCGCTTTGGAGACACAGTTCGAGAACCTGGTTCAGGGGAACCAGACCGTAGAGGAGTACGCCGGTGAGTTTTGCCGGTTGAGCAGATTCGTGGAGGGCCTTAGCGAGGCAGCGAAGGCAAGGAGGTTCAGGAAGGGCTTGGTCAAGGAAGTCAAGTCCTTGACCAAGAGTGAGAGGAGTGCCACATTTGAGGATATTCTAGCAGGAGCGATGGCGGCTGAGGATGATCTTGAGCTGAAGCTCAAGAGGGGCCGTGATACACAGGGAGCAGGCAGCAGTGGAGGTCAGGCCAAGAGGCCTCACTATCAGCAGCAGCAGAGGCAGCCACAGCAGTATCAACAGCCGAGGCAGCAGCAGCAGGTCCCGAGACAGCAGACTACTAGTTGTCCCTACTGTAAGAAATCGGGACATGGATGGGGAGAGTGCAGGAAGAGGTTGGGCTCGTGCCTACTATGTGGGGCAGCGGACCACCAGCTGAGGGAGTGTTCCCAGTACACAGGCAGAGTAGCACAGGGAGCAGCACCAGGAGCAGGAGCCAAGGCTCCGGTAGGACAGCAGCAGAGAGGACCATTACAGCCACAGCAGCAGAGATTTTTGCAGTTCCAGCAGCAGGCTGGAAGGGGTCAGCAGGGGCGTGCTTACGCCATGACAGTTGAGGATGCTCAGGCAGTTGGCGATGTGCTTGCAGGTTCTGTTATTCTAAATTCCATTCCCACCTTGCTTCATTATATCTATCTTAAAATCCAATTCCATCTGCTCCTACCTGTTCTTTATTAGTGATCAGTTTTGACCTGTTAGTTCTTTGATTTTGTCGATTGTTGTTGTTTCTTCATCTCTTACATAGGAGTAGGAGTAGGAGTAGGAGTAGGAGTAGTTTAGTTGTTAATATAATTCTTGACTAAACTCTTTTGTCAAGAATTTTCCTCTAAATAAATTAGTGTATATATATGTTATGCCTTTTTGATAGAGTATCTCTGACCATAGAATGGTAACCCTTTTAGCCCTGTGATTTATTGTTTCCTTATCTTTCTAGTCTATACCTATGACCAGGATTGTCCCACCTAACCTGTCCTTTACACTACTATTCATCATGATTTTTGGTTCAATTTAGGCCATAGACTTTTCCCACTCTAAATTATGATCATCGTAGGTACATTACCGTGACTTTTAAATTTGGAACACAAGACTAGTTGTTTTCTCAAAACTGACTTCACATACATGACCTAGACATGACATACTACACCTTATGACCTAAAACTGCCAACCAATTTTTTTGACATGACCCAGTATAGGTCTACTACCCCTATTTGGCTTGATTGACCTTGTATGTTGCCTAGGTAGTGGCTTCGTCCCTGATTGTTGAAGGTTTGACCTAGGAGGAGTACGACCATCTAAATTTCGAGGACGAAATTATTTTAAGGTGGGTAGACTTGTAACACCCTGTTTCTGAAAATTGGAGATTTTTGAAAATTTATTATTTTTATTATCATATTAGTGGTATTTTAGTCATGGCATGATTTTCTGGTGAATTTAGTTAAGTTAAATCATTTTCTAAGTCATGCTAAGTCATGACTTATGACTTTGTGTTTTTGGTTAGTGTAACTTATTGTAAACCCTAGTTTCCTTAACCTAGACATTGCCATGACCATGTGAACTTGACCATAGGCTTAGAATATCATTTTAGTGATTTTTGGCCTAAGGGGTATTTTGGTAATTTTCTAGAAATTAAGGAGGATTAGTGAGATTTCACTATTCATGGACTTTTGTTTAGTGACTTGATAATCCCTAACTTAGATTACCCTAATCTATAGGTTAATCCCTAACCTAGAATGACTAGAGGGTGATATTTTCATTTAGTCAAAGAATGAAAATATCTACTTTACCTTTATAGGATATTTTCCTTAATTTGTGCAAAAGATCTACTTTTGGCACAAAGTCCTTTTCTTAACCACTAAGAGTTGAACCACCCCCCCCCCCCATGCTTGGCCGGCCAAGGGGCACCCCCCTAGCTTGTGCACCCTCTATATAACCCCTTGTGTTCATCCATGAATTAATTTACATGAAATTAATTCCTAGAAAATCACATTTTCTTCAAACACCCATATCTTGATCATTCTTGATCCAAATTGACTCTAGTCTCTTGCATTGGGACCCTACAACACCAAGGGAGCTAAGGGAGGCTAGCAATCAAGAATTTGGAGGCTTTTGTCATCATCAAGTTGAAGAACAACACCCCCTCTTCTTTGAATTTCCTTGAAATTCACCAATAGGTAAATTTCCACAAACCTAGTCAAATTCCTATTTTTCTTTCATAGATGCATTCATATAGGGGTAACAATATTGTGGGTAAAGTTTGGTAGGATTTTGATGTGTTTTGGTGTCGTGTTGGACACGTATCCTACTAGTCTAGAACCCTAATTTTACTCACTGTTTGAGCACTGTCATTGTGTATTTTGATCACTGTTTTTCCAAACTCTTTGAACAAAAACCTAGCCTAACTAACCCTAACCCTAATCCTATGTCACTGGACACAATTCGACTTGTGTCGTGTCCAAATTTGGACACACAAGCTCTCGGGACACAGGGCAGTACACAGGAATTGTGTCCTGCTGCCACAGTGTCCCCACGCACTGTAGAAGCCACGTGGACACGCCAAAATTGGCACGGAGCACGGGGCAATGACTGACAGGTCATCCCTAAAGTTTGGGATGACCTCGTGTCGTGTCGGACACGAAATCGACCCCGCAAGGGTCGTTCTAAACACTGTATACACACGCACAGACACTGTACTTTGAACGTGTCGTGTCCACTGTACACGACATGTGGACACTTGGTACTGACATGGACACGAAGCCTGTATGTAGGCGAACACATTGGACACAACCACGTGGTGTCACGTGTCCCGTGTCGCGAGCACGAGACACGCGAAAACACGACGACACAGTCTGAAACACGTAAATTGGGGCTTCTGATACGTGTGTCGTGTCCCCTCTACACGACACGTGGACACGTATCAGGCCCATGGACACGAAGCCCAACCCTAGGCGCACCTTCGGGCACGAGCACGAGGCCTGTGTCGCTTTGTGTCGTGTCCTAGACTAATTTTGAATTTACACTGTAACAGTGTACACTGGTTTACCCGTGTGACTTTAAATCCTTGTGGACACGTCGTGTCGTGTCGTGACACAGTGTCAGGCTGCTAGGGACCTAGCCTAACCTAGGGGCTTTAGTTACCAACCAAGTTTGGGTCATCTTAGGTCGTTTTGATTGATGTTTGAGCTAACCCAAGTTAGGTTTTCACAGTGCAATTTCTTATTTTTTGAAAATTACAGTTTTTGCAAAATCGAATTTTGATTCGATTTTGCTAATGATTTATGTATTATATTAATGTATTTTAATGTGTATATATGTATTATGTGTATGTGAGAGTGTGGGTCGATTTTGGGGTGATTTGGGTGTGTGTGTGTTAAGTTATATATATATATACATATGTGTGTATATATGTATTATGTGTGTGTGTGTTTGGATGGGTTTGGGTTCAGGAATTCCTGGAACCCCCCCTGATTCATTCAGTCTCCCTCTCTCTCACTGTCTCACTCTCTCTCTCTCACTCAGTCTCTCTCTCTATGTCATATATATATATATAGTATATATAGGTTTTATATATATATATATATATATATGTATATATATATATTGATATATATATATGTATTAGTATTAGATACATATATGTATATATATGTGTGTGGTTGTATTATATATGATATTCCTATATTGGGTATTGGGTATTAGATAGATTCATATATCTATATATATCATATATATATATATGTATATGTTTCCTACTATAGGTTATATAGAAACCCTATACTAGCCTATGGCCTATGGCCTAGGATTACTAGCCTATGGCTTGGGGCTAGCCCTGAATGACCCAAAACCCTTTGTGTTGACCCTTGTTGACTAAGGGTTGACCAAAGTCAACTGTAGGTCAAAGTTGACCTAGTTCACCTAGAAATGACTAGGAATGACCTAAATCAACTAGTTTAACTAGTTTGACTAAAACCCTAACTAGTTTGACTAGTATTGACTTAACCTTGACTAGTTTGACTTTAGAGTTGACCAAGAGTTGACTTTTGACCAGATTGACCTAGAATCATGTAGTATGCATTGTATACTTTATTTTTACCATTGTGGATACATTGTGACTTGTATTGCTCTGATTAGGAGCCATACACCTCTCCTCAGACAGTATATCTTCTTCAGACATTCAGTTATCAGGCGAGTACATTCTCTGACCGTTTCATATTTGCCAGGATTTATATTCTTGCTCTAGATTACTTTACTTGATGCTGACACGATTGTTATCACGGATTGGTACTATATGGATCTTTTCATGAGATGTTATCCCCCTCGGGAGCATCAGATACAGCATGTTGTGCTTTTCACTATCATCATGTATCTCTATGCTTTCATAGATTCACGAATCGCTTGTGACTCATGTACTCTCATGCTCACAGAGCCTCTCATGAATCTCCCATTTATGGACTTATCACGAATCTTAACATAACCTGAATGGATCCTTGTGTATTGATTGGGGATGGGGGAGTGGAAATAGTCATGTGAATAATATCCAAAGTAGTGTAGTCATGAATCACTCTTAGTTGTAGCCATGAATCTCCTATGCCATTTCACATGTCTATAATTTACTCTGACTCACTAGACACTGCTAGTTCTCTATTATAGTAGATATTTCATTACAGTTCTCTCTCTTGCTACATGTATCTTCTTTCAGCGTTTCCTGTATTTTACTCTATTGCATGCTTTATATTTCCTATCTTACTATGAACTGCGTGAGATGTATTGTGCTCGTTCCCGTCCTGATTGGACCTGTTGAAAATATTACAGAGGATGAGGAGGAGGCCCTGGTGTCTACCTATTATGGAGCAGGACTAGATGATACCTATGTTGTGGACCCTCAGCAGGATCCACCTGCAGCTGAGGAGGATGTTCCAGTAGTCTAGACCAGTTTAGTCTAGGCAGTCTTTCTATATTATCTTTTTGTCTCACATCTGAGTTGTATTTTGAGATGTTGAGTTATGTATAGACTCTTAGACTTTTGTATTATGAGTTGACAGTTCTGGATATTATGTTGTACTAGACACTTGGACTTATTTCATCTATTCTACTGTTCTCTTTGAGTTACTGTCTATCTATCTATCTTACATTTCTCTACCTAGATGTGATTGAGTTTGTTTCTATTTGTCACCTCCATTCGGAGTGTATAAACTGTACGGGTACCTTATACTGTTAGATGATTGACCTAGGACAGCGTTCTACCGCCGATACTGCGGCGTAGGCTGGACGTACCCACTTCTCGTGCCCTTACTCTAGGGTGCGGGTCGTGACACCCGCGCCATAGAGTTAGGACACGAGGACGTAACAACGCCCAGCCTACGCCGCAGTGTCGGCGGTAGAACGCTGTCCTAGGTCTCAATGCATCTAACAGTATAAAACTAAACAGTTTATACTCCCCGAATGGGGGTGACATAGCAGATACAATCTCAATCACATCTAAGGTAGAGCATGATTAAGATAGATAAAACATGAAATCCAAAATAAATACAGGAGATAGAAGTCTAAGTGTCTATGATACATAAACCCAGAAATACATCTCAAAACTTAGATACAGTAATCCTCAAAGTAAATACAACTCCAGACAAAAATGAAATAACTACCTAAACAACCTCTAATGTGTATCCTCTAGGCTAGCAGGCACCTCCAGGCTATCTGTAAAATTTATCAACAGGTCCAGTCAGGACTGGAGCGAGTACATTACATCTCAATAATTCATAGCAGGTTAGAAAATATGAACATGCAGTAAAGTAAGATACAAGTACTGAAAGAAGTGCAGTATAAAAACAGAGAGAGAGCTGTAATAGAAATATCTACTATACATAGGGAACTAGCAGTGACTAGTGAGTCAGAGTACAATATGAACATGTAATACTCCCCCGTACCCCCGATCAATACACAAGGATCCAGCCAGGTTATGTTATATGATGCTATGTAGCAGACCCCGAAGGTGATAGACCCCGAGGGTGATAAGCCCCCGAAGGGTGGTAGACCCCGAAGGTGATACATAGTAGTCCCATAAAAATGGAAATTTTGGGGGTAACCCAACAGTGTAAGTCCCATAAAAATGGGGATTCTGGGGATAACCCAACAGTGTAAGTCCCATAAAAATGGGGATTCTGGGAGTAACCCAACAGTGTAAGTCCCATAAAAATGGGGATTCTGGGAGTAACCCAATAGTGTAAGTCCCGTAAAAATGGGGATTCTGGGAGTAACCCAACAGTGTAAGTCCCATAAAAATGGGGATTCTGGGGGTAACCCAACAGTGTAAGATTCCAGGAAGACTCTACGATCATGAGGGTACATATCGTAAGTGATCAAAGAACCAAGAAGCATATGATACGCTATGAAAGTAAAACGCACAGAACATAGAGTACCCGATGCTCCCTAAGGATAACATCTCAAGAAAGGATCCATATAGTACCAATCCGTGTGACCAACGTGACAGTACAAGTAAAGTAATCTACTGCAGAAAATAATTCTAAGCAGGATATGAAATGATCAGAGAATGTACTCGCCTCGATAACCTGAACAGCTGATAAGTATAGGGGGGTCCCACTGAAGCCACAGAGTCCTATTTAAAGCAACACAGGTTACAAGGTGTTCAAGTTGTAATAAATGAATCTCTATAATCAATCTACATTATTCTAGGTTCTTCTAAGTCAAAACAACTCTAGGTCGACTCCGGTCAATAATCTAGTCAAACTAGGTCAAGTGTTGACTTAAGTTGACTTTGGGTCAACTGGTCAACTCTGGTCAAACTGGGTCAATTCTAGTCTAATATAAAGTGTACTTCGTTATTTGTACGTCGAAACTTACGATACGCGAATCGAGATAAGGAGATTATCGGTAAGGTTGATAATCTTATTATAGTGATCCACGTGTCCAACTTGTCAATTTCAGCGATGTGAGATCACTGGAATCGGCTGATCTCAGTTTCGTTGTACTAATCCCAAAATACGAACATTATATGAATTAATTATTAATTAATTATAAAAAGGTTAAGCTCAGAGAAATTATCAACAAACATTGTCGGACGATGAAATAAACATCGCCAACATGTCCAGAATGCTCAAATTAGCTAGGATAGCCTACCCAACGGTCCAATTTGGACACAAGGGCAAAAAGGTAATTTCGGGTCAAAACGGTGTCCGTGTCGGAGCCGTTTTGTACCGAAAAACGTGAAAGAAAATAAGTCAATAAAATATAACAAATTATATGTCCACGAAACTAGAATGTCGATACGAACCCAACGGTATCTCCAGAATTGGATTCCGTTGACCCGATCTCAATTTGGCCCGTTGACCAGAACTTAGAATTTCGGTTTGCACGGAAATACGTGTCGGAGCCAAAGTTCTCAAAACTCAGCAAACTACCTGTCAACGAGTCCAGAATGATGATACGAACTCAACGGTATCTCCGAAATTGGATTCCGATGAGCCGATCTCAAAATGACCCGTTGACCCGGATATTGGTATCCGACTTGCACCGAAATGCGTGCCCGATCCAATGTCCACCAAAACCTAGCAAATTATATGTTAATGAGTCCAAAATGACGATACGAACTCAACGGTATCTCCGGAATTGGATTCCGATGAGCCGGCGTCAAAAAATCCCGTTGATCCAAAATGTGGGACCCGCTTTGCACCGAAAAACGTGCCCGGGCCCACGTTCTCTAAATCTAACAAATTTTATATGAAAACATGCCAGAACGATGCCACAAGTCTAATGGTGGTGTCAGAAATGAAATCTGGAGTCCCGTGCTCAAAAATGGAATTTTACAAGTTGGAAATTACGAATTCGGACGGCCAACTTTGGCGTCGAATTCAACCAATCAAACAAGCTCACAATGAAACGAAACTAAAGGGGTAGCAAGAGGGTTATACCAGCTTCGCACCGAAACTGGTAGTACGCCAAACGGAGCTGCGGTGGAGGAGATACAAGCTGACGAAGTTGGCCCCGCAAAACTGTCCAAATTTAATGTAATTTAAACGGTCAACTTGGTTGCCGGTTTTGATGTATCAAACGATAAAATTAACGAACGAAAATTGACATGAGCGAAGGTGGATATACGGAGATTGTGACGGAGCGAAGAAATCGACGATCCAATGGTCGGATCTCCAAGAAAATGTGCGCGAAGTCGCTGCGACGGAACGCCAATTCTGAGTTCCAAACTCGCGCGCGCCGACGGAATCTCGTTCAAAACGTACAAATCGCCTCGACGGTGCGTCCCGTAGGACGTTAGCCGCCATGGGGCCTACCCCAGGGGTGCGCACGGGCCCGTGGAAGTAGGCCACGCCGACCACGGCGGCGGTGGCACCGGCGGTGGCCGCCTACACGCGTACGAGCGCGCGGCTACGCTGCTGTTGCATGCGCTGTTGCATGCGCTGCGACGTGCGGGGCAGCGCGTGGGGCTGTGCGACAGTTGGGGGCCGACTGGACGGAGGAGGCCAGTGGTGCGGGTGGTCGGTTTGAGGTGGAAGTGGTCGGAGACGATGGATGGGTGGTGGTGTTCGCGGTTGAGGGTGGTGTTGATGGAGGAATGGGAGGAGAATGGAGGAGGAGAAGTTGGAGAAGATGAGGTCGACGGCGACGGCCTGCTGGCCGGGGGTGGTGGCTCGGCCAGGGAGGTCGGGCCAAGGAGGAGGAAGGGAGAGGATCGGGCTGTCGGGTTTGCATGGAGGGGGAAGTGTTGTAGTAAAAATTGGAAAGGGAGAGAGAGAAGAATAGCAACATAAATGAAAAGAGAGAGAGAGAGGAAAAGATTCTTTCCTCAAATTTAGGGCCGGCTAGGCTGTGAGGGGATTGGGGTGTTTGGAAAAAAATTTGCATGGAGGAAAAATGGATGGGTGAGATTTATTTAGGGAATCAAAAGGCTAGGAATTAAATATAGCTAAGATGGGTTATTCCAATAGATTAAAATCAATGGAAAATTCCAATAAATATTGAGATAGGTAGATAGGGTATAATATATTATTTTGGATACTAAAAATGAGGGTGTCCCGATGGAGGGCAACATGGAGCTGAACTGGACTCGGTGGAGCCGGATTGGATCAAAACTGGACATGATGCAATAATAGAATTAAAAATTAGACATTGATGATCATGAGTAAATAAGTAGCACATAGGGATTCCAATAAATGGGACACAAGTGGCGAACGGATAGTAGGCTCAAAGTGGGCCATGTCCATAGTTGGGGCTGACAGGTTTTGGTCGACAGGGGACCCACAAATCAAATTGGAAAATGAATGTGACGCCGTGGAGTGAAATAAAATTGGGTCACGTGTCGGAAAAGTTGTGCGAATCAAATGGAGCACAAAATGACGTGTCTGAGTGGGACACGAAGGTCAAGGGTGAAGAGCGTCTCGAGTAGATCATCAATGAGGAGTTGGTTTCAAGAAACTGACTGGTCTTGCGCTCCCAAATTAAAAGTCATGGTAACGCGCAGAAAAGGATCAAGGAAAAGAGTAGGAAAATAAATAACAATCAAATGGTCTAAACCGACCCGAAGTTCAGCAAAGCAAAAAGAGCACAAGAGAACAAGTTTGGATGGGACACTATATACCATCATGAAGGTAATCGTGTCCACTCCAAAACTCGTAAAGAAGATTTCCAGAATTGAACATCCCTGATACTCCAAATATCAATGGCACGGGAAAGGCACACTTAAGGAAAATAACAGAATAAATTATTTAATGAAACTAAACAATCAGAAAATAAAATAAAATAAAATAAAAAAAATCAACCCGAAATTCAGGGTGCTAACATATCAAGACAATAAAAACTATCAGAGAATGTACTCGCCTGCGGTCCTGAGCTGTCAATGTGAATCGAGGCTCAAAGTGAAGTCACATACCTAAAGATGAGATATACATGAGTTAAATAGGGTTTAACAGTGTTAGGCATAATTTTCTAGTGCATGCTATGCAATCTAGGTAAAACTAAGTCAAACTAGGTCAATGGTTGACCTATAGTTGACTTTTGGTCAATTCTGGTTAACTCCTAATCCAATCTAGGTCAAATTAGGTCAATAGTTGACCTACAGTTGACTTTTTGTTAATTGGTCAACTCCTAGTCAAATTTAGGTCAGATGTTGACTTTACTTTGACTTTTAGTCAAAATAGTCAACCTTGGTCAAACAAGGTCAAATCTAGGCCAAGTATCATATTTTTAGTCATTACCTACCAAGATATCCCTTACCTTAACTCTATTGGTATCCCAATACCAATACCTTAAGTTGGAATCCCAAAACCTTAGTCAAGGTAACTAATACCTTAACACATTCACATACCTTAGATATATAGGTAATAACCCATCAAGATACAACCATCTAACTCCTAAGATACTAACTTAGGTATCCTAAGATACTGGCTATAGGTAACTCAATACACTATCTATGGGATGATATCCTATACTCTAGGATACTAACATCCTGTGATACTAACTTCTAACAATATACCAACTTAGGATACTAACTCATCAAGCAAATATCCTAAGATATCTAACTTACATATCTAAACCACACACATACTCAAAGGATAACCAAGATACTAACTACTAACATTACCCTCACTTCTAACCTACACACACACACACAAGGCAAATGCTGCTGCTGCTCAAGTTGCTGCTGCTGTTGCCTTTGCTGCCTGCTACAATTGCTGCTGCAGTACAGCCATTTGCTCCCTCATTTCTACTCACTCACATACATCTAATCCTCATTACAACACCTTCATACACATATACAAACACACATACTCTAATCTCATTATCCCTCACACACACACAATACACAAACGCAAATCTAAAACCCCCTCTCTCTCTCTCACTCAACACACACACACACACACACACACACACACACACTCACACACAAAAACTAGCCAAACCAAGCCACAAACCAAACCAAATGGAATGACCATTAGCTTGCCATGCTCCCCCCTCTCACTCTCACACATAAGACACAATCCACAACTAAAATCTGCTAGAATAGCGACGTATATTAGCGACGGCAGAAAAAGCAGTCGCTGATAATTGCTTATAGCGACTCCTAGTGTTACACGTCACTGACCGTCGCTGAGTAGCGACGTTCAGCGATGTAGTGTTTATTACGTCGCTACATGGCGACGTTTTGCGATGGACATACTTTTTACGTCATTGTATTACGACGTTTTACGACGTATATTTTATACGTCGCTGACTTATTTCATATAGGGCAACTGGCCCGATCGAAATCACAAATTTTTATCCAAATTTCTTTCTTCCCACTCGATCCCCCTCTCCCCTCTCCCTCCGGTGAACCCTCCCCTCCGGCGACCCCTCCCTCCGGCGACACCCTTCCTTTCTTCCCCCGGCGACCGCCCGCTGACCCCTCCCTCCGGCTACCAGCCTCCCTCCTCCGACGAAGTCTCCTTCCTCGTCGTCTTCCTCCTCCGACGAAGCCACCCTCCTCGCCGCCTCCATCCTCCGACAAAGCCACCCTCCTCAGGTAAACCCTAACCCTAGCCCTAGCTATCTAGACACAGACACGGACACGAGAACCCTAACCCTAGCTGGGGTGGTCTTGTTGTCGATGGGGGAGGGAGGGGTGGGGGTAGGAGCAGGGGGGTGGGGGGGTCTTACTGTCGAGGGATGGAGGGAGGGGTGGGGGTACCCGGGGGTGGGGGGTCTTGCTGTCGATGGGGGCAGGGTTGGGGTAGGTGCAGAGGTAGGGGGAGGGGGGGAGGGGAGGGAGGGTCTTGCTGTCGAGGGGGGAAGGGGGCAGGGGTGGGTGGGTGCAGGGGTAGGGGGGAGGGGGCAGGGGTAGGTGGGTGCAGGGGTAGGGGGAGGGGGGCAGGGGACAGGACCCTAACCCTATTTCGGATACGACTTTGTGACACAGGACACAGGACACACACACAATACATATATATACCTATATATATAAATACACATATCTACATATATACATGTATATATATACTCACACACTTACATACACACACAAATACATATATAAATATATATGTATACAATGTATATACACACAAATACACATATATATACAATCAAAAATCTATTTGAAATTCATTTTAAGAATCTGAAATGTTGACGATATATACCGTTAGGGCTGCAAACGAGCCAAGCTCTTGTAAGCTTGAGCTTGGCTTGACTAGAATTAATCGAGCTCGTACCCGAGCTCGTACTTGGTAAGTTTTTTTATTTTAGAGCTTGAGCTTGGCTCGAGCTTGTTTATATTAAGCTTGAGCTTGGCTTGGTTTGAGCTCGGGCTTGGCTTGATAAGCAAGCTTGATTCAAGCTTGATAAGCTCAAAATCAAGCATGTTAAGTTAGATTTCAAGCTCGCTCAACTTTATTTCAAGATCATTAGGCTTGATTTCAAGCTTAACGAGCTCGATTTCAAGCTAGTACGAGCTCGATTTCAGGCTAGTTAGGTTTGAATTCAAGTACTTATAATGTTAACAATTTATTTATAAAAATTTAAATAAAAAAGTTTCTTAAGAACAATTATTAAGGATATATAAATATATAATGCACACAACCATATTGTTATGCAAACATATATAAAATTAGAATTCAACAAAGAACAAACGAGCTTCTAAACAAGCTCCTAAATGAGCTCCTAAATGAGCTTCTAAATGAGCCAGCTCGCAAGCTCATAAACGAGCCAGCTTGCGAGCTCAAACGAGCCGAGTACTTCTAAGCTTGAGCTTGGCTCGTTTATTAAACGAGCTCGAAAATGAAGCTTGAGCTCAGCTTGTTTACTAAAAGAATTGAGCTCAAACAAACTTTTATCGAGCCAAGCTTCGAGCAGCTCGCGAACGGCTTGGCTCATTTGCAGCCCTATATACCGTCAACATTAGGTAGTAGTGTACAGTTCATGATTAGCATTGTTTAGATATTAGTTTCAGTTGAAGGGTTAGTTTAGATTAGGATATTAGTTTATGTTAGAAGAAACTGCCTGCAACTGCATCATAGCTGCAGGAATATGAGAGTTATTAGATGTTAAAGTAGGATATTAATTTATTAGTTAGGATAGAGATTTATTAGTTATTTTTATAAACCGTGATATGTTAAATGCCTGCAGCTGTATCGTAGCTCAGGGATATAATTGGGAGGGTGACATGGTTGTCACATTAAGGGTCTTTAAGGAGGTGACATGTTGTGAACAGATATATCCTTATAGTTCTCCTACGTAATGTTAAAGAAAATCCGTAGGAGAACTATATATAAGGATATATCTTTTTACAATATGTCATCTTGTCAAAGATCCTTAATGTACCAACCATGTTACCGCAGTATTGGTATTGGGATACCAATAGCGATAAGGTAAAGGGTACCAACTTAAGGTATTGGTATTGGGATACCAATAGCGATAAGGTAAAGGGTACCTTGGTAGGTAATGACTAGAAATAGGATACTTGACTTAGATTTAACCTTGTTTGACAAAGGTTGACTATTTTGGCTGAAAGTCAAAGTTGAGAAACATCTGACCTAGATTGGACTAAGAGTTGACAAAGTCAATTATAGGTCAACCCTTGACCTACTTTGACCTTGTTTGACTTTGTTTGACTTAGCTTGACCTTGTTTGACTTTGTTTGACTTAGTACAACCTAGTTTGACCTAGATTGCATATCATTGTTATTTGTAACTGTCCACTACTAATGTGTGTCCCATAATAAGACATAATATACGAATTTGTGTCTATTGGATAATGTGTGTCCATCTTTGCAGAATTATTTCCAAATGGATATGAATTACTACTTGCGGAATCATTCATGGATGTACAATCGTCGTCCTGATGATATATGTGGTGTGCGGGATGAATACATAGCGGGAGTAGAGCAGTTCCTGCAGTTTGCTAAGGCGTTCCCTCAGTACATGGACGGTACCAAAATTAAGTGTCCGTGTGTGAAATGTCATAACGTGAAATATTATCCAGAAGTGGAAGTGACATATCAATTGTACTCGAGGGGTTTCATGCCTAATTACTATCAGTGGACCGCACACGGAGAACTTGTGTCTTTAGCATCAGAGCCGGAGCCTTATGTTGAGCCGTATATACATGTGGGACCTAATTTTGTTTCAGATAATCATGCATACGACGACGGGTGCGTGAACATGGTTTTCGACGCTACGAGGCCTAGTTTCGTTCATGATGCACCTGAGGAGGCACCGAACGCCGATGTTGCATAGTTCATGGAGTTGCTAGAGAATGCAATAACTCTATTGCATCCTGGTTGTGAGGATCATTCACCGTTGGAGGTGGTTACAAGTCTGTTGAGCATTAAGTCAGATTTTAACATGTCGCAAGAATGCTACAACCGAGTGTTGGAGTTGATTATAGAGATCTTGTCGACGGGTGCTAAGTTGCCTAAAGACTTCTACCGGTCTAAGAGGATGGTGAGATCGCTCTGGATGGGATACGAGAAAATCGATTCTTGTCGCAACGGGTGCATGCTGTACTACAAAGACGACACGGACGCAGATGTGTGCAGATTTTGTGGTGCTGATCGCTATAAGACAACTAGTACAGGAAGGTCTACCGGTGCAAGAAGACCGACCGATTCAATGCACTACTTGCCTTTAACGCCGTGGTTACAAAGATTATTTATGGTGAAAGAGACGGCCGAAAATATGAGTTGGCACATACGAGAACAGATTGAAGGAGTGTTGGATCACCCATCCGATGAAGAAGCGTGGAAGCACTTTGATCGAGTGTATCCTGATTTTGCTTCAGATCCGCGTAATATCAGGTTGGGGCTATCTTCTGACGGTTTTACTCCTTTTGGTCTTTCGGGATCCCAGTATTCGTGCTGGCCTGTGATTGTCACTCCGTATAACCTACCACCTTAGATGTGCATGAAGACTCAGTACATGTTTCTAACCGTTATAATTCCTGGTCCGAACAATCCCAAGAGGAACATTGATGTGTACTTACAGCCTTTGATAGATGAGTTGAATCAGTTATAGAAAGTAGGCGCTAACACGTACGATGTTTCCAGGAAGCAGAATTTTCAGATGAAGGCAACCCTTATGTGGACCATCAACGACTTTCCGGCCTATGGAATGTTATCTGGATGGAGCACTCATGGCTGTCTCTCATGTCCGTATTGCATGGACCGTAGTAAGGCTTTCCGCTTGAAACACGGAGGAAAACCATGCTTCTTTGATTGTCATCGGCAATTTCTGCCAAAAGATCATCCGTTCAGAAGGAACAGGAATGTATTCCGTGCCGGCGTTGTGGAGAAGGGTGATCCACCGCCAAGGTGGTGCAGAGCCACGATATGGGATGAGGTTAGATATTTTCCAAGTGCTATCGAAGATCCTACAACTGGGTACAAGTGCGATGGATTTGGTAGAGATCATAACTGGACAAAGAGGAGCATATTCTGGGATCTGCCATACTGGAGTACCAATCTGATCAGACATAATCTTGATGTCATGCATATTGAGAAGAATGTGTTCGATAACATAATTAATACTATGATGGACATAAAGGGAAAAACGAAAGACAATCCCAAGGCCAGGTTGGACTTAGAAGAAATATGCAAACGGCTTGCGTTGTATTTGATAGAGCAGAATGGAAAACAGTTTATGCCGAAGTCAATTTTCTCGCTGGACAAGGAGGATAAAGTGAGACTTTGTCGGTGAATCCAGGGCCTAAAATTTCCAGACGAATATGTGTCAAATCTGAGAAGATGTGTCGATCCGAAGGAAAATAAATTGACGGGTATGAAGAGCCACGACTGTCACGTATTCATGGAGAGGTTAATTCCGATTGCATTTTGGGAATTCTTACCACAGGCAGTTTGGGATCCATTGACGGAGCTTAGCATATTCTTCAGGGATCTTTGTTCTAAGAAATTGCTCGTTGATCGTCTAGAAAAGCAAGAGAAGGACATTGCGGTAATACTATGCAAGCTAGAGAGGGTGTTTCTTCCTGGATTCTTCGACTCTATGGAGTATTTGCCGATTCATCTATCCTATGAGGCATGTGTTGGTGGACCAGTCGAATATCGATGGATGTACCCGTTCGAGCGACATTTGAATCTCCTAACAAGAAAGGTAAAAAATAAGGCACGGGTCGAGGGTTCTATTTGTGAAGCCTATGTTCTCGAGGAGATTACAAACTTTTGTTCGATGTATTTCAAGCCTCATGTTGCAACTAATAGAACGAGAGCTTCCAGAAACGACGACAGAGATCATAAAAATAATGATACAATACTGAAGGTATTCAATTCTCCAGGAAAGCTATCGGGTAAAATGAAGAAGAGATATCTGAACGATGATGAGCTAAGTGCTGCTCAGGTGTATATATTACTCAACTGCGACGAGGAGGAAGTAGAGAAACTGGAGGGGTAAGTAATTAATACGTCTATATTATTTTAATAGTATTGATTATTATACTATTACATTAATTGAACGATGTTATTTTCAGCATATTTAATGATGATGTGAGGTCAGGTAGGCCACACATAACAGAAGAAGAACTAGAACAAGAAATGAGGCATTATTTTCTATCATGGTTGAGTGCATATGTAAGACTTGAGAACTCTGTAATTACCTTTCTGTATATGTACTTGATTGAGAATGAGCTTAATTGCTTCTTTCGTGGTATTTAGGTCGATCGTCCATACGCAAGACTTGAGAATGAGTCTATTAGAACGCTAGCCAAAGGACCAATTTATGCTGCAAAAATATGGCCAAGCTACTGTGTTAATGGGTTTAGGTTCAAGTCAACAACTTGCCCGATCAGAGACAACTTTGTGGATCTCGACTCCACCAAAAACAGCTGTTTGTGTATCAGATCTTCGAACTACAAAGATGTTGATACGGGCAACGATTTCTATGGCGTGCTACGGGAGATCGTGGAGCTGACATATAGTTATAGAATAGAGCCTGCTAAGATTGTGTTATTCAGGTGTGATTGGTTCGATCCGATTGAAGTACAAGGTTGGAAAGTAGACAAGCACGGTCTTGTTGATATAAACTATCGGCGTCGATATCAAGCCTATGAACCATTTATCCTATCAAGTCAGGCTCAACTCGTGTACTTCACAAGTTAGCCTAAACGGGGAACAACAAGGTCGGACTGGTGGGCAGTATGCAAGACCAAAGCTAGAAATACCTTTGAGGTTGACGATATAGCTTATCAAGAGGATGAACTACCTCTTGTAACAAATATTATAGAAGTGGACACGACGGAAGTTTCTCATTACACATCTAATTGTGTAGAAGAAGTAGAATTATCTGAAGAGGAAGATGCAGATGAAAGTGAAGATGTAGAGGAGGAGGAGGAGGAAGAAGAAGAAGAAGAAGAAGAAGAAGAAGAAGAAGAAGAAGAAGAAGAAGAAGTAGATGAGCTAAACGAACTAGATGAATTTTCAGAAGAGGATTAAATCTGTACGTTTGTTTTATCATCATATTTGACACTTTAGTGGCACTTCTATCATATAAATCTGTGACACTTCAGTGACACTTCAAAAAGCTGTGATGTCTATCATATAAATATGTTTTTTTGTTTTATTGTCATATGTTATTATCAGGTATGACTAGACAATCTGGACGACGCGGAGGATTTTATATTAGGCAGTCCCGCCAGCCTCGGGCTGGGATAGAGATTCCGTACCCTCATCCTCATCTTCGAGTACGCCATTGTACCATTCTGTTCCCGGTCCATTACCGGGACAGGGCAGTTCCAGCAGGTTGGCGACTCCTCCCTCGTCGTCTAGCCTTCCTGATCCCACGTCCAGCATCCCTGATCCCCCGTCCAGCTTTCCTCCTGCCGACGGCTCCATGGGGGGAGCCGACGCCGAGCATATGGAGGACGGCGATCAGACTGATCCTGTCCAGGCAGGAGGTGAGAGCGACCCTCCATGCGCTCCCCCGGGCGAGACGCGTATGGAGATTTAGACGGACAGGCCTATGAAGTAAGTTAATTAATTAATATATATTTCTCAAATGATTATATGTACATATATATTCATGAAAATTATTGTTGTATAGATATCGGCCTTCTGCAGTAGAGAGACAGCTGGAGGTATTTCTGAGACAGAACTATGGTGGGCCTTGGATTAACTACTCAGATGCTCCCGCAGATAGGAAGGCCTTTTGGTTCGCCCACTTCAAGGTAAAAAATTTGTTTATTTTTAAATTTTAATAATCATTTGTGTATACTATACAACTTTTCTATTTTACTTCTTGTAGAGGACCTATTTCTATCCACCACACCGGGCGACGAAGATCGAGGGCCAATTTTCTGTCGTCGCAGCCAAGCTCATCCGTGATGCGATCCACGACCAGAAGTCTCGTGATCGCTCCGGACAGCCGATCCATGGTTGGATCACGCCAGAGCAGTGGACTGCGATGAAGGCTAGATTCAGCGAGCCCAAGTACCAGAAGCGGTTTGACAAGGCCAAGATGGCGCGGTCGAGCGCCGGTAAGTGGTGTGGTGGCTCCATTCCGATGACGGAGTATTTTTGTCGTCTGGTACGTTTCCTATGACAGACATTAATTTATACATAGTTCGATAGAATGTTTAATACTAATAATAGATAATATATTTTAACAGGTAAAAAAGGATGAGGACCTGAACATGGTGAGCGTCTTCCTGGTCACCCATCGGAGGGCTGGAGAGTTCATTGATGAGAGGACGACGCAGGCATATGTACGTTCTATTCTTTATATTAATTTACTATAATTTAGAAAACAGGAAAATAGATATCAATATAGACTTTAGCAAATAATTACACGTTAGCAAACATGTTCTAGGTCGAGTTTGTTCGGCTACAGGAGGAGGCGGCTGCTGCTGCTAGTACGCCAGCAGAGGGAGGGGCTGGTACTTCCTTCCAGCCGCCTACAGCTCCATCATTGGACGAGCTCTGGATGACCACCGTTGGCGGTCTTCAGAAGGGTACGTACTACGGTACGAGATCCTACGGCGCGTATTTGGCTTCGGAGTCATCCCGGGCCCCCTCTGTCAGTGCGCAGTCTCCGGCTTCGCAGGCATCGTTACGAGCTCAGGATATTCGTCGTCAGATCGAGGAGCTGCGTCACGAGTTACAGCAGCAGATTTCTGATACGGTCGAGCGACGATCCGACCCTCCGATCGTCACTGGACGATTTGATGCGGTCGAGCGCAGTATACAGGAGCTGATGAGGCTACAGCAGGCTACAGCTGCTAGCTTGTACACGCTCACCGAGTCTACGCAGCGCACAGAGCGTAGACAGGTCGAGCTGGAGGGATCGTAGAGGAGCATGTCTGCCTCACTCACTCAGGTATCGGCTTCGCTTGAGGCGAGTACTGAGAGGGTGGTGAGTACCCTTGCTGTTTATGGTGAGCGACTACGAGAGCTGGAGCAGATACGTCCTCCCGGTCCATCGACGGTGCCGACTCCAGACATTGCACTGCCTCCTACTGCCCCTACGATCCAGCTCACACAGGAGCAGTATGAGTACATGCTATCCCAGATGCACGGCAGGGGTCCTCAGTGATCCAGTAGATTTTTTTATCATCTTTGTATTTATTGGCCCTATGGGCCCATTCACCGTTCTGTACACTGATTTTGAATATTATTTGACTCTGTTGGACATGTATATTTGTTGGACATGTTGTAGAAGCATGGAAAAGAATAAAAAAAGATCCATGCGGCCAGAGAGCCCCATGCGGCTCAGAGAGTTCATGCGGCTCAAGTATCCATACGGCTCGAGTGTCTATGCGGCTCAAACAAGTTCTATGCGGCTTAGAGAGAAGCCACGTGGCCTGCAAATAGCTCTTCCGATTGTCCTTTACTACATTAAATGCCTTGACGGCTGACAGCTCTGACAAGGTGACAGTTTTGACACAAAAATATCATTATGACTCCCTCATAATGACGGACTCCTAGGGAAGTGAAGAAAATCTCTGACACGATCCCCCGAGATTCAGAAACTGTCATGCGGCCTTGACACGTGGACAGTCGTATGCGGCTCAAGTAGAGACCATCCTATGCGGCCCAAGCGGAGGCTCCCCCATGCGGCTCATGAAGACTAGCCCCATGCGGCTCACTAAGACTGTCTTCATGCGGCTCACGAAGACTAGCCCCATGCGACTCACGAAGACTATCTTCATGCGGCTCACGAAGACTATCTTCATGCGGCTCATGAAGACTATCTTCATGCGGCTCACGAAGACTATCTTCATGCGGTTCACGAAGAAGGCACCCATCATGCGGTCATCCACACTCATGCGGCTCAAATCATTACCATGCGGTCCAAATATTCAGGAGGCCACTCTCAGACAGCCTTGACACGTGGCATGATAGCAGGGCACGTGGCATCAAATTGATCGAAATCCCTCAACAAATCCATTGGGATCAAATCAGATCATTTACAAACAAGCAAATTAATGACACGTGTCGAGAAATCCGAGGTTGGCATGGCAAATCAGGAGGATTTATGTCAATCATCATTAATTACCCACAAAAGATTTGATACAATCACATTTATTGCTCAAATCTCGTATATTCAAGATGAACGACCCAGATCCAGTGATCCTTAGCCGCCGACTTTTAAGAATGGGCAATCATTACAAACCCTAATGAGGCCCCCCACTCTTATAAATAGTAAGGTGCCATTCCCTTGCAAAGACACACATACATACACAGAAAGAGATATACAGAGCGACATATACAGAGAGAGACATAGAGAGCCAGAGATCCAGAGAGAAAATATCCAGAGCTTGAAAGGAGAGCATTTTTTCATCAACGCCAAGCTGTTCTACTATAGAGCCAAGGCTGCACCCGATCGTCCAAGGAGTAAGGCAGAGCTGCCGTCGCTTTCTCGAGCCTCTACCGTCACCCCTCCTGAATCTAAAATAAACAATTGTACTTAGATTGCTGTACCTAGGTTTTCGTCTTTAGGCTTTCTTTGTACAAGCGAGTTTGTATTATGAAGTAAAAGTCCAGTCCTCCGATAATTGTTCTACTCTTTTATATTTTATGGCAAACATGATGGCGACTCTGCTGGGGACAAACTTCTCCACGGCTGAGGAGTTGGTGACGCAATCGAATGCAGCCAAACTTGGCTCCACACAACAAAAGATGGTCGTCCGCTTCGACCAACAGGCGTTCGAGAAATGCTCTCTGAAGGAAGTGCTGGCCCGGTCCAGAAGCGAACCCGTACAAAGAAGGCTCGCTGCGAGTGGAGGCCAAAATCATTTGCTCCTCCCCAAGCTCTGGACGGAGTACTCTCTGCTACCCAAGACGGCGAAGGCGACTCTCATACGGCTCCACTTCAAGCCGTAGAAGACTCTGCTGTCCCCAAGTCTGGCAAAGGAAAGCACTACGATGCTGGACTTGCAGGGACAAAGAGTGATTCTACGCGCCCCAAGAAGAAGCCGAACGCTCATATGGCCAAGTCTGCCAACCGCATGCGGGATGCTCATACGGCTGAGTCTGCCAGCCGCATGAAGAAGGTCTATGCGGCCAGATCATCCAGCCGCATGTAGAAAACTCATACGGTCGAGACTCCCAGCCGCATAAAGAAAGCCTATGCGGCTACGCCTGCCAGTCGCATAAGGATTATTGATGACAGCCGCATGACGCCTATTCCACGTGGCTCTATCTTCGACCGCCTCTCCTATGGTCCCGATCTCCTGTGCTCTCAAGAAGACATGTATGACTCTCTCCAGCATCACTTAGACTCTTTCTACTATATGTCCTTACGCACTAGAGCAAAGAAGTCTAGGGCAGCACGAGCTTGGCAAGCTCGATCCGCTGATCCGACCTCTGACATCCGAGCGTCCCGCATACTGTTATATGGGCCTCAGATGGGAAGTTGTACAGAACCACTCGAGTCCAGCCCCCGGCGGCAAACGGACAGAGAGGTTCCCAAAAGTCTTTCGAAATCCAGGAAGCAAACATGGTCGATCCAGACCTATCTAACTTACGTGAGGCCATCCTCCACAAAAGCAAGAAAAGAGAAGGCGCATCGGGGTGCAAAGAGTCCTCCCACGGACGTCACTGCACCCAAGTCATCGTCAACTGCTGTTGCAATAACACGACGATACAAGAAGACCGGCAGTCCGTCTTCCAAAGACTGCAACAACCATGTTCAGAGGATGAGGCATTTCCCGTCGTCTTCTGCAACTCTGCTCAGAAAGTCTCCACCGATGGGAGAGAAAAGAAGACAAATGTTCCCAGCCCGAAGATTTCAACCACTATGACTAAGAGACTGTCGTCTAAGCGGGTGCCCACCACCGAAGTTTTCCAAGGCACCCGTTCTAAGATGAAATCTGCTACAGTGGGAGATTCGTCGTCCACACCACTGGAGGTTGCTGGGACTGGGGGTAGCACTCCTCCGAACCTCCACGATAATCCGATGTTCCAAGAAGATGAGCCGGAGGAAACAACTCTCCTATCAGATGCAGCAAACCCCGACGTCCCCGAGGACGTCCACAACTCCTAAGACGAGGCGAACTCGGAAACTGGGGGTACTGTTCCTTCTGATTCCGAACCAGAGGAAGACATTCTCATATATCCCGATGACTTCTCAGTACAGGGGTATGATTCGGAGGGCGCTTCCTTCACCGCTCCGTCCATCTCTCCTCATGTAAAGACGGTGTTCATGACGGACAGCAGCCAAGGTGGCTCCTGTGATCGCCAACACATCGACACTCTGGAGGCCATACTGCATGCCTTGGTCAAGTTTGTGGACGAGATCAAAGCGGCCCTTCCAACTCTGCAAGGAGGGATGCTTGGCCAAACAAGCACGGGTCCCACGGTCAATGCGGACTCGAATTCATTGGCACCGAACCCGGGCAACAATCCTCCTGAAGTAACGGCCTCCACCGCCGTGGATGAGGCCCGAGAAGCAAGAAGAGAGGTCCAGGAGCTCTGAGCCATGTTTCACGTTCGAGAAAACTCTCAAGACCTCAGCATACGGCAACCGTACCCTGCTGTATGGAGGGATGTCCCCTTCCTGCCAAGATATAAGCCGTTCAACATCAACTCGTATGATGGCAAGACCTCCGCAAGTCGGTATATCACTTACTTCGAGGTCACCACCGACCATCTGCCCCATGATGATGCTATCCTCACACGATTATTCATTGGGGCATTGGAAGGAGTCGCCTTCGACTGGTATCGCAACCTGCCAGACAACTGTATCCACTCCTTCGTCGGCTTCAATCGCATGTTCCTGGAGAGATTCTACGAAGTAGGGCAGGACATCACAATGTCCACCCTCATGGATGTCGTCCAAGGGGAGAAAGTGCTGACAAGGAACTATATCGAACGGTTTCGCCAAACCGCAATGAAGTTGTCATCTGGAAATCCGGATTCCTCCTTGATTGAAATTTGCCAAAAGAGATTGCTCCCAACAATCAGTCTCTGGATGGGCGAAAGTCAATTCAAGGACTGGAAGACGTTTATCATCAGTGCCACAAGTGCCGAAGAACGGTTGAAGAAGGCTCGCCAATTGGGATTGCACATCTCGGACGGAGATAACAAGGGCAAGCGTCCTAATACCAACAACGACAATAGGGGTAGCCCCTCCAACAATCGGGACAGTAGGGGTAAGCAGGCTATGGTGGCCGACACAGCACAGAAACCTGAGTCAAAACCGGCAGACAAACAATGGCCGCAAATCACTTACTCCTTCGAAGACGGTCACGTCAAGCCCATCTTGGACATGCTCATACAAGGAGACAGAATTCAGCTTCCTCCACCAAGACGGGAACCTCGGCCGGCAGAAATGGAGAACCCAAAGTACTGCCATTACCACCGCTACGTCCACCATGCTACACACGACTGCTACCAGCTAAAACGGTACATCCAAAATCTCATCGATTTGAACGCTCTGGCCATCGATTTCGAAGAGGTAACCGTGGCAGCCAATATGGTATCGGTACAATTCGACAGCTTTCCTTCGACGGAAACTCAAGACAGTGTGGTCCCCATCCCTCTGGCAACAATGGAGATTGCTAATCTTCTACCTCCCCGAGATCAGGCTGCTGGTCTAGTGCCCCTCACCACATCACGAGGGGAGGTCATGTTGGTCCATCCAGACTTGGTATCTGAAGTGACTCAGTCCACACCAGCTTCCATTTATAAGAAGAAGAGTGGAAAAGTCAGACCCTGCCGCACGATCTCGGCAGATACCGAAGAAGTCACAGCTGTCGTTACTCGGTCTGGGGCACAATCCTAACCTGCGGCTGATAGCCCGACTGAAGATCATCAGCCCGCCAGAACTGACGCTCTGGGACCTGCTCAGCCTCCGACGACCGACAAGCCTAGGCCGAAGGAGACTCGCTTTGACAAATCCCTCCGAAAAGAGGTACCGCAGGGGTTGGAAAAGCCCTACAACTTCGACATCTTGGCACAACTGGCCAATACACCGGCCAAGTTGTCATTATACGAGCTTCTGAGACTCTCAAAGGATGTTCGTACGGCTTTGAGCGATGCACTCCAAAATGCCGACGCGTACCTGGCTCAGGTCAACCTCACGGGAGAGAACCCACCTGCAGATCTCCAAGACAGCGCTTGTACGGGAGCGATGCCCAATATTGTCTTCACTCTGCAGGATATGCTCATCAAAACCAACCTGCACGATCTCCCGTTATACTACACTGGATACATCGGCGACGTAAAAGTGGATCGAATGCATATTGATCCTGGCTCTTCCATAAGTATTATCCCGAAGGGTCTGTTACATCATCTCCGTATCCCTATGCATCGCCTGACGCCTACAAGCACCGCCATCAGCGGTTTCAATTCGGGCAGGAGCTACCCAATTGGAGAGATTCGTCTAAAGTGTCAAATTGGCGATCTCCAGTCGGAAGTCACCTGTTACGTCATAGATGCAGACACTTCTTACAACATCCTCTTGGGGCACCCCTGGATACACGATTATATGATCGTGCCTTCCACACTGCACCAGTGCTTCAAGTATGTCGACAAACACGACTTCGTGAGGACAAAATTTGCCGACATCGATCCCTTCAAAGGGGTCGAATCCTACTACTCAGACTCCTGCCTGTACGAAAAGTCGAAGAGGCACCTTGGTGAAGGAGAGGTGCAAGTTCGTACCGAGTCAGCCACAGGATCAGAAGAACCTCTGACGATCCATCTCCAAGCTCGCAAACCTGGCAAGTCCGTACCCCTTACCGTCATTCTGCGTAAGGACGCGATCAGCCTCTCGGCACAAGAAGAGCAGATGATAATCCGGCTGCCAAGGTCTGGCCAAGTGCCAAGACCCACAACGGAGCCATTGACAATCAGGCTGCCGAGAGTCGGCCAGCCGCAAATGGAGAAGCTCAATCCCTACGACAAGCCAATGACGATACGCCTTCCCAAGAAGAGTCGTCACCCCGATACAAGGTCTGGGACCTCTAGCGAACCAACCACTCTCCGCCCAGCATCGAGTACCAAACTGGGGGTCGCTAGTCTGCCAACAACCCTACGCTCGGCTCTACTAGCTGAACCTCTGACGATCAAGCTGCCCAGGTCGTCCTCTCAGTCTTCGTTCATACAGGGGGTAGCCGAAGAGGAACCGGAGCTAGCCAAGTATGTGGCTGCCCACACTGATGTTTCCTCCGCAGATGATGTAATCCCGCTAGAAAAGATACCTTACTTCATCAATAAAGGGCTATCTTTGAACTACCTCGAGCTTAATAAGCTTTGTACAATGTATGCTATAGAACACGGTATAGGCACTCACCTACACACACAGGTGACAAATGTGTACACCGCAAACCAGCTTACTCCAGTGGAAGGCGCTTACCGCATAATCGAGGGAGGGGACCATCCAATCATCTTCGGCCGGAAGGACGATCTGCAGCCCTTCACCATAGAAGAAGTCGACCTTGAATCAGATGCCGGGAGACTGCCTCTGTATCTTTATAGCCCCCAATCCAAATATCTCATGCAAAAATAGGGGTATGATCTGGAGACTATGCCAGGCTTAAACTACGGCACTGGACGTCGATTACCTTTGAAGCCGACGGTCCCGGCTGGCAAACCACGGGACTACTATAGCAAGACTCGATGTGGATTAGGGTATGTTACACCCACAACGACCCCTGAAAGTTCAGATGAAGAATATGACTAGCATTCATATTCAACCGGGTCACCAACTTCTGACTCGGATACCATCATCGGAGACATATTCAGACAAGTCCTGTCAGTCAACATGGCATTCGCCGACGCGTATAAAGAAGATGAAGACATTCCCGAAATCTTCGAGCTAGAGCCGTGGGCCCAACAGTTAGATGCACAATGGGAATAGCGGTTCGATCAGAGAGAACCTCCTATTGAAGATAAGGTTATACAGGTCGACCTCGGCAGCGAATCTTCTCTAAAACCAATCTTCGTCAGTAAAAGCCTGGCAAACGAAGAGCAAGAATCGCTACTGGAGCATGTCAAAGAATATATTGATGTGTTTGCCTAGAGCTATGAAGACATGCCAGGACTAAACCCCGAGGTTG
Organism: Iris pallida; assembly: GCA_029216955.1. Lineage (NCBI taxonomy): Eukaryota > Viridiplantae > Streptophyta > Magnoliopsida > Asparagales > Iridaceae > Iris > Iris pallida. The sequence continues at coordinate 24,171,512 of JANAVB010021599.1, read as the reverse complement.
CCCTTCATAAGCTCAACATTCGTCCAGATGCAAAGCCAGTCAAGCAACAACAACGACGCTTCCGCCCGGGCATCATGGATGCAATCGAAGCCTAAGTCAACAAACTGATATCCAGCGGCTTCATACGTGAAGAGCAATATCCCGACTGGATCGCCAACATAGTACCCATCCTCAAGAAGAATGGGAAGATTCGAATCTGCATCGACTTCCGCAATCTGAACAAGATATGCCCCAAAGATGAATTCCCCCTCCCTATCATAGATATCATGATTGACAACACCTGCGGCTTCGAACGTATGTCATTCATGGATGGCTTCTCGGGGTACAACCAAATCAAGATGTCCTCTGACGACGAAAAGCATACATCATTTCGAATACCGATTGGCACATACTGCTACACAGTCATGCCTTTCGGTTTGAAGAATGCCGGTGCCATATATCAAAGAGCCATGGGTATCATCTTCAGAGACCACTTATGTAAGACGGTGGAGTGCTATATTGATGACATCGCCGTCAAGAGTCGCTGTAAGGGAGACCATCTGCAGGATCTAAGGACGGTATTCGACCTGATGCGAGCGCACAATTTGAAAATGAACCCTACGAAGTCCTTCCTGGGCGTATCCAGCAGAAAGTTATTGGGTTTCATCATCACCGCCCAGGGTATCCATGTAGACCCTGAGAAGACAGGCAATTATGGAGATGGGTCCCCCAAAAAATCTTCGCGAAATCAGAGGCCTTCAAGGGAGGCTAGCTTACATCAGAAGGTTCATTTCTAACCTCTCCGGGCGATGTCGATCATTCACCCATCTCATGAACAAAGGCGTCTCATTCGTATGGGACGAAGAATATCAGCGGGCCTTCGACAGCATCAAAGAATATTTATCGAACCCTCCAGTCTTGGTGGCCCTGGTTGCTGGAAAACCATTCCTGCTCTACGTACGCGCAATGGAGCATTCCCTTGGCACCTTGCTAGCACAAAATAACGATGCAGGCCATGAGCAAGCCATATATTACCTCAGTCGAATGATGATTGGGCCAGAGCACCGATACACCACCGTGGAAAAGGAATGCTTCGCCCTGGTGTTCGCCATTCAGAAGATGCGGCACTATGTCACTGGACAAACCATATATGTGATCTCACGAGTCAACCCTCTCAGAGTCCTCATGACTAAACCAGGAGCACTCAGCTCTCGCCTTGCTACATAGGCAATATTGCTGTCCCCTTATCATATGATCTTCGTTCCGCAAAAGGCTGTTAAAGGTCAAGCCCTGGCAGACTTTTTGGCAGCCCACCCAGGCTCGGAGTCGTCCAGAATATATGAAGAAATCCCAGATGAGATCGCCGACTCGCATGCAACCTCTCACGATGATATATGGCGAATGTTCTTCGACGGTGCTTCGAGAACTGAATCCAAGGGCAACAACGTCGTCGGAGTCTGGGTGGTGCTGGTTTCTCCTTCCGGACTGGTGATCAATCGCGCCTACTCCCTCACGGAACCATGCTCTAACAATGTGGTCGAGTACAATGCTTTAGTCATTAGCCTCCAACTTGCAAGAGAGATGGAGGTAGAATATCTTGAAGCATACGGCGATTCACAATTAATCGTCAATCAGATCCGGGGTTCATACGAAGTCCGCCACGAAGACATGATCCCCTATCACCAAATAGCGATCGACATCATCTCGTCGTTCGAGGGGTTCTTCATCGAGCATGTTCCCAGGCTCTGAAATATCGAAGCCGGTGCCTTAGCAGGCCTGGCCGCTTCCCTAGCAGTGCCAAATCATACTCATCAATCGGTAGATGTGATAGGCCACGAACTGGTCTGTCCCAAGAACAACGTTCAATTCGTGGCGAGTTATTCCGCCCAGACGATCGACGAAGTCCCAGACTGGAGACAACCATTCATTGACTTCGTAGTCTACGACATCCTGTCCGAGAACCCAAAGGAAGCCACCTCCATTAGACAGCATTCTCTCAGATTCTTCTACGATACAAAGACAAAAATGCTGTATCGTCGATCCTATGATGGATTATTGCTTCGGTGTCTGTCAAACGCAGAAGCCAAAAAAGCCGTATATACGACAAGCTCATGACGGTGTCTGTAGGGCCCATCAGCCTGGCCCTAAATTGCAAGACTGCCTTCGCCGAATGGGCTACTGCTGGCCCACGATGGTAGCAGATGTAATAGACTATGCTAGAAAGTGCAAAGCTTGCCAAGTCCACGCGGACTTTATCCACCAACCATCCGAGTTTCTACATCCGACAGTGGCATCCTGGCCATTCGAAGCATGGAGGATGGATATCATTGGTCCAATCACTCCACCTTCCTTCCGAGGACATCGCTTCATACTCGCAATCACAGATTACTTCTCCAAATGGGCGGAAGCTGTCCCGCTTACAGAAGTAAAGACATCAAACGTGATCAGCTTCCTTAAGCATCACGTCATATATCACTTTGGACTGCCCCGAAGGATCATCCACGATAATGGTCCGCAGTTTGTAAGCCACGCCTTCTATCGGTTCTGCGACAAGCACCGTATCCAGAATATTGCTTCGACGCCATACAATCCAGCAACGAATGGGTTGGCAGAAGCGTTCAACAAAACCATTATCAAGTTACTCAAGAAGTTCGTGTCGTCCAATAAACACGACTGGAACGAGAAGTTTGGTGAATGCTTATGGGCGTACCGTACCACAGTCCGAACGGCCACAGGGAACACACCATTCTCCCTGGTGTACGGGAGTGAGGCAGTTCTCCCATTGGAGACTCAAATACCCTCACTCCGTGTCGACCTCACTTATCAATTGACGACGGATGATAACTACCGACGCCGACTACAAGAGTTAGAGGCCTTAGATGAAAAGCACCTCCTGGCTCAGCAACGAATTGAGCTATACCAAGCACGCATCTCCGGAGCCTTCAATAAGAAGGTTAAAATTAGAACATTCCAGGTGGGCGATCTCGTTCTGGCAGTCCGAAGGCCGATGGTCATGAGTCACAAGACCGTCGACAAGTTCCAGCCAAAATGGGAAGGTCCATTTATCATCGAGGCTGTATTCTCCAACGGTGCTTACCGTTTCGTAAAACAAAATAGAGACTTGCTCATGTTGCCCGTCAACGGCAAGTTCCTAAAGAAATATTATGTCTAAACGACACATTCCAGATCACTGAGTCATGTACCCGCTGGTGCCGCTGAACTCACATCCACAACATTCCAGATTATCGAGTTATGTACCCGCTGGTGCCGCTGAACTCACATCACAACATGTCAGATCATTGAGTTATGTACCCGTTGGTGCCGCTGAACTCACATCCACAACATTCCAGATCATTGAGTTATATACCCGCTGGTGCTGCTGAACTCACACCGACAACATTCCCAGATCATTGAGTTGTGTACCCGCTGGTGCTGCTGAACTCACATCCACAATTATCGAGTTATGTACCCGTATGTGCCTCTGAACTTACATTCCGGTCACTCTTTTATATAGTAAGTCATGTATGACCATACCTATGAACTTTCTTCCTGAAAGAGATCCTCCCTCATGATCCACTACCCACACTCCCAGTGCACAAAAAAGGGTAACAGATCCACAAATTTCTAAAACGGTCATATCCTCATTACCTCTGAGTCGTTTCACTTCCGCCAAAAACAAATCACCCCTTTACATAGAACTTCCATGTCCTCATTACCTCTGAGTCGTTCTATGTACCCTCCTTCATTGAGCCCACTCCTGTCATGTCCTCATTACCTCTGAATGGGAAGGCTCCGTCGAAGAAACCTTCATGCTTGCCATGTCCTCATTACCTCTGAGTAAGTATGATGATTCCCTTTCGACTTATTATCCGTACCCACTACCGGAGTACGCCAAGGATAATAGGTCCACAAATATTCTCCGCTGAGTCCGCTCCTGCCATGTCCTCATTGCCTCTGAGTAGGAAGACTCTACGATAAAACCTCCGTACTTGCCATGTCCTCATTACTTCTGAGTAAGTATGTTGGTTCTCTCCCGTCTTATTATCTGTACCCTGAACCAGGGTACGCCAAGGGTAATAGGCCCATAAATGTCCTCTGTTGACCACAAATATCCTCCGTTGAGTCCACTCCTGCCATGTCCTCATTACCTCTGAGTAGGAAGACTCCAGGGTAAAACCTTCATACTTGCCATGTCCTCATTACCTCTGAGTAAGTACGTTGGTTCCCTTTCATCCTATTATCCGTATCCTAAGTCGGGGTACGCCAAGGATAATAGGCCCACAAATGTCCTTTGCTAAGTCTCGTAGTACAGGCCCACCATTCCTCATCATGCCCCGGGAGCCCAGCTGCTCTATGGCATTCTATCTCCCGATACTTGAAACATCCACAACAACATGACCATGGAACCGTTCCAAGTATCCCCAATCAAACTTGTTACCCGTACCTAAAACCAAGGTATGCCAGGGGTAACAGGTCCATAAACAAGTCCCCCATGCGGGGCCCACATCACCACAATACCACAGGCACAATAAGTAATCTAAATGAAGGGTAGAATGGAAAGTACTCTTTATTTGAAAGACGAAAAAAGCATTACATGTTTTGGGACCACGTCCCTCTCAAAGAGAAAAAGAAAAGAAAACAGAAACAAGAAAAGGCCGACTATAGTCTGGCATTACACAACTCCAAAAGGCGGTTTCTCACCAAGGTAGTCCCTCGCTCAAGCCGCTGCCTAGCTCGGCGCTCGACCTCCTGGGACAACTGCTCCGCATCATTCAAGTACACATATGCCTGCCAATCATTTTCCATCTTCTTCAAAGCAAGTTCCAGATTGGCAGAAGCTCTACTAAACTTGTCAGCCTCCTGAATAGCAACCTCTTTCTCAGTACGAGCAGCTTCGAGCTCGGACTCCAGGAAGGCCAGCTTTCTCTGAAGCTCGAGAATCTGCTCTCGGGTGTCAGTTACCCCGCGGGAGGCAGTCGCTTCCCGAGTCACACAATCTTCAGTGCGACGGCTCCATTGATCGTACAACTGAGTCAAATTCCGGCGATCCTTCAATATAGCTGGCTTGAGCAATTCCCGAGCAACCTCACCTTCTCTACCGTGGTTGTGAGGAAAGTACGCTCTTGATCTATTTCCATTGATAGATCAGCTTGTCGTAGTACGCAAAACTGGGCCACAAGACGATCGGCCTCTAACAGCTTAGGCTCCAGAAGCGCCGCGAGTCCCGTCCCACCGGGAAGTGTTCTAAGGATATTAATTTGGCCACCGGCGCATTGATGGGCCATAGCAAAGGGAGTCCCCCTCTCCACAGCTGCCTCAATCCCCCTCTTCAGGTGGCGGTGGAAACTGTCGACCACATCCTGGGACACTTCATCCAAAACTTCTGTAGAGGACGACGTCAAAGGGAGTGTGGCAGACAATACCCAAGGAGTAGCCTCAGAACTTGCCGTCCCTGCCACCAGGAAAACGAATTTTGTGCGAAAAGATGCATGAATGGCAGCTAGCTCCTCTTCCGTCGCCCGAAGAGCCTGGATACTTGGCAGAGCGGAAAGGTTAACTCCCGAAACCCTATTCGCAGAGGAGGACGTAGAAAGCGTCGTCCCTTGCCCCAGCTGTGCTATCACCAGGGCTCCCGAACTTGACCCAGTTGGAGGCCCCTCAGTATAGGTTGGAAAAGAAGGAGGCACACGTGCTTCCATCAGATCCCCTCTGGTAAAGTCTGCCCCGGTAATATCCGTCACCGAAAATAAAGGGGTGGGACCTGCACGTCCAAAGCAATCATTAATCCACGAAGGACAGGATGATAGAGCAAATAGGCCTCCTCACAAGTTAAGAAGCTGGTTTATCTTACCAGGGGAAGAGCACGGAGGCTGCAGCTCGTTCGAAGCTGGTATGGTCTCCCCACCCGTGGCCTCCAACTCAAATTCAACTGGTTCTTCTGCCCCAGCCACCCCTAAAGGGGAGCCAGCCAGGTCAGTGTCATCCTGTTGAAATTCAGCTATCTCAGGGACAGGTGCAGTAGAGCCCCCGTCCCTATGGGTTGAGGTTTCAGCAAGGTGAGACTCCCCGGCCGCCTCCAGAAGAACCCAACAGAAGTGATGGTGGTGCACATATCATTGATCAAAGTGGACAAGGCCGGATCGACCTCAGCAATCGAGTCCCGAGAAGCAGACTCCTCTGACGCCTACAAAGAGCAAAAGAAAAAAGAAAAAAAGATGATTAGGCCATAACTTAGAAAAAGAAGGAAAAGGCAGTTGAAATTCCAATCACCTCAAAAATATCATCAACATCAATAAACAGCCTGCGACGTCTTACTGCAGCCCGCTTTGTGGGGTAGGTCCTGCCATCTTCAGTAGACAGGTGCCTGCCTTGTTTGCACGAAGCACCAGGTACAGCAGATAGATGATCCTCCATCTCTTTGTTTGGCACAGTAGGAGGCTGGTCCCCCACCTCCTCGTCCGAAGAGTGCGACGAGTCATCAGCGTCCTACTCGTCATCCTCTTCGTCCGCCCTAGTGGACTCCGATTCTGGCACATGAACCCTATTCGCCCCTCTCTTTCTCTTCCTGGAACCCTCGGGCTTCTCTGCCAAGCCGGTCCTGATAATGAAGCTGGTGTTCATGTCAAAATTCACGGGAGATTTGCTCGCCGCAACATGATAAAGGGCCGCCATGTACAAAATATCCCCTTGCGTATTAGCGTCGGGGACCAAGAAGCTAGCCCGGGTATGAACCGTATTGTAATAATGCCACGCCCGGATACCGTCAAGGACACTGCCCTCGAAACCTAGGCAAGCACTAGGGAAGTCAAGGAACAGCTGACTATACCCGAATTGACGAGAAAACCTACTGGGCAAATAAGGCTCCAGGTATACGTTATTTCGGTAACGATATACTAGGTGCGCGGGACGAATGTTGCGCAGCCAAAGAAGCATCTTCTCAGATAAGCGCTGGGGAGGTTCAATGCCATCAACGTGTACCCCTCTCACTTCTCTAGGGGTAAATTGAGGAAGAGACACAAAGAAGTCGGGCCCGTTAACTCTCGCCAACGCCCTCCGACAAGACGACATGGTGTCGTAATCCCAAGACTGATGACAGTATCGAAAAAGGAAGGCGTCATCAGCAGTAACATCATCCGCTGTTCCGGGCCTCATCAACGACCGGTAATACATCAATAACCACCCCATGAGATAATGTTATGGTATCTCTATCCGCTCAAAGTCCAGCGTCGTCTGGCGAGCAATGACTTTAGATGAAAAGGCGTGGAGGCCGTGGTGTATGCTACACACCATAGCCGAAAGAAGGGCCAGTCTGACTTTGAAGACCAGCTTCACAGCCGGGAGAATGAAGTGGCGGCTGATCCTTTCAGTAGAACCTGCCCCTCCCGAGACTACGCAATTCCGTAGCCATACCATCAAGAACCCGACCAAGATTGCTTTCTCAGACATCTGCCGGGTACCGTAGTAGAAATAACTGAAGGAGTCAGTGCGACTCCCAAATCTATCGCGGGTGGACCTCGACCTTTTGGCATTCAACATCAGGCCCTTTACTTCCGCCTGGGTTTGGGGACCTCGAGAAGAAACCCGATCGGAAGGATATAATTTGAAAAGATACGCGACCCAGGCCGTAGTATGGGGGCATTCCCTTCTGAACTAATATTCTTCTTGAGAGAAGTCTGGTGACAGATGCTATGGTGGCACAGCAGTTTCCGGTACACAGTGACGAAACCCGAGAATTGTCGATCCAGATCATCGAATTCCTCGTTCGTTGGGGTGTATACTTCAAAGGCCTCGCCCCCCCTACGGCAGCTTAGAAATAGCATGCATTTCATGGAGAGCAAGTCCCAACTCCCCTCCGGGCGCGAAGAAAGTCCCCGTACGCCGGCTATACATCTCTAAAAGGGCCATGAACAGCGGCTTGTTGATGGACAATCCGTAACAGGTGCCCCGAATGGCATAGTAAAGGTCAATCTTCCGAAGGAATTCCTCGTAGTTCCTCAGGATCCATGAGGAAAGATTGGCCCATGTAGGAATGGGGTTTATCTAATTCAGCAGCGACAACCTGCCCACAGGATAAGACCCCTTGCGAGCGAGTTGATTCAGGAAGGTATCAGCTCGAGTAAAAGTGAAGTTGGGACCAGACACGTTTATAAAAGTACCAGGAATCAGCCCCATCACACTCCGACTAACTGACTCCCTACTTGCACATGCTGACCTAATACTCATATTATAGTAGATGTTGCCCACGAACATCCCCGGTTGGGTTGGAGTTAGAGAGCCCGCCATTTTTCCTGCTCAACGGTACCATATTAAACTATGAGAGAGAAAAATATCGTTCCAACTCGGGAACATGGATCTCCACCCCGTCCACAATAAAGTCCCAGTTCTCAGAAACGTCCAGCATTCGGGAGTTCTTTATGGATAAAGCATCTCCAAAGAAAAAAGCTGGTTTCAGATATTCTCCGTTCAGTTTCTCCGAATTCATCATAGTACAAAGAAAGTGGGAAGGCTGGTTGTTGATGGCAGCCACCCTCTCCAAAGGCTCATTAGGGGAAAGTTGATCCGTCACATGTCGAATTAGGCCGTCAAGCCGCACACCCACGACAAATTGAGCTGAACCCACTAGAAGCTCTCCTGCCGGGTTGGTTGGGAGGTTCACTGGAAAAGGACAAAAGAAACAGGATTAAAAGATAGGATAAAACGAAACCACTTAAAGTTTTTCAAGAAGAAGTTTCTATGAGCCTATGCGGCTCGGGTCAACGAAGCCTTATACGGCCCAAATTTAGCTGGGTTTCATGCGGCACGGCTCCAATAGAGCCTATGCGGCTCGGGTCAACACAGCCTCATACAGCCCAATTCAGTTGGGAGTTCCATGTGACACTGATTCGATAGCTTATGCAGCTCAAATTAAAACTTATGCGGTTCTATCACGCAGAAGAGTTTATGCGGCGCGACACAGCAAAATTCTATGCGGGCCAGTTTGTCAGGAACATATGCGGTTCCGCTCAAAGGAGGTTCCATGCGGTTCAAATCCTGAAGCACTCCTGCGGCTCAAATCTTTCTCAATGCGGCTCAAACATAGGGCATGCCCTATGCGGCTCGAATATGAGAGGGTCATGCGACCCATACAACATATGCGGCTCCATCATGGTCGAGCTTGGGCGGTTCAATGAAAACGAAGGATGAAGGCTTGTGCATATGTTATACAACAGAGCCATGGGTCCTTGGGGTTCAAAGTATTCAAATCCATTTCTTACCCTTGAAAGCAGGGTGAACATCAGGGTGCACTTCGGGCACGGCGGTCGACGAGGAAGCTATTTTCTTACCCTTTGCAGCAGCAGAGGCGACCTTAGAAGACTTGGAGGCCATTTTCGACGGTCGGAGAAGGAAAGAAAGTAGAGACTGCAAGAGTTGGGGACGAAAGAGAAAGTAAAGAAATCTCTCCTACTGAACTCGTCCCTATTTATAAACAAAAGCAGGGCGTTTCGATTCTCGTGTAAACACAAAAAATCGACCCTTCGGTTATCGAGGAGAGCCGCCTAAAATGAAGGCCAAACACCTGAGATCCTCTCCCGAAAAGTAGCCTTAAAACTGACAGCAGAACAACAGCATTTAATACAAAAGATCTTCGTACGTGGCAGGATGGCGTGGCGAGGAGCTCATGCGGCCCAAAAGTCCCTACGGCTGATTGACTAAATACAGCTGAGACATCCATGCGGCCGAGACACCCATGTGATCGAGACATCCATGCGGCCAAGACATCCATGCGGCTAGGACATCATATGCGGCTAGGAGAATTTATACATGGTCATGCTTCTTATTCAAAGTATTTCAATTTTGCTAATTGAAAACTTTAAAGGGGGTCTTGTAAAAGCATAGAAAAGAATAAAGAAAGATCCATGCGGCCAGAGAGCCCCATGCGGCTCAGAGAGTTCATGCGGCTCAAGTATCCATGTGGCTCGAGTATCTATGCGGCTCAAACAAGTTCTATACGGCTCAGAGAGAAGCCACGTGGCCTACAAACAGCTCTTCCGATTGTCCTTTACTACATTAAATGCCTTGACGGCTGACAACTCTGACAAGGTGACCGTTCTGACACAAAAATATCATTATGACACCCTCATAATGACGAACTCCTAGGGAAGCGAAGAAAATCTCTGACACGATCCCCCGAGATTCAGAAACTGTCATGCGGCCTTGACACGTGGACAGTCGTATGCGGCTCAAGTAGAGACCATCCTATGCGGCCCAAGCGGAGGCTCCCCCATGCGGCCCAAGCGGAGGCTCCCCCATGCGGCTCATGAAGACTAGCCCCTTGCGGCTCACTAAAACTGTCTTTATGCGGCTCACGAAGACTAGCCCCATGCGGCTCATGAAGACTATCTTCATACGGCTCACGAAGACTATCTTCATGCGGCTCACGAAGACTATCTTCATGCGGTTCACGAAGAAGGCACCCATCATGCGGTCATCCACACTCATACGGCTCAAATTATTACCATGCGGTCCAAATGTTCAGGGGGCCACTCTCAGGCAGCCTTGACACGTGGCCAGCCTTATGCGGCCCAAATTTCTGCTGTGGCTTGCGGTTACGACACGTGGCATTATAGCAAGGCACGTGACATCAAATTGATCGAAATTCCTCAATAAATTCCAATAAAATATTGGGATCAAATCAGATCATTTGCAAACAAGCAAATTAATGACACGTGTCGAGAAATCCGAGGTTGGCATGGCAAATCAGGAGGATTTATGTCAATCATCATTAATTACCCACAAAAGATTTGATGCAATCACATTTATTGCTCAAATCTCGTATATTCAAGATGAACGGCCCAGATCCAGTGATCCTTAGCCGCCGACTTTTAAGAATGGGCAATCATTGCAAACCCTAATGAGGCCCCCACTCTTATAAATAGTAAGGTGCCATTCCCTTACGAAGACACATACATACACAGAGAGAGATATACAAAGCGACATATACAGAGAGAGACATAGAGAGCCAGAGATCCAGAGAGAAAATATTCAAAGCTTTGAAAGAAGAGCATTTCTTCATCAATGCCAAGCAGTTCTTCTACAGAGCCAAGGCTGCACCCGATCGTCCAAGGAGTAAGGCAGAGCTGCCGTCGCTTTCCCGAGCCTCTACCATCACCCCACAGAATCTAAAATAAACAATTGTACTTAGATTGATGTACCTAGGTTTTCGTCCCTAGGCTTTCTTTGTACAAGCGAGTTTGTATTGTGAAGTAAAAGTCCAGTCCTCCGATAATTGTTCTGCTCTTTTATATTTCATGGCAAACACATGTATGTTGGTGATATTTAATTTGTTGGTATTTTTATTGAGTACATGTATGATATTTAGTTATAGACTGTTATGATGGGAGATTGTTATTCATCTATTAGTTATAGACTGTTATGATGGGAGACTGTTAATTGTGATGATATCTGCGACGGGGATGACAAATATACCTACGCTGGGTTATAAGCGATGATCTGATATACAAAGGAGGTGCTGTCCAAATTTTAAAAAAATATAATATGTATTTTTGTGATGATGTGTGCCTGTGTTTACAGTGAATGTGAAATACAGTGTTCGGAACCATCGACAGTTTCGATTACTGTTGTATGTTTTATCTTGGATAGAAAGAGCAACAGTTCAGAGTGTACTTCTGAGAGCTTTATTTTCACGTCCTTCACTTTCTCGGGACGTCGTAAAGGATCCCGAGAAGGTGAAGGACGTGAGGAGGAAGCTTTGAGAAGTGAACCCTGAACTGTTGCTCTTTCTATCCAAGATAAAACATAGAACAGTAAGCGAAACTGTCGATGGTTCGAATACTGCACTTCACACACACACTGTAAACACAGACACACAGCATAACAAAAATAACAAAAAAATTTAATTTTTTTTATAACATCTGCGACGTATAGCGACGTTCTGCGACATTTTGCGACATAAAGAACACGTCGCTATACGTCGACAAATAGTGACGTAACGTCGTTATACGTCACTATACTGCTGACGTTGCATATGACCATCTGAGAGCTGACGTCGCTAAAGTTGTCGCTAGGCGTCGCTAAAATGCTGACGTGGCTGCCATGCCATGTCATGATATATAAAGTTGATGGCGTCGCTAAGTGGTCGCCCTACGTCGCTATAGTGGCGACGTATGATGACGTCGCTATATGTCGCTAATGTTGCGACGTCTAGCGACACTAAACGTGACGTCGCAACTAGCGACGAATTGCGACGAAATTGTAATCTGCGACAAGCCTATACGCGACATCCAATTTTCGTCGCTAAATACGTCGCTAATAGAAATTAGCGACGGATTTTCCTTTTTAGCGACGTATTCGGACGTCGCTAAAAAGGGTTATTTTAGTAGTGACCACACCACAATATATATACAATAACATCTAAAATAGTCCATATATATATATATATATATATATATATATATATATATATATATATATATATATATATATATATATATTCCATATATATATATATATATATATATATATATATATATATATATATATATATATAATATATATATATACATGACTTGTAGGCCAAAATTACATATATACATACATAGGAATCCACATGAAAACTAATTGGGACACCTTAACCATGGCTAACCTATCCTCATTCATGTTCAAAACTGAAATTAGGAATCAAAATAATCTATTGGTCATTTCTACAAACACTTGGTGTGTCACCCTCAGAATTTCTCTATGGGTGGCACAAAACCTATCCCAACTTCCTAATGAGGACTTAATAAATCATTCCTAAGGGTGGTCCTTGCATAGGGGTGGGTACTTATGGGTTCAAAACTAATAATATGCATTAAAAATATGAATTTAGAGAGTGTTTTACCTATTGGGAGTTATATCCCAATGATCTTTCAAATGGACACGATTTCGACCCGAGAATCCCTTGCAAATGGAATCTCCTCCTTGCTCTTTGCTTCCCACTGCTAGTAGGCACCCTATCCTTGATGGATTGAGAGGAATGAGTGAATTTGGAAGAGAAATCAAAGGTGGTTGCTCTCAAGTTAGAGAAGAACACCAAATTGGGGGAAAATAGAGGCTACTTGGAATGAAATGAAATGGAGAGGACCCCCCGTCATGGCCGGCCATGATAGTTAGGTTAGGGTCAATGGGAAATGTCTAATTAGCCCCTAATAGGTTCCCTCTTGGTTAATTAGGTGAATGCAAGGATTTGGGGTCAAATGGGTCAAAGTTCTAATCTCTAAATGAGTTAATTAGTCATGTAGGATTAGCATAATTCCACTAGCCTAATGAGTTAGGTTTGTAGGCTATGCCTAGCTAATTCTTGGGCTCCGACTAGTGTCTAAGCAAACTGGACCACTAACATAAGTCAAAACTAGATGAGTCTCTAACCCGACTGAATAATCCCCAAAAATATAATATTAAATAAATAAATATTCACAAAATATAGGATATGGAAAATGACAAATTTACCCTTATTTTGAAAACTGGTAGTGACAAATCTACCCCCCTTAAAATAATTTTGTCCTTGAAATTAGAGCAAACAAGCACAGAAAACACAAGCAGAAAACAAAGAGAAAAAAATACCTCAAGGCTCGAAGAGATAAGAGAAACGCTCATGTATGTCGTCCTCCCTCTCCCAGGTAGACTCACCTAGAGAGTGGTGCCTCCATGCAACACGAACCAAGGGTATAACTTGGTTCCAGAGCACCTTCTCCCGACGATCCAGAATCTCTACAGGCTGTTCTGGATAGTTGAGAGTAGGCCCCACCACTATCTTGGAATGATCTAATACATGGCTAAGATCTGCCATGTATCGCCTCAGCTGCGACACATGGAACACATTATGAACTTCCTTAAGCGTATGCGGCAAGTCAAGTCAATAGGCTACTGCACCGACCCTTTCAAGGATAGTGAAAGGCCCGATGTAGCGCATACTAAGCTTCCCGCCCAGGCCTGTAAACCCCCTAAAAATTTAGTATTTATTTTAATTTATATTTAAAGCTTGGTATTGATTTCCTCTTCTGTTTGGTTGGCAAAAATAAAATAAAATAAATTAGTTATGTTTTGAAGACTAAGGTTATTTAAAAAAGTTATGAATAATTCTTATTTTACTTTCCAATATATTATTTTTATTTATTTATTTTCATGCAAGCTATAGGTATTTTGATTTTATTACACACAAGTGTATCATATATATGTATACAAAACTGTTAAAAAAGGGAAAACCAATGGAGTACTGTTTACGTGAACAGTACTCATCTCCTCCCTGACATACGCGAGTACAGCCAAACGGTCGAGAGAATTCAAATCTGATTCTCCTCAATCCTTCACCAATTCGTTTCATTTTTTTTGTATGAGTCTATCTAGGATTCTCTATGAAACCGACCTATCAATCCAAATCAAAATCCTGATACAAAATCGAATTTAATTAGGATTTAAATTCGATATATAAGCCGACCCCGATAGCAACTTCACGAAAAACCTAGACAATTTTCCATCTGATAACTCGAACGGCAACCCTAGAGAACCCCGACCCCCTTGTGTGCAACCCCGGTCATCTGCACACCGCCATCCGTTACCAAGTCGCCGGAGATACGCTCAAACCCGACGGAACAAGACACCGTGTTCTGATAACGAGGCCGCGAGGTAACCCCTTTCGACCCTATGTTCCTTCATGTGAACTAAATCGATTTCAATTCTATGAAGTTCTATACGAATCCTATATGACCCTCTTTGAACCCCTTCAAAATGATTCATGTATAACTTATTAGTTTGAGCAGAAACTTGACACGATTTTGGGAAAAGCCTATTCAAAAAGTTGACTGTAGGGCTGTCCAGAACCCTGACTTGGAAGGGTAATCCTGACTCACACACTTAGAATTTTTCCAAAACAAATTGAAACAGTAGAAGACAACATATACGAGAGTAGAACCCGACTTGCAGAATCTGATTTCATTAATTATATGTAAATATAATTGGTTGAGAACATGCACGAAAACTATTTCAAAAACTGTGAATTTTATAAAAACTTCTCGATATGGCGTGCGCCCCGACAAACCGGGGGAAGTGGTCACAAACTATACGCATCGAAAGGCACGTATGGATGTTGCCTATGTGTCGTAACTGATGGAACTTAATTTTGCTGCGCGTGCACGACGAAATCAGTGCGTATCCGTTAAGATACCCCCTTATAGACCTTTTGCAAACATGGCCATAACTTCGTGTACGTTCATCGTATCGAGGCAAAACTTGCGCCAATATGACCGTATCAAAATTTTGGTCCTGTTTGCCAAGTTTGGTCCGATTCTGAGACAATTGACCGGATCGCCGTTTTATGGGCCTCACGATCCAATCTAACGGACAAAATTGTGCATGGCCTACCGGAATCCAACTTTGGACATACGGTTGAGTTTGTCTTCTCAAATCAGACCCATAGACATGTAGTTTGACGACTTTAGAGACCATAGATATTGGCACGCGTTTCAATACAAAATGGGTCCAACGACGAATATCGTTTTGATACGAAATTATAATTTTGCCCTGTTCCAGTATTTAACTTTTGGACAGGCATTTCCTAGATATATCTTTTACATCGGGAACGTTCTTGATGTTTGTTTCAGCATCCGGAGCCGTTCGTGGATTTTGAGTTTGTTACTGACGCTTCTGATTGCTGGATTTGCCATTCATGCACCACCATGTAAGATACCTTGCCACCTTACTCTGTGATTTACTTATTCTTATTTTCAGTTATTTATGTTCAGCATTACTTATCTATTGTTAGTATTATATCATTGTGTGTCCAAGTCACACTTGGGTACAAGCGACTCTATCGGTCATTTTACTACTTTTGGTTTTTTTCTCTTGTATTGACTTAGCCTAGTGACCCCCCAGTTATGATGAGATATTGGTATACCTCATACGGCCTTGACGTATGATCATCACGAGTTATGAGTCACATGTAGGACACGTACTCGCGTAGTCGGCTAGCCACCGATACGTATGAGGTGTGCGACGGTTAGGAGTAACTGCCAATAGAATTACATACTAGTGGACTTGGCAGTTAATATAGGTTCCTATGGGACATGGATGTAACCCTATTAGGCATTGGATAGGGAGGATAGTTTTTTAACGTATGGGCCATGTATGCACTTTTCTATTCCTGATCCTGCTGGCCTATGACATTCGATGAATGTTATGCTTTGAGGTCCCTGGTATCCCTTGAGGGAGCATACCGATTCCCCTGTAGTCAGAGTACCCATGCGTTGAAGGTTTGTTCTTAATTGCATTATTACTGTAGAACTAGTAGGCACCCTATTGCATGCATCCCTTTCTTTTCTATTATATACCACAGTTTATATGGCATGGTGTTTTCTTGTATTTTGTTACATCCCTCTGAGGACCTGGTTATCTCTCCAAGGTTAGACGATTTCTCACAGGAGTATGGAGCGGCACTGGATCCTTCATACATCAATAACGAGGCATCTCTTGCTGATATCTAGTTTATTTATTCATTGAGACATTTAGTGGGCATTTTTATATCTTTTTCTTTCTATTTTGCGGAGGTTGGACTCCGATCATTTGAGACTATTTTTCATAGATGTTTGGAGTGGGTATGTCCACCCGACTATCTCTTAATACACTTATTTATTTTGGACTCTTATATCTTCTGTGTTGAGCTGTGATGAGATGAGATTATTATATTCTGGCCTGTGATTATTTTATATATACAGCTTATGTATTTATACGAGGATTCCATATATTGGAGTATTCTTCGTATATGTGCATCTGACATGTCTACGTACTTGGTCCTAAGTATTTTGGGACTGGGGCGTTACATGTTTTTGTGGTGGCCCATGCAGGTCACAAAATATTATTGGGTTACATGACTGTGCCCAACAAGCCTGCATATAGGAATAGGAATAGTATCTCATCCAGAACTATTACCTCCTTTGACTTCTAATCTTTTTAAAATTTCCTTTGACTACTTGAATTACCTCATATCTAACCTTTCGTAATATCATCCTACTTTCTTCGTGCCAACAGTATGAATCTAAGAAGCGAACGCTCTTCTGCCTTGGCCCTCACATCGGGTAAAGAGGCTAACCTAGAGGGACATAATCCTCCGATGACTCCGATAACACCGTACCAGCCAGGACAGTCGCATCCTACTACGACTCCGAAGACGGTGCACCCAGAGATCGTATCACCCCCAGTCAGCCAGGCTGGGCAGACCACTACCGTGCCACCGGGAGGGAATGTACCACTACCTCCACCACCACCATTCCTTCAGCAGTTTCTACCATAGTCGGGACCTCAGATGCCTCCACCACCGACTGACGGGAGCCCTACTTTCCAGTTCATGTATGCCATGATGCAAGCACAGTGGCAGCAGACTGAGCTGATGAGACAGGCTATGATGGCAGCAGTGGCTAGGCCTCCATCTCCACCTCCGGCACTGGTACCAGTACCAGCATTGGCTCTGCATCCTTATGAAGGCTCTATCAAGAACTTTACAGACATGAACCCCAAGCCCTTCAGAGGTACGGAGAAGCCACTAGACGTGTCTCAATGGCTTATTAGCACGGAGAAGCTACTGAAGGCATCCCAGTTTCCAGCTCAAGATTGGATGACAGCAGTGGACCTACTATTAAAAGATAATGCTCACCACTGGTGGAAGGCGGAAGAAAGACGATTAGGCACTGGGATCACCTGGAAGCAGTTCTATGGTCTATTCTATGAGAGATTCTTCTCCATTCATGTTCGAGACGGTCTTTATGACCAGTTCCTTCATCTGAAGCAAGGAAGCATGTAGTTGATGAGTACGACTCAAAGTTCAATCGCCTGAGTAGATTTGGTGCGGGATTGATCTCGACAGAGTTAGAGAAGGCGAAGAGATTCCATCAGGGGCTTGCACCAGACCTCAAGTCTTATACGACTACACAGTCTTGAGTCTCCCATTCAGCTGTCTTGGAAGAAGCCCGTGCTCAGGAGATTCTTCGCAAGGAGCAGCAGCAGACATCGAGGCGCCATACACCAGCAGTTACACCGGCTAGAGCTACTCAGGGTGGACCTATCAGGAGACCCACGGGACAGTTCCAGCAGAGGCCCATACCTTATCAGAATCCTACTTGCAACTATTACGGGAAGCAGGAACACCTCTTGAAGGACTATTGAACTCGATTTGGAGCATGCTTGAGATACGGGTCAGGACAACATAAGGTGAAGGATTGACCGGAGCAACAGTCCTTAGTTTATGCCCAACAGAACCCGAGACCGACAACCCCAACACTTTCAGCACCTCGGCCAACAGCAAGAGCACCTCGTCCACCATTACCACCCCAGTCAGCACAGTTCGAGAAGGCCAGAGCTCAGGGCCCAGGACAGAATTATGGGCAAGCATTCTCACTAGTTGTTGAGCATATAGAGACAGAGGCAGAGGTTATAGCAGGTATAGGTTTAGTTGCTTTATTTCCTACCATTACTTTGTTTGACACAGGAGCCACTCATTCATTCATAGCTACTAGTTTTGCCACTAGATACAGTATTCCCATCACACCCTTATCTAAGAATATTAGAATCCTCATTGGAGGAGGAGTTGTACCTGTTAGTGGTATTTGTAGACTTTGTCCTGTAGTGATATGTGGTAGAAAGATGAAAGTAGGACTTCTTGTGTTACCTATGCGGACATTCAACGTGGTTCTCGAAATGGGCTAGTTGATCCAGCATTTTGCCCTTATAGACTGCCATAGGGGCAGTATCGTCTTTAGACCACCGAATGCGATGGAGTTCGAGTTCACTAAGGAAGAAGGAGAGAGTTGTGATGCACCCACATTAGGGACTCACATGATGATGCAAGACACCCCTCAGCACCCTGTCATATCTGAGTTCGAAGATGTATTCCCCGAGGATTTACCAGGACTACTACCCGACCGAGACATCAAGTTTTTTATTGAGCTTATTCCGGGAGTCGAGCCTATTTCATCTCAAGTTTATCGACTAGCACCCAAGGAGTTGGTAGAGATGAAGACGCAGATAGACGACTTATTGAAGAAAGGCTTTATTCGTGCCAGTGCGTCACCATGGGGAGCATCCATTCTTTTTGTACCTAAGAAAGACGGGACAGTGCGTATGTGTATCGACTATAGAGCTTTGAATGCAGTTACGACGAAGAACAAGTACCCTTTGCCGTGCATAGATGATCTATTCGATCAACTGAGTGGAGCAAAAGTATTCTCCAAGATTGACTTACGATCGGGCTATCACCAACTGAAGGTTCAGAAGGAAGATATTCCGAAGACGGCACTTCGATCGAGGTATGGACACTACGAGTTCTTGGTCATGCCTTTCGGTTTGACCAATGCTCCCGCGGTTTTCATGAACTTAATAAACAAGATCTTTCACCAGTACTTGGATAAATTTGTAGTCGTCTTCATAGATGATATCTTGATTTATTTGAAAAGCCAAGAGGAGCATGAGCAGCATCTACGGATTGTTTTGGGGACCTTGAGGAATGAACGACTTTTCATGAAGCTTAGCGAGTGTGATTTCTTTCTCAAGGAGGTTTTATTTTTTGGACATATTGTTACTGGAGACGGCATATCGGTAGATCCTAAGAAGATCACAGCAGTCAATGCATGGCCCTCTCCCACATCAGCTTCCAAAGTGAGAAGTTTTCTTGGACTTGTAGGTTATTATCGAAGGTTCTAGAAGATGTTTCTCAAATAGAGGGGCCTATGACTCGACTAACTTACAAGGATCAAGAGTTTATATGGACAGATGAGTGTCAAGCCACTTTTAAGGAGTTAAAGAAGTACTTGACCACGACACCTATCTTGGTACTACCATCGAACCTGGGAGGATTTGTGATCTATAGCGATACATCCGGGAAGGAATTAGGATGCGTATTAATGCAGCACGGTCATGTAGTAGCATATGCATCAAGACAGTTGAGGGTGCACGAGAAGAATTATCCAACCCACGATCTAGAGCTCGCAGCGGTTATCTTTGCCTTAAAGTTATAGAGATATTACTTGTACGGCGAGAAGGTAGATATCTGCACTGATCATAAGAGCCTCAAGTACGTGTTCACACAAAAAGAGTTGAATATGCGACAATGACGTTGGTTGGAGCTGATGAAAGTTTACGAGATTGAGCTACATTATCATCCGGGCAAGGCTAATATTGTGGTAGACGCATTAAGCCGTAAGCCTATGGCTCATATCTTGACCACACAGAGAGAGTTGATTGGAGATTTGTAGCAGCTTGGTATTTAGGTAGTATTACCTGGAGCAGATGGCGTATTAGCCAATCTCCAAGTACAATTGTCGCTAGTAGAGAGGATCAAGGCAGCATTGCCCACAGATGCTAGATTTCGACGACTTAGAGAGAGAACTGAAGCAGGAGAGCAGACAGGATTGAGGATTCATCCCGATGGGACATTGCGATGTGGTGATCGTATTTATGTTCCTAATGGAGAGCTACGGCAGGAGTTGATGGCGGAAGCACACAGTTTGACTTACTCTATTCATCCCGGAGGAACTAAGATATACCGAAACTTATGACAGTATTATTGGTGGCACGGAATGAAGCGAAAGATAGCTCATTTCGTGGCCAAGTGTTTGGTATGCCAACAAGTGAAGGCCGAGCACCAGAGGACGGCCGGATTACTACAGTCTCTACCCATTCCCGAGTGGAAGTGGGAGCATATTACGATGGACTTCGTCACAAGATTTCTTCGAAGTCCTAGTGGACGAGATACGGTATGGATAATTGTTGATAGGCTTACCAATTCAGCCCATTTCTTACCTTTTAGAGTGGGACAGTCCATAGAATTTTTGGCAGATATGTATATGAAGCAAATAGTGAAGCTACATGGTGTACCAGTTAGCATCGTGTCAGATCATGACTCGAGGTTCACCTCACACTTTTGGAGAAGTATACAAGATAGTTTGGGTACGTGTTTGAAGTATAGCACGGGATACCATCTGCAGATAGACGGCCAGTCATAGCATATGATTTAGATGCTAGAGGATATGTTGAGAGCGTGTATGCTTGACTTTGGCGGATCATAGAAAGACCACCTTTATCTTGTAGAGTTTTTCTATAATAATAGCTATCAAGCGAGCATACAGATGGCTTCATTCGAGGCATTATGTGGAAGGAAGTGTCGATCTCCTGTTTGTTGGAGCGACATAGGAGAGCGACAAATATTGGGTCCCGAGTTGGTTTTGAGCACAATGGAGAAGGTGAAGAAGATACAAGGCCACCTGCGAGCAGCGCAGGATCGACAGAAGTAGTAGGCCAATAATCTTCATCGACCTTTGGAGTTCAAGGAAGACGACCATGTT
Organism: Iris pallida; assembly: GCA_029216955.1. Taxonomy (NCBI): domain Eukaryota; kingdom Viridiplantae; phylum Streptophyta; class Magnoliopsida; order Asparagales; family Iridaceae; genus Iris; species Iris pallida. Next base: position 24,150,168 of record JANAVB010021599.1, on the reverse strand, counting down.
TCCTTGAAGATATCCCCCACAAGAGACACAATTCGATTCGGAGGACGTGGCAAGTTGAGTCCAAGGTACATCGTCCCTTTCGATGTCTTGGAACGTATTGGAGAGGTTGCCTATAGATTGGAATTGCCATCGTCGCTAGAGAGAGTACATGACGTATTTCACGTGGCAGACAACAGTCATATGATCGATCACTCCGAAATTACCGTTGGACCGAGGTTGTCGTACCAAAAGCAACCGGTAGGTATCCTTGATCGCCGAGTGAAGGTGTTACGGAATCAATCTATACCATTGGTTCGCGTGGCATGGAAGCATCACTCGCTAGGAGAGTCTACTTGGGAGCACGAGGATGACATTTGGAATCGCTACCCTCATTTGTTCGAAAACCGAGGTATGACTTTCATACGTTAGATCCTTTAATTTTCGTATTGCATTGCATACCCCCAGCGTTAGTTTTAATTTCGAGGATAAATTTTTTTAAGTTGGGTAGAATGTAAACCCCCTAAAAATTTAGTATTTATTTCAATTTATATTTAAAGCTTGGTATTGATTTCCTCTTCTATTTGGTTGGCAAAAATAAAATAAAATAAATTAGTTATGTTTTGAAGACTAAGGTTATTTAAAAAAGTTATAAATAATTCTTATTTTACTTACCAATATATTATTTATATTTATTTATTTTCATGCAAGCTATAGGTATTTTGATTTTATTACACACAAGTGTATCATATATATGTATACAAAACTGTTAAAAAATAAAAAGAAAAACCAATGGAGTACTGTTCACGTGAACAGTACTCATCTTCACCCCGACACACGCGAGCACAACCAAACGGTCGAGAGAATTCAAATCCGATTCTCCTCAATCCTTCACCAATTCGTTTTGATTTTTTTTTGTATGAGTCTATCTAGGATTCTCTATGAAACCAACAAATCAATCCAAATCAAAACCCTAATACGAAATCGAATTTAATTGGGATTTAAATTCGATATATAAGCCGACCCCGATAGCAACTTCACGAAAAACCTAGACAATTTTCCATCTGATAACTCGAGCGGGAACCCTAGAGAACCTCAACCCCCTTGCGTGCAACCCCGGCCGTCTGCACACCGCCATCCGTCACAAGTTGCTGGAGATACGCTCAAACCCGACGGAATAGGACACCCTGTTCTGATAACGCGGCCGCAAGGTAACCCCCTTCGACCCATGTTTCTTCATGTGTACTAAATCAATTTTGATTCTATAAAGTTCTATAGGAAGCCTATATGACCCTCTTTGAACCCCTTCAAAGGGATTCAAGTATAACTTATTAGTTTGAGCAGAAACTCGACACGAAGTTAGGAAAAACCTGTTCAAAAAGTCGACTTTAGGGCTGTCCAGAACCCCGACTTGGAAGGGTAATCCCGACTCACACACTTGGAATTTTTCCAAAATAAATTGAAAAAGTAGAAGACAACATACACCAGAGTAGAACCCGACTTGCAGAATCTGATTTCGTTAACTATATGTAAAGATAATTGGTTGAGAACATGCACGAAAACTGTTTCAAAAACTGTGAATTTTATTAAAACTTCTCGATACGGCGTGCACCCCGACAAACCGGGCGACGTGGTCGCAAACTATATGCATCGAAAGGCTCATATGGATGTTGTCAACGTGTGGGAACTGACGGAACTTGATTTCGCTGCGTGTGTGCGACAAAATCAGTACGTATCCGTCAAGATACCCCCGTATAGACCTTTTGCAAACTTGGCCATAACTTCGTGTACGTTTCTCGTATCGAGACAAAACTTGCGCCAACAGGACCGTATCAAAAGTTTGGTCATGTTTTTCAAGTTTTGTCAGATTCTGAGATAGTTGACCGGATCGTCGTTTTGCGAGCCCTACGATCCAATCCAACGGATGAAATTGTGCATGGCCCGGCAAAATCTAACTTTGGACATACGGTTGGGTTCGTCTTCTCAAACCGGACCCGTAAATATGTATTTTGATAACTTTAGAGGCCGTAGATATTGGCACACATTTTGGTGCTAAACGGGTCCAATGGCGAACATCGTTATGACCCAAAATTATGATTTTGCCCCTGTTCCAGAATTTAACTTTTGGACAGGCATTTCCTAGATATATCTTTTACACTGGGAATGTTTTTGATGTTTATTTCAATATCCGGAGCCGTTCGTAGATTTTGAGTTTCTTGCTGACGCTTCTGATTGCTGGATTTGTCATTCCCGTACCACCAGGCAAGATACCTTGCCACCTTACTCTGTGATTTACTTATTCTTATTTTTAGTTATCTATGTTCAGCATTACTTATCTATTGTTAGTATTATATCACTGTGCGTCCAAGTCACACTTAGGTGCAAGCGACTCCATCGGTCGTTTTACTGTTTTTGGTTTTATTCTCTTGCATTGACTTAGCCTAGTGACCACCCAGTTATGACGAGGTATTGGTATACCTCATTTGGTCTTGACACATGATCATCATGAGTTGTGAGTCACATGTACGACACGTACTTGCGTAGTCGGCTGGCCACCGATACGTATGAGGCGTGCGACGATTAGGAGTAACTACCAATAGAATTGCATGCTAGTGGACTTGGTTGTTACTAGAGGTTCCTATAGGACATAGATGTGACCCTACTAGGCATTGGGTGGGGAGGACAGTTCTTTAACGTATGGGCCACATATGTACTTTCCTATTCCTGATCCTGCTGGCCTCTAACATTCGATGAATGTTATGCTTTGAGGTCCCTGGTATCCCTTGAGGGACCATACCGATTCTCCTGTAGCCAGAGTGTCCATGCGTTGAAGGTTTGTTCTTAACTGTATTATCACTGTAGAACTGGTAGGCACCCTATTGCATGCATCCCTTTCTTTTCTATTATATATCACAGTTTATATGGCATGGTGTTTTCTTGTATCTTGTTACGTCCCTCTGAGGAACTGGTTATCTCTCCAGGGTTAGACAATTTTTCGTAGGAGTACAGAGCGACACTGGATCATTCATACATCGATGACGAGGCATCTCCTGCTGATTTATAGTTTATTTATTCATAGAGACTTTTAGTGGGCATTTTTATATCTTTTTTCTTTCTATTTTGTGGAGGTTGGACTCTGATCATTTGAGACTATTTTTCATAGCTGTTTGGAGTGGGTATGTCCACCCGGATATCTCTTGATACACTTATTTATTTTGGACTCTTATATCTTCTTTGTTGAGCTGTGATGAGATGAGATTATTATATTCTGGCCTGTGATTATTTTATATATACAGCTTATGTATGTATACGAGGATTCCATATATTAGAGTATTCTTCGTATATATGCATCTGGCATATCTACGTACTTGGTCCTAAGTAACTGGGGTGTTACACGGCCAAAGCGAATCGTGTCCCGTGTCGGAGAAATCCTCAGGAACACCATATCACCAACCTAGACACAAAACCAAAACTCAGCACACAAAGTCTAAGTAAACAATCACAAGCAAGCACAACAGAAAACTGAAACTAACCTCGAACTCTAACGGTCTCCGTTGGCTATCGGCCCAATGTCGCTGTCTATCTTGAGCCACCCGAAGTCTATCCCTGATCAATCTAACCTTCTCAGATACATCTACTACCATCTCTGGGCCAAGCAACACCCTCTTGCCGACATCGTCCCATGACAAAGGAGTGAGACATCTCTGTCTGTATAGAGCCTCAAATGGCGACATCTCTATACTGGTCTGGTAGTTGTTGTTGTAAGCAAACTCTACCATATAAAGATGATCATTCCAATAACCCCCAAGGTCTTACACACACGTGCGAAGCATATCTTCGAGTGTCTGGATAGTCCTCTTCGACTGCCCGTCTACCTGGGGGTGATACGTGGTACTGAACTTGAGTTGGGTGCCCAAGCTAGCCTACAAACTCCACCAGAAGTGGGAAGTGAAGTGACTATCCCGATCCGAGACTATGCACATCAAAACTTCGTACAATCGGACTATCTGCCGCACATACAGTTCTGCCAGCTTCTCCGTAGACAAACCTACTTTGAAATGCAAGAAGTGGGTCGATTTGGTCAATCTATCAACGATGACCCATATCGCGTCTTTTCCTCCAGGAGATCGTGGAAGTCCGGACACAAAGTCCATGGTGATGTGCTCCCACTTTCACTCTGGAATAGGTAGTGGCTGTAGCAACCCACCTGGCCTCTGTCTTTCGGCTTTCACCTGCTGGTACACCAAGCAGCGAGATACAAACTGAGCTACCTCTCGCTTCACGCCATACCACCATACGTGCTCTCTCAGGTCTCTTTACATCTTGTTGGCTCCAGGATGCATAGAGTACTGAGATCGATGTGCTTCTTGAAGAACCTCCTCCCAAAGCTCTCTACTCGGAACACACAATATAGCACCGTGCCTCAGCGACCCATCTTCGGCTATAGAGAAATTTTCTAGCAAACCTGCTCTCTGATGCTCCTCAGGACCACGTCATTATACTCTGCTGATCTGACTCTGTCCATCAACTCAGACTGAATCTGTAAGCCCCATATCTGAATCTTCATGCCCGGAACGATCACCTCGATACCCAAACTATCCAGATCGGCCAATAGATGACGATCTGCCGTCAAATACATAGCGAATGGATACCTTCTCAAGGCATCTGCAACTATGTTGGCCTTTCCTAGATGGTACTGTAACGAGATATCGAAGTTCTTCATCAGTTCAAGCCACCGTCTCTGCCTCATGTTCAATTTCTTCTGGGTGAGCACGTACTTCAAGCTCTTATGATCCGTGAAGATCTCAACTCGCTCTCCGTTCAGGTAGTGCTTCCACAACTTCAAAGAAAAGATAACAGTTGCCAACTCTAGATCATGGGTAGGGTAGTTCTTCTCATGAGGACGTAACTGTCTGGATGCATAGGCAATCACCTTTACGTGCTGCTGAAGAATGTAACCCAAGATCTTTACAGAAGTGTCACTGTAATCATGAAACCACCAGTCCCAGATGGCAACGTCAAGATAGGAGCTGTGGTCAACCTCTTCTTCAGCTCATCAAAGGCAACCTGATACTCCTTAGTCCAGACGAACTCCACGTCTTTCCTGGTGAGTTTAGTCATCGGCTCTGCAATTCGAAAGAAATCCTGGACGAATTCCAATAATAGCCTGCTACACCCAGAAAGCTCCGAATCTCGGTGACTGAGCTTAGTGTCGACTAAGACTCCACTGCTAAAATCTTCTTCGGGTCCACTGAGATATCATGCTCGGTCACAACATGACCCAAGAACTCTACCTGCCCCCATGAAGAACTTGCACTTCGACAGCTTCCCATAAAGTTGCTCCCTTCTCATAGTCTCTAGCACAATCTGCAGATGCTCCTCGTGCTCCTCCGACATCTTCGAGCAGACCAAGATGTCATCTATGAAGACCACCATAAACTTGTCAAAGTACTGATAGAATACCTTGTTCATCAAGTTCATGAATATCGCTGGGGCGTTGGTCAACCCAAATGGCATAACAGTGAACTCGTACTGTCCGTATCGAGTCCGAAAATCTGTCTTCGGAATGTCTTCCCGCTTCACCTTCATCTGATGATAATCGGACCACAAGTCTATCTTAGAAAATACCATCGTGTCGCTCAACTGATCGAACAAGTCGTCAAACCTCGGTAATGGCATTCCGAACAAACACATACTCAACCAATCTATACCGAGTACCATATCGTACCTTGAAAGTGGCATTCCGAACAAACACATACTCAAATCCTGGCCTCCCAGTGTAACTCTCTGCCCCTTGCAAATATTATTGACCAGGACAATGCCTCCCCTAGTCATAATATTGTAAGTCCTACCCAGGGATTAAGCAATAATATTGTGTCTAAGAGCAAAAGAGACAGATAAAAAACTGTGCGTAGCACCAGACTCAAACAAACCTAATACATGAAAGGAATCGAGAAGAACAGAACCTGCCACCATATTTGCCACGGGCTCAGCCTCCTCAACTGCAAGTGTGTTCGCTCTGCCTTGGGGTGCTCCCCTCTAATGTTGGGCAAAACGATGTTGCTGGGTCGAAAGTGGCGGACCCCTCTGCTGAGCTGTAGGTCCAGCCGGAGCTCTAGCAGGTGGTGCTTTGTCCTAACCTCCTTGGGCTGCACGAATAAGGCAATCCTTTAGCTGATGGTCGGACGCAACACAGTACAGGCAAGCATCCAACCTCTTCATACAGACCACTCGGCTGTGCCCCGGCTTCCTATAAAAGGCACACTGAGGGATCTGTTTCTTCCCCTGATGATTATGTGCACGTGATGGTGCCTGGTGTTGCTGATGCTAGAACGGCCTCTGCTGAGTGTGAGAATACTTGGCCGATCCTGCACTGGAACCAGTACTCATAACATCACTGCTCCTCTTGGGCCTGAGACCCAAGCCCTCTTCCGCAATCTGAGCATCCATCAGTGCGACTCCCAGACGTGCGAGATCGGACGTTATGGTTCAGGCCCCTCCTGAACTTGCGGGCCTTCTCCCCTCATCCTGAACCATGCCCTTGGCGAACCGGCGCAGACGAAAGAACTCCACCGCATACTCGTTCACCGACGAGTTCCCCTGTACCAGTCCTGCAAACTGGCCCTTCAGCGCACTAAGAGCCACATCAGGGAAGAATTTATCCTTGAAGAGCCTCTTGAAGTTCTCCTACGTAAGGCCTCTCACTGACGCACGAGGGTCCGTGCGGTACCAAGTCAGAGCGATATACAAGAACTGACTCGTTGCTGCTGCCACCCGCAGTCCCTCCGGAATCTCTGCTAGCTCCAAGCTCCGCTCATCATCCTCTAGCCAGTCATCGGCATATAGTATCCCCTCTGTTCTTCTGAACTCTTGAGGGTATATCTTCTTAAAGTCTAACACCGAGCCAGGCCTCGCCTGCTGCTGCTGCGGTTACTGGAAGTGAGCGCCCTGAACCGGAACTGCAGCCACCTTCTCAACATCTACTAGTGCCAACTGGTGTGCACTCTCAATACTCTGCCTCAGAACCTCTACCTGACGCTGCGATGCCTAGGCCTGTGCTCGCTGCGCCTCCATCATCTGCTGGAGGAGTACGAACATCTGAGTGGCGTCGGTCGGTAACGTAGGTGGAGGTAGAAGAGTCTCTGGTAGAACGAGTGTAGGCCTCTGGACCGGCAGAGGAAGACCTCCTGGTGCTGCTGCCACTCTCTCCTGAACGGTAGGTCCCTCAATCGGAGAAACAGGTTATGAAGTATCGGACCTCTCCAATGCTGCACTGGGTCCAGTGGTCTGAGCTCGAGTCTTCGTCATCCTGAAGACAGATTCAAGCAAGGAGATCAATATGCCACAAGATAAGATATCATCAAAGAAGGACAATTAAATTCGAAATGCAAGAAGAGTTGTCATAATAATCAAAAGATCGAAAATTTTCCTAATATGTGATTGAGTAACTACTATCATAACCTAGAACCTATATCCTAACAGCAGGCTCGTAATTTGTACTCTAAGTTGAGAACCATTATAAAATTGCACTAGTTGCGACTGGGACCTGTATGGGCCACCACATCAGGCGCTTGAAGCTGTTAGCCGCATTGTTCCCTTGATAACCAACTCTGCCATGGCTGCTTGTACTGTCTGCTACAGGGCATCGCCACGACGATCTTGTGATGCAAGTAAGTCCCGGATGAGTTCCATCAAGGCTCTATTGTTAGGCTCTACAGGCTGGACTGGATGAACTGCTGGCTCTGGATTCTCGGAAGGCATGACTCGGGATGCTTCCCTTGAGTGCTGGGTTTGATCCCCAGGTTGCAGCTAGTTCACTTGTTGTTGGTTCACTGGAGGTGCTCCACCCGACTGATCGGTAGGACCAGGAATAGTGCCGCAGAAGAAATAACATGGAAAACAATAAGGAAGGACCAAGATAGTTCAAGGATATAAGCATTTATCAGGTAAAGAATTAGGAATATTAGAAGGCACGAGTAGAACCCTCAAACATATTGATTTACAGACCTGCATTGGCCACCACTTAAACCGTGTCATGCCCCAGAACCAGAATACTGGAGAGCAGGGGACAGACACAGCCAGCTATGTACATTAAAGTGCAACCCACCTCGTAATACGGTTACGGCTGTCTAAATGTATGATGGTTTATCTACAAGCCAACAGTCTATTATGGTCAAGAACAAGCATAATGTCTCAATCTAACGCAAGCAAATAATTGTTACAAGATGTTAGATCATTAGACATACAAGGTAAGGCATCCCAAATATTACATATTCAGATGATCATGAAGCTAGTCATACAAAATACGAGACTAGCAAGAGTTAAGTCATCCATGATCAACCCTAGGATTTGACAATCATGTAACAGCCCTTAGGCAGACAGAATTAAGTTTCAACACGAACTAACACTTGCTCGGTAGCTAAACGCCTCAAAAGAATAAGATACAATAGAGTGGGAGAGCAAAATAAGAAAACCCACTCGTTGCTACGGTTACTTCTAGTGTTCACCATCTGGCTGGAAGACAGGTAGATCCTCGGGTATCACTCTAAAATCTGGCCATACAAAACCAGCTGGGTCAGACCCCAGAAAGAGCAAATGCCACAAGGGGGAGCCTAGGAACTAAAACCAGCATAAACAGAATAGAAGAACTGATAAAAGAACATAATTAAATAACACAAAAGATATGCTTTAAAGAACATACTATCTTGTATTAAGAAAACAAGAGGTAGAATATAATTTTCATATTAATCATGAGACAATTATTCAGGCATGGCCAATCAAGTCCTACGGCTTGCTATCATTAGCTAACTAGGATTGTCACAGGCCTAGTTACTAACAAGATGTAATGAGATGTTCATGTAGTCACAAGCCCTACAGACTATCCAGGTTATCCAGGCTAGGTTACAAGAGCTTATCAAGAATTAAGAGAATTATTCGGTGACTTAGAGTGCAACACATGATAGTGTGCTGGAAATGCGCCCTACTCGATGGTAGGCTACAAGTCCACAGGTGTGGCTGGGATAACGGGATGGCATATAACTGGAAAATTTCTCTATATGAACTACTTGATCAATCTAGTGGTTAACCTAGTCAGATTAATTATGAATTCCTGACCGTGGTAACCAGGAATCCATGTCCTAGACATGACATGTAGCTTGTACAGGCACAATCAGAAAAATTAACCACAGAGTCAAGACAAGAGTTACACTTAGCAAGTCAGGATAGCTGTCGCAAAAGCAATCAAGATTACACATGTCATGTCAGGTTTACTTGTCATGTCAAGAGTACTTGTTAGGAGTGTGCCTTGACAAGTCGCAACCAAGATTATCAAGACGGGATCATATTGTCATGTTCAAGCAAGTTACTAGCTCAGATTACCAAGTTGTTAAGTCGGGTCATTGCAATTTAGGCCAAGTATAAAAAATATGCAAAGAAGATCGAGAACACCCATGGGTGATTGAAACTATTAGTCGCATACAAAATCTAATTTAAAGAAAGAAATAAAGATTCTTAAAGCCAAAACAAAGTTCTACAACTTTCATGTTTTGAGTTTTACAAGATTCTAGTTACAAAATAGCTCAAACGGGCAAAAATAGCCATTCAGGGTGATCCGCACACGAGCGCACTGCGCGCGAGCAAAACTACCCATGGCGTGCGGAGCACGCAAGCACGGCGCACGATGCACGGCCAACGAATGGCGCTGGCTTGCGGCACGCAAAATGTACTGTGCGTGCGAATAAAACTGCCTACGGCGCACGGAGCGCGCAAGCACAACGCAGGGCACGCAACCAACGAATGGTGCTGACGTGCGGTACGCAAAATGTACTGCGCACACAAGCAAAACTTCCCACGGCACATAGATCACGCAAGCACGGCGCACGGCATGCGACCAATAAATGACGCTGGCGCGCTGCCCAAAAAATACACTGTACACACGGGCAAAACTGGCCATGGCGCACGGAGCACGCAAGCACGGCGCACGGCGTGCGACCAACGAATGACGCTGATGTGCGATACAAAAAATACACTGCACATGCGAGCAAAACAGCCCACGGCACACGGATCGTGCAAACACGGTGCCTAACGCGCGGCCAACGAATCGTGCGGGCGCACGACAAGCGAAACGTGCAGCACGCTGGGGCACGGCGCACATGGCACGGAGGCACGGCACGCGGTAGAAAATTGCGCGGGTGCGCGGTGCATGGGTGCACAGCACGCATGGTACGGAGTCCCGGTGCACGCGGCACTGTTCATCGTCATGACAACACCGAAGATGTGTCGGAACGCATGAACACAAAATGCCATAACTTCTTCATATGAAGTCGAAATCACGCAGTTCAAAAGACAAAATTGGGTAGAATTGAATTTCCCACAACATGAACCATTAGATGTAGGAAATAACAAAGTTAAAGAGATGAAAAACCAAAAAAATGAGAAAAATTACAAACTTAGATCTACAAAAATATAACCATCAAAACCAAAAACTCCAAGTTCTAAAGAGGCTTAGAATCAAGCAAGAAAGACAATAGAACAATAAAATTTGAGATCCATCATGAAGCAAGTTACACTTGCCTAGGGCTTGGTAGGTGGGAGGAGTAAATAAAGAAGATGAAGAAGGATTAATCAGAAATAATAGAGGAGAGAGAAGATGTTAGTTTATATACCAACCTATCCATCTCAACCCAAACCAAAACAAACCAAACCAAGCCAAGCCAAGCCAAGCCGAACCGAACCAAGGGCAAATTAAACCAAGACTAGGCTAAACAAGACAAGTCAAAACATGGGTCACCTGACAAATATCAGAAATCCGTACACGTATACTGAAAATACGTATACATTTTCTTGATTTGTTTTTTTAAGCTCCTAAAGAGTGTCATATAATCTCAACTTTAAAGAAGAAATCTCATCCGTATTACTAGAAGAAGTTTTATCTATAATATCTTCCAGTATTTGAGATTTCTTAGTGAACTCAAAGTGTACTGCTTTCAGCTCTTTCTTAGCACATTTATACATATCCATCATCTTATTTTGATCTTCTAGTAGATCACTGTAGGCATCAGATAACTCGTTAAAAGTAAATTATTCATATAAAAGATTTGTAGTTACCTTTGCATTTATAGCCAGGAAGCATAGATTTGTTGTGTTGCAAGGTCTTTCTTCTTCTTCAGAATCACTTGTCTCACTTTCACACCAGATGCTGGTAATAGTGTAATTCCTGGTTGAAGTCCTTCTCTTGCCTGATTGATCATATTTGCTTCTTTTCCTTACAACAGGACAGTCTTTCTTGATATGACTTGTCTTCTTACAGCTGTAGCATATTGGTTCTTCATTATCTCTAGAATCTTTCTTCTTTTTGTTAGATTTCTCATACTTTAGAAATCTTCTAAAGTTCCTCGTCGTAAGGGCCATTTTTGTGATGTGCTTTGAACGCGATAGTCTTCTCTTTTGGTGTTGGCTCTTCTTCCTTAAGGTCCAGCTCATGTGTCATAAGCTTTCCCATAAGTGTCTTTAGAGTCATTGTAGTGAGATCGTTTCCTTGAATTATAGTCATTACTTTGGAATTCTAGTTCTTGGTCAATCCACGAAGTACCTTACGTATCTTTTCATGATTGATGTATTCTTTTTAAAGAGAAGATAGAGGATTAACAATATCTAAGAATCGAGTAAACATGTTAGTAATAGTCTCATTAGGCTTCATTTTGAAGGTCCCATATTCTTGTGTGAGTCTTAAGATTTTTTAACTCCTTCACTTGTGAAGTTCCTTCATGAGTTACCTCAAGAAGTTTCCAAACCTCGTGAGACATGGCACATGTTGATACTCTATTGAATTTAGTTCTATCTACTGTACAAAATAAAGCATTAATAGTTTTTGCGTCAAGACTTGATTATTTCTTTTCGTAATCAGTATACTTGTCATGTGGTTTCTCAACAAGATTCCCATATTGGACAATAGAAAGTGGTTTTTTATAACCATCAATGACAATAGACCACAAATCGAAATCAAGTGACTTGAAATAAAAGCTCATGTGTGTCTTCCAATACGTGTAATTTGTGCCATCAAATAGGGGAGGTCTATTTTAGAATGGCCTTCACCATTACTAGTTTATAATTATGTCATTTCTCAAAAAGTTTTAGTCCAGCTTAGAGAAACCATGCTCTAATACCAATTGTGGGATCGATGGCACCTCTACAGGGAGGTGAATAGAGTGTAGCGGAAGTAATATCCCCATAAAAATTAATACAGGTAAAGGCTGGTGAAGACAGATAATTAAATACAATAATATAAAGCAGTAATTAAATAGTAAGATAGAAGCAATACGCATACATCGAGATTTTATACTAGTTTCCCTCTAAGAGGACTGGTCCAGTCTCGAGTACTACTGCTCGATGTTAAATCTACTATTTGAAATAGAGGTTAAACCACGTGCTTTACTCCGAAGGACACGTCAACTTCTCATAACGTCGTGTTTTTATCCGAAGCCCACGAACAAACTTTAACACTGTCTGAAATGCTTTTATATGCCAAGCTTGTACAACTCAAACACTCCTAATTAGAACACACCAGCACTTAGAAGAATGAGAGTTATCTTGGAAATGTGAAGATTAAAAAGCTCTTTGTAATATGAAGGCTTAGAGTGAATAGAGAAGATAAAGAATGAGATGAGTAAGTAAAATGAAAAACTCTTACCTGTTTATAGGTATTTTTGAACTAGAGTTGGGGTAGAACTCGGCTAGGCCAATGTTCAAATTTTCAAACATTTGAGAACCAAAAGACTAGGTATTCATTCTGACTCTGAGCAATTTTAGGTGACCGAGTTCGGGGGGAACTCTGGCCGAGTTCAGGTACTAGGATTTCAGGGTTCTTTTGGGTTCAGAATGGCTTTTCGGAGGTTGGTTTGGTTTGGAAAAAGATGGTTTTGTTCTTGTGAGGATGTTCTTCTAAATTCTAGTAATATCTGACTTACAAAATAATCTAGACTCAAGAAAGGAAAAATACAGAATAAAATTATAAAAGTTTGCTTGACGAGATCAGCTGCGTTCTTATGTAATCTTCTTTTTTTACGTATCAGAGTCGGAGAGTCAATTATCGAAATCAGGTTGATTATGACTACATGGGCCAACATGACCTTCTTTAGAGGCTTGATTTTTTATGTTTATTTAACATTTTGTACGGTATGTATCATGTCGGATATGCATCAGAGATATTTGAACCCTCTAAAAATTTCCTTGGCGAATCTAGAATCAATCTAGAATCCAGTTGAGTTCGACTTTCTTGTTAACACATTGATTTAAAGAAGATTGTCATAATGAGGTAATCATGCTCATAGAAATAGAGAATCAAGTTCAAGGATGGAGCTGTCCCCTTTACGTATATGAACAAACCATATATTCATTACCAAGGCACAAAATGCCGAAGCCTTTACAAGTATGCTTAATAACTGAAGAGAACTGAGAAAAAAAGGAGCGGGAAGACAGCCACCCGCTCAACTACCGAAACCCTTAAAAAGAAGACATAGCCAGCTGGACATGGAGGACCAGATATCCTCCCGGAAATGTTTGCAGAGTCTGTTGACCTTGAAAATCTGTCTGTGCACCTCCCGAATTAGTTGATTGGCGTTGTATTGATGACCCTCGTATCTGTATTTGTTATATTTTTTCCAAATAACCAACGTGATCGCGGCAGCTACGATCTGGCGGACGTAAGAGGCCCGACCCAAAGTGGCTAGAAGATCGTTGAAGCCCCCTACGTCCTGGGCCTGATGTCATTTGTAGGAGAAGCCGCTCCACACCTGCAAGGCCAGGTCACCTGACTTCATGATGTGATTAACTATTTCAGCATGGCACTTCGAGCAGCAATAATGCTCTCCACATCAGAAAAGACCATTTTTTTTGTAAAATGGAGGACCAGGTCACCTAAATCTGATAGTGCTGAGGACGTCGTCAGTGGGGAGTTTCTTGCAAAATGCTCTCCACATCAGAAAAGACCATTTTTTTTGGGGATACACGTCTACCAGAAAGGCACAATTATGGGGATGGCTGCCCTAAGCCTGTAAACCCCCTAATTTTTCCTATGATTTTTTTTATAATTTTCTTTTTTGATTTTTCTTTAAGGATTGTACGTCGCACGCGAATTTGCGTGTTCATATTTGCTCGTCGATTGCGAATATGTGCGAGGTACATATTTTTAGAAAAACGATTTTGATTACAGATTTTATTTAGGATAATTTTCAAAATAATATATGATAATTATTTTAATTACTTTAGGATGCGAAAAGCGTCACGTCGAGATTTTTCTTTTCCAAAATGCTATTTTGTCTTATTTTAGTATATAGTTAAATATAGCAGAAATTAGAAAAATAAGGATTTTGTAAAACTTTGTATGCAAGGTACATGAATCTAATTCATGTATATACATATTAATTTTCGATATTATTTTATTAACTTATTAGAAAGGTACTTTGAAGTCTTTACTTATTAATGTTTAAATATTATTGTAATTTTCAAATTTAATTATTTTTATTTATAAAAGTATTTTTGAATTTATTTGTGAAAAAGTTAGATGATAAATATATTTTTATTGTCTGATTTAAATAAGATATGAAGTTAATTTAGAATTGATTTATCTATATTAAATTTGGATTGATTGGCTTTGAATTAATAGATGAATTATCTAAGGGGATTTAAATATTCCTAATTCTTATCTACTAAGATTTTCTCAACCCTATATATAGGGGAGCTTCCCATTAAGTTCTCCACAAATTCTTCCACAAATTTCTCCACCCAAATAGGTTGTGCATCGTGTCTGTGTCCATCCAAATTCTTATTCCATATTTTATAAATATATAAGGGAAAATTTATGAAATGCCCAAAAATTTAAAAAGTTTTATAAAAAACCCACCCCAAAATAAACTTTCATCGCGTGCCCAGCATTAACTTAAAAATTAAAAAAAGGGCACGGCATGACCCTTTTGCCCTTCTAATTTATTAAGAATATCAACAAACCTAGCAATTTTTATGAAAAACAGTTCGATTCCAGAAGCTTGAGAATTAAATACAAAATCAAACGACTCTTCAAAAAAGTGTCTCTATCGCTCCCTCCTCTTCCATACTCTGTTCGGTTGCGATTTTAGGTCATCTCCTCCAAAAATCTTAGAAATTTCTTACAAGAAATCGCCAGCGAATCTCCATCACAATGTCGCAATCATCAGCAATGGATGTAGACCAAGTTAGAGAAGAAGGAGAAGAAGTAGTTGTTGGAAAGCAAACGAAAGGAGGGATGAAAGTTAAGAAGGTTGCTCGTAGACGAAATGCTCCAAAAGAAAAAGAAGTGCAAGAAGCAGTAGAAGAACAAGAACAACAAGAACAAGAAGTAGCAGGGGAGGAAGAAGAAGATCAAGAAGAAGGGAAGAAAAAAGGTAAAACTTTGAGACCTGTTCATTCTCCGTTTATATTGACGCAGCAAATGAAAATGATCATTCTCCGTCTATAAAATACACGGAGGATGCCCTTTCTGTGTCATTTGAACTAGAAATGGCCATTCTCCGTCTATTTTGAGACGGAGAATGACATTCTCCGTGTTTAAACACACGGAGAATGGCATTTTTTTGTGTTTTTGACCTAAAGAACGAGCATTCTCCGCCTAATATGAGACGGAGAATGTCATTCTCCGTTATAAAATAGACGGAGAATGACCTTTCTTCTTGCATTAACCTAGAGAAATGAACATTCTCCATCTTACTGACACGAAGAATGCCATTCTCCGTCTATTTTATAACGGAGAATGGCATTCTCTGTCTATTTCGACACGGAGAATGGCATTCTCCTTGTATTTTGACCTAAAGAATGAGCATTCTCCGCCTTATTGAGACGGAGAATGTCATTCTCTGGGTCAAAATAAAGGGAGAATGCCATTCCCCGTGTTAATACAAAATGGAGAATGCCATTCGCCGTCTATTTTAATACGGAGAATGTCATTTTCCGTTTTGTATTAACACGGAGAATGGCATTCTCCCTTTATTTTGATCTAAAGAACGAGCATTCTCCGCCTAATATGAGACGGAGAATGGCATTCTCCGTATTAAAACACGCGGAGAATGGCATTCTCCTTGTATTTTGACCTAAAGAATGAGCATTCTCCGCCTTATTGAGACGGAGAATGTCATTCTCTGGGTCAAAATAAAGGGAGAATGCCATTCCCCGTGTTAATACAAAACGGAGAATGAGATTCTCCGTCTATTTTAAAACGGAGAATCACATTCTCCGTTTTGTATTAACACGGAGAATGGCATTCTCCTTTTATTTTGATCTAAAGAACGAGCATTCTCCGCCTAATATGAGACGGAGAATGGCATTCTCCGTATTAAAACACGCGGAGAATGGCATTCTCCTTGTATTTTGACCTAAAGAATGAGCATTCTCCGCCTTATTGAGACGGAGAATGTCATTCTCTGGGTCAAAATAAAAGGAGAATGTCATTCCCCGTGTTAATACAAAACGGAAAATGAGATTCTCCGTCTATTTTAAAACGGAGAATCACATTCTCCGTCTATTTTGACACGGAGAATGGCATTCTCCCTTTATTTTGATCTAAAGAACGAGCATTCTCCGTCTAATATGAGACGGAGAATGCCATTCTCCGCCTTACTGAGACGGAGAATGCTCATTCTCCGGGACAAAATAAAGGGAGAATGCCATTCTCCTTGTATTTTGACCTAGAGAATGAGCATTCTCCGTCTTTCTGAAGCAGAGAATGAGCATTCTCCGTCTTGCTAACGCGGAGAATGGCATTCTCCGTTTTAAAACACACGGAGAATGCCATTCCCCGTGTTAATACAAAACGGAGAATGTCATTCTCCGTGTCAAAATAGACGGAGAATGATATTCTCCGTCTATTTTGACACGGAGAATGGCATTCTCCGTGTGAATACAAAACGGAGAATGCTCATTCTCCGTCTATTTTGACACGGAGAATGACATTCTCCGTCTAATATTAGACGGAGAATGGCTTTCTCCTTATTATAATAAAGAAGAATGTTGACGTAAACCTAATTGTTGTTGTTTTTAGGAAAAAAAACTGTCAGAAACAAAGAAGAAAGACTTTTCCGTGCAACATTCACCCCAATACTCTCTCTCATGGATGAGGTGAAGGAAAAGTTTTGCCATTTTCCTGAAGCAGTTGTTGAAAGCTTGAAGAATGTAGGATTCTACAACTTCGTAGATGTATTCTACAGAACTAAGGTGAAAAAATCAGAACTATCTAAAGTCACCCAAGGTCTGGAGAACTTGATGGGGACTTATTTGGAAGAAGATGGAATTGGATATTTCCAATTGAGCAGCAGTATCAAGGTAGCACCAACTGCTGATGAGATGGCAACCATTTTTGGTCTGCCAATGAATGATGACACTGAAGTTGATGAGAAGTATTTGAAGATCATCACTGAAAAGCAGAAGACCCCCCCCCAGCAGACTCATTCAGCATGTGTACAAAATACTTCACAAGATCGCTGAAAAATTCCAAGGTCAAAAATGCTGAAGTCTCAAACGCAGAAGTTAGGAAAAGGATATTAGAGCTGCTGGGGGGCGAAAATGCAAGTCCTGATGAATTGGCCAAGTTAATAGTATTCAACTTGTGCCAAACAGCATTCTTCACCAGAATGGGGTGGTCGAACTTGCCATACAAGTTCTTCGCTCTGGTGGAGAGCACAGATGTTATAAAAAGCATCTGTTGGCCTCGGATTATACTGGGGTATGTCATGGACAGCATAAAGAGGGCTATCACAAAATCTGAAGATGGTGATGTTGATATATCGTACAAGAAGATTGAAGGTTGTACGATATACTTCTTGTATTGGTTTGCAGAGCACAGTCGACTGATAGAGAGGAAGTGCAAACCAACAGTCGCATCTCCGAGATTCGATACATGGGATGGGAATAGAATCTCGATATTCCTAAAAAATGAATATCAAGGTGCTCAAATGGATTCGGATTTGATATTCAAGGATCTTGTTGCATTGAATGTTGATGAACTTGAAGAAGTCCCAGCAGAGCAGCAATGTATAGAAGGTGGAGATAATTCTGTTAATGAAGAAGAACCACAAACTGAAGCTCAAGCACCAGCACCCTCTACAGCTGACAATGTAGATATGTTGCGTGTCTTGCAGGAGAAATCTCAGCTTATTGCTGAGAATGAGCAACTCCAGAAAAGAGCCCAGCAACTAGCGGTAGATGTAGCCCAACAACGTGCTGTGGGGCTCGTTGCTGATGGCTTGGAGAAGGAGTTAGACTCTTTAAGGAACGAGAAATCGCTCCTTATTGATGATAATAAGAAACTCCGTAAGCGAGTTGAAGAACTGGAGGCACAGGGGTCGGAACTAGACTCCATGAGAAAGCAGAAGTCTGAGCTTACTGCTGATAATGAGAAGCTTCGTCAACGTGTTGAGGAGCTACTTCTAAAAGGTAAGATTTTATATTTTTTGTCTATTTTAATCTGTAATTACCTGTATCTAACAAGGAGAATGACCATTCTCCGTGTCAAAGTACACGGAGAATGAAGTTTTCTGTGTGTTTTGACCTATAAAATGTCATTCTCCGTGTCAAAATAGACGGAGAATGTCATTCTCCGTATTAAAACACACTTAGAATGACATTCTCCGTCTATTTTGACACGGAGAATGACATTCTCCGCTAGTATTTTAACACGGAGAATGACATTTTCTGTATTTTGACATAGAAATGACATTCTCCGTCTGTTTTGACACGTAGAATGCCATTCTCCGTCTATTTGGAAATAGAGAATAGCATTCTCCGTCTATTTTGACACGGAGAATGACATTCTCCGTCTCTTTTGACACGGAGAATGACATTCTCCGTCTAAATTGACACGGAGAATGACATTCTCCGTCTATTTTTTACGCGGAGATTGCCATTCTCCATCTATTTTGACACGGAGAATGACATTCTCCAGATTAAAGTAAACGGATAATAATATTTTTCATTGTTTTTAAAAAGAAGATTATATAATATTGACATCATACCTCTTGTTGTTGTTTGTTTTTATATCAGTGAAAATGACAGAGGATCTCAAAAAAGAGAATAAAAAGCTCAATGATGATAACAACAAACTTCTAGAGGAAGTTGCAACGTTGAATGACGAAATCATACAGAAGAATGATAAAATTGTTAACCTTGAAGCAATGGCTAAAGCATTGCAAAGTGGGAAGACTCAAGCAGTTCCCCAAAAGCATTACACAAGAGCAAATGAACCTGCTGGAACTAAAAAACAATCAAATGCTGCAGATGAGGATGATTTTACTACATTGCAAAAGAAGAAAACATCCGATGCTACAACAAGTAAGAAGGCAGGTCCTGGTCGGAAAAGAAAAGATCCTTCCAGTCCCAGAAAGAAAGTAGCTCCTGCTGGGAAAAAAAAAGCTCCTTCCAGCCCCGAGAAGGTAGACAATAAAAAGGAGATGTCAGCTCCTGAAGAACTTGAGGAAGAATCTTCTCAAACAGCAAAGCTTGTTAAAGAGGGGAAAATGCTGATGCAATGTCCGAAGCTCAGACTTTGGAACCTTGCAGACGATGAGCTGAAGCAACTATACAGGAGCATCGTATACCAAAGAAGGATGTCTCCAACGTAAGTACTCTAAACTTGAACCAATTTCTGTACAATTCACAAGGGAGAATGATCATTCTCCGTCTCATTTAAAACGGAGAATGACATTCTCCGTTTATATTGACGCGGCAAATGAAAATGATCATTCTCCGTCTATAAAATACACGGAGGATGCCCTTTCTGTGTCATTTGAACTAGAAATGGCCATTTTCCGTCTATTTTGAGACGGAGAATGGCATTCTCCGTGTTTAAACACACGGAGAATGGCATTTTCTGTGTTTTTGACCTAAAGAACGAGCATTCTCCGCCTAATATGAGACGGAGAATGTCATTCTTCGTTATAAAATAGACGAAGAATGACCTTTCTTCTTGCATTAACCTAGAGAAATGAACATTCTCCGTCTCACTGACACGGAGAATGCCATTTTCCGTCTATTTTATAACGGAGAATGACATTCTCCTTGTATTTTGACCTAGAGAATGAGCATTCTCTGCCTTATTGAGACGGAGAATGTCATTCTCTGGGTCAAAATAAAGGAAGAATGCCATTCCCCGTGTTAATACAAAACGGAGAATACCATTCGCCGTCTATTTTAATACGGACAATGACATTCTCCGTCTATTTTAACACGGAGAATGACATTCTCCGTCTATTTTAAAACGGAGAATGATCATTTTCCGTCCCATTTAAAACGGAGAATGACATTCTCCGTCCAATTCATAACGGAGAATGACATTCTCCGTCCATTTCATAACGGAGAATGATCATTCTCTATTGGAGTTATTTTTTATGCAATTTTATCATTAGCCTATATTATTATCATAATCGAAACTAAATTTATGTGCAGTGATTATGTATACATGTACATTCCAAATGCTCCAGAAGAATGTAAAATAAGAAGAAGAAACAATGATGTCAGCATGTTGTTAAATGCTAAAGATTTTCAAGACATACTAAATGAGGCGGATATAGAAGCCGGTGTTATGAACTACTTAATAAAGCTTATTAACGAAGTTCAAGCCGAATTAAGGCAGAACATTCAGTCAAGCTCGCAGGGTGCACAATGTAAATGGTTTGCAATCATGATGCCCCATTCATTGGTAAGAATCGAAACTGAAAAATAAATATTAATGTGTACAGCTACTAATAGTGTTGTAAAAAACTAACTCATGATATTATTTTTTGTTTTTTTTCTTCAGGAAAACAGAGTACTGCCCAGTATGTCGATGAAAAAAATCCAACACCTGGAGCAGTGTACAATTTCAAAGTTGATATAGAAGATTTTATCATGGAGCTGGAAGATGACATTGAATGGCTATTCGTGCCACTCTTCCGCGAGGAGAATAAACACTATACGCTGCTGGCATTCAACTTCAGCTCCTATGTTTGGACGCACTACAACTCATTGCGGAAAAATACGGGCGCTAAGGGAATCCAGGATGCAAAATACATGAAGAATAAAATCGAGCCAATTATAATAAATAAGATTGCATTGATGAGGAATAAAAGCCCAGCAATCCAGGAATACGAAACAACAGAGCTCAAGGTTTGCAAAGAATGCCCACAGCAACTATCACCCAGCTGCCTGCTGTATGTTTCATATTATATTGAAAAGTTGTCGAGAGCTCCATTTGATTTACAGAAGAAAACAAACAAAGAAGTTCACAATACTATTGTAAAGAGAAGGCTAAATTTGGCTAAGGCTTTGCTTATGAGTGAATGTGCAGTTCCTTTTGTACAATAAAAGAAAATGACAATGTAAGTTGGCTAACAAATTCCTTGTATATATTCTGTTTGTCAGGTTTCTTTTGTAATGTATTTATTTTCCTTTGTAATGAAATTCAATTTTTCGACTAATTTACATTGTTCTATATATGTAAATCTGTTTTGTTAAAGTTCTGTTGTTTGATTCAAACCTATAATGTCATTATCTGTGTTAATACAAACCTATAATGTGTGCATTTGGAACTTAGAAATGGCCATTCTCTGTTTCGTATGAGACGGAGAATGTCATTCTCCGGGTCAAAAGAGACGGAGAATGCCATTCTCCTTGTATTTTGACCTAGAGAATGAGCATTCTCCGTCTTACTGATGCGGAGAATGACATTCTCCGTTTTAAAACACGCGGAGAATGATTATTCTTTGTATTTTTGACTTAGAAAGGAACATTATCCGTCTTAGTGACGCGAAGAATGGCCATTCTCCGTGTCAAAATAGACGGAGAATGTCATTCTCCGGGTCAAAAGAGACGGATAATGCCATTCTCCTTGTATTTTAACCTAGAGAATGAGCATTCTCCGTCTTACTGATGCGGAGAATGGCATTCTCCGTTTTAAAACACGCGGAGAATGATTATTCTTTGTATTTTTGACATAGAAAGGAATATTATCCGTCTTAGTGACGCGGAGAATGGCCATTCACCGTGTTAAAATAGAGGAAGAATGTCATTCTCCGGGTCAAAAGAGACGGAGAATGCCATTCTCCTTGTATTTTGACCTAGAGAATGAGCATTCTCCGTCTTACTGACGCGGAGAATGGCATTCTCCGTTTTAAAACACGCGGAGAATGATTATTCTTTGTATTTTTGACCTAGAAAGGAACATTATCCGTCTTAGGGACGCGGAGAATGCCATTCTCCGTGTCAAAATAGACGGAGAATGTCATTCTTCGGGTCAAAAGAGACGGAGAATGCCATTCTCCTTGTATTTTGACATAGGGAATGAGCATTCTCCGTCTTACTGATGCGGAGAATGGCATTCTCTGTTTTAAAACACGCGGAGAATGATTATTCTTTGTATTTTTGACTTAGAAAGGAACATTATCCGTCTTAGTGACGCGGAGAATGGCCATTCTCCGTTTCGTATGAGACAGAGAATGTCATTCTTCGGGTCAAAAGAGACGGAGAATGCCATTCTCCTTGTATTTTGACCTAGAGAATGAGCATTCTCCGTCTTACTGATGCGGAGAATGGTATTCTCCGTTTTAAAACACGCGGAGAATGATTATTCTTTGTATTTTTGACCTAGAAAGGAACATTATCCGTCTTAGGGACGCGGAGAATGCCATTCTCCGTGTCAAAATAGACGGAGAATGTCATTCTCCGGGTCAAAAGAGACGGAGAATGCCATTCTCCTTGTATTTTGACCTAGGGAATGAGCATTCTCCGTCTTACTGATACGGAGAATGGCATTCTCCGTTTTAAAACATGCGGAGAATGATTATTCTCCTTGTATTTTTGACTTAGAAAGGAACATTCTCCGTGTATCTAAAACGGAGAATGATTATTCTCCGTGTTAAAACACACGGAGAATGGTCATTCAATACATTATAAAGTCAGAGAGTATAAAGGAGAATAAGTTCTTATGTTGTTAATATATATATATGAAACATCAAATATGCAGAATTCAAACTATTACCATTGATATCAAAAAATGTAAGATATGTATTCAAAAAACAATTTCCAGTTATATAAAAGAAGGAATATATGTGTATGTATTAACGAGGGGGCGCTGCCCCCTTGACCACCGTAGCAGCATGTGGAGGCAGAGGACAAGTGCTGCGATTGTGATTGCATAATTCAAAACAATTCTGGCACCTTATCTTTCTCTTCTCTTTTCCCTTGTTCTCATATTTGCTCTTGTAACGGTCCGCTTTTGGTCGTCCAGGACCCCGTTTCGGAACAGGGGGTAGAACAACATCAGTGGAATTATTTTCAAACTATTTTTCGCAATCTGGAACTGGACGAATGGCACATGAATATAACTTCTGGTAATAATCTGATGTCCAATACTGCTCCACAAAGTCGTAAACAGATTTATCTGAACCATCTCTGATGCATTGTATTGCATGGCTGCATGGGAATCCATATACCTTCCATCTACGACAACTACAATGACAATCAAGAAGATTCACCATATGGGAGGAAGTATCTGCGATCACCTCAAATTCGAAATTACCGGACCGATATACCCTATAACATATGCCATCATCTGTAAGCTGCTTCAGCATATCCTCAGCGTATGGAGTCAATTTGCTATTCAAACCAATTGCATCCTTGTGGTGATCCGAAATCATCTTCATCATCTTCACACGGATGACATTTACAATTGCTGATATAGGCAATTTTTTCTCAGCCTTTATCCATGCATTGAATGACTCTGCACAACTAGAAGCAACCTCACCGTATCTACATCCTGGGAAGAATGCGTTTGACCAGTGTTCAGGTTTTTGTTTATTCATCCAATTCACAACATGACCACAATTCAGATCATAAATCTTCTTGATTGCTTGTCTATACCCACCTTTATACAGAAAAATAAATAAGTAATAAAGAATTAGGTCAATTCACAAAATTATGAAAAAATAAGTGCATTCTCATAAGGATAATAGTCATTCTCCGTTCAAAAGCTAACGGAGAATGATATTCTCCGTTCTATGCAAGACGGAGAATAGTCATTCTCCGTTCAAAAGCTAACGGAGAATGACATTCTCCGTTCTATGCAGGACGGAGAATGGCCATTCTCCGTTTTAAAACACACGGAGAATGACTATTCTCCGTCTTACTGACGCAGAGAATGGTCATTTTCCTTGTTAAATTAATGGTAAATGCATAGAAAATGTGCATATATCTGTCTCATTAACACACCTGGAGTTAGAGCATATACTGCTTGCCTCCAAGCTTCAAGTACATGCAGATACACTCTTTCATTTCCTTTCTCTTTCAGCGGTATGTTATTCTTCATGTGATAATAGCAATAGCTATGATAATCATTAGGAAACACTTTAGGGACTTCAAAAACTAGACCGGTGCCTTGATCCGAAAGAAAAACAATATGCCTACTACATCCAACAACATTCTTTAGATTTCTAAGAAACCATTCCCAATTATCGCCATCTTCGCCTGAGACTATACCGTATGCAATAGGGTAGAACTGTTGGTTACCATTCTTCGCTGTAGCAGACATCAAACATCCTCTAAACCTCCCTGTAAGGAAAGTGGCATCCAAATATAGCATCGGACGACAATATTGAAAGCCTTCTACGCAAGCCCCATATGAAAGAAAAAGCCGCTCAAACCTCATTGATGAATCATCTTTCTGGAAGTCGATAACGAAACCATTATTGGTTTCCTTTACCTTGTTCACATACCAACACAAGTCACTGTAAGATCTAACATCATCTCCGTACATTTCCTGGTGCACCAGCCTAATTCCGTGGTATGCCTGTCCATATGTAACAGATAAGCCGTAGTCGACCTTGAAATCATCGACAACAGATTTTGCGGACTTTTTAGGATGCATCCGAACAATGTCACTAACCAAACTTTTCACAAACTTTGCTGGAACAACCAGATTACCTTTATCCATATAGCCAGCTCCACAATTATGTTCTTCCACATACCTCCTCACCTCAAAAATTTGATTATCTTTCGAAATAGATATAGCATGGAAGCTCCACAAACAAGCATGTGTCTTGTAATTCTTGCAACAAACAGTATACCTCCCCGGCTCAGATTTCAAAATGTGGAATGGATGACGAGATTCAAAACATACCTTTCTAACAGCATTTCTAACTTCTTCAACACCATTTAGAAAAATCTGACCAACACCAGTAATTGATCCAGGCCACATATCCGATTTCCTCTTCTTCACTGTCTCAGTTGAGCCCTCATAAAATTGTACTACTCGTTTGTCCTTTACAGTAGGAAAACATCTACTCAAAGAACTAGAAGAGGAAGACGAAGGTCTCATGTAAAAGCTTTGACAAGGAAAAGATGTTGATGAAGAACATGGAGAGTGTATTTGCTCCACATATAGATCAAAACTCACATCATGAGTACCGTTAAAACCACCAACCAATGAGCGAAGCCAAAAATCACTTTCAACATACAGTTCAGTCCCATCAGAGTGCAAAAACCTGAAACGGAAGAAAAATGAATCCAAAGAAGTCCATCGATCGTACACTTTATTCTTTAAAAAATCCACGGTACTTTCATGTGTGACACGGCAGAAAACTATGTCTCCCTTAAAACAAATGTTAACTAAACAACTTGATTCTATATCTCCCCCCCCCCCCCCCCTGATAACATAAAAACATAAGAGGCCACAAATAGAACAATAAAATTCTCATCTAATAATGATTATTCTTCGTCTAAAACTAACGGAGAATAAATATCCTCAGTTGGAACTAACTTATAATGATCATTCTCCGTCTAAAGTAAAACGGAGAATGTCATTCTCCGTCCTAATTAAGACGGAGAATGTCATTCTCCGTCCTAACTAAGACGGATAATGTCATTCTCCGTTCAAATTAAGACGGAGAATGGCATTCTCCGTCCTAAATAAGACGGAGAATGGCATTCTCCGTCCTAAAAACATACGGATAATGATCTTTATAAGAAGTAATTGTCATTCTCCTTTAAAATATAACGGAGAATGCTATTCGCATAAAATAACAAGATTAAATATCTCACTAACATTTTCTAAGTTAATAATCTTCATAACAAAATCAAATTCAGCATAAATTTCGAGATATACGAAGCTGATGGATGAATTTCTACAGATCTGAACTCTCACCTTGTTTTAAGATCTATAAAAAGAAAAGAAGAAGATCTTCTATCCACAATTGACCTAATCGCCGAAAACCACGAAGATGATGTTGATGATGATGATGATCGATGATAATGAAGGATGATCGACGTTCGACTGACGAAAACCACAGTGAACTACGAACGATTCTGCGATCTCTAATAAAGATTATATCAATGGATTTCAAATTTCTCGTGAAGAAGAAGAAGAATACGAATTTCTCAATCCAAATCTGAGTTTGCGAATTCATAATTATATATAGATGTCTAAATTTACGCGAAGGGGTATTTTTGGAATTATGATAATGGCAAATTTTGTAAATACATAGCAACTAGAGAGAATCTTGAAATATTTAACGTGTAAAAACTTAATTTTGGGCATTTCATAAAAATAATCCAGCGGGTGGGCATTTCATAAAAGCCCACCCCGAAATTGGGCTTCTCAGCAATTTCCAGAATATATAATATTTTTTGTGTCAGATAAACCCTGACACAATCAAATTCCAATCTTGGCCGATCCTCCTACCGCGGACAGCTATCGCAGCAACCTTCCCAACCTTTGCCATCCCCAGCAACAGCTATAGCCGTGCCAGCATACCATGGCCGCAGCCACCCACACTAGCCCTCCATGGGTTCACCACTACTCCCTTCATGTCCAACCAGGCCAACCTCGACGCACCGTCACCACGCTGTCATCTCTCCGTCTCTCCGACCTCCACTGAGCCATGACCTCCTCCCCAAGAAACCGCATCACCACTGACGAAACAGCCCTTGGCCGAGCATCTAGCCGCCACCCCGTTGTTCCCTTCGACTCCGACTAACAAATCTAGCCCCCTTCTCTCTCATCCAGATTTTGGCCGCCATTACCCGACCATCCATCGTAGCAAACCACCACCAACCACCTTCACCACCCCACACCCTACTTCCCAAACCATCAACAGACACGGCCATAACTCCCTCATCCCGCACTACACCACCAGCCTCCCCTAACCCAGCATCACCACCCAGCCAACCCCCATCATCACCACCATCAAATTTTACCCCGACCAACTGTCCCGAGCATCTGACCTCCGGCCAAAACCTGACCCGACCTCAACTCACCTCTACGATCTGCCTCCCTACCAGCGTCGACTCCCAGCGTCCGCACGAGTTATGCCAAAAGCTACGACGGTCCAGCCAACGTCCCCGGACTTCTCCAGCGCCTCGGGCTCACGGTCCTCGCCGCGTCCGACCACTCCCTCCGAGTAGCTCCGGCTGCTCTCACCGCCGCGTAGTCTTCCTTGCGACCGCTGGCGTCCGCCGTGCCCGAGCACATGCTGCCCCACATGGCCAGCGCCACCGAGCCTCGTGTAGGCTCCCATGAGACCCTCCGACTCTCTCCCTTCGTCTTTCGCCCCCCTCTCTGTCCCTCTCGTCTCCAGCTCTCTTCCGCCCTCTCTCTGCGTCTCGAACCCTGCTTTCCCCCTCTCTAGCATTCGTTCTCCTTCCCCAAACTTCCTTTCTTAAACCCTCTTTCTTCCCTCTTTAACCACTGCTGACCTCCTTTTCACTTTTTGTTTTTGTTTGTTGTGTTTTTTTTCCAATAGGTTATCTCGAAACCAGGGAAAGGAACAACAACACAAGTTCAGGGGTTTTTACTATCATAATTATATTTTATTAGTTGATTCCTTTGTTGTTGGTGTGTACTGAAAGGTAATATGCTTTTGGAGGATTATTATTATTATTGTTATTATTATTATTATTATTATTATTATTATTATTAACACTTCATTTTATTATTTTCATCTATGGGAGGAGCCATAGTACTTTAATTATTGTTCACATTTATATTTATATTTTATTCTCATATTGTGGTGTTACTCCTTACAATATTTGTTGATCTGTGTATATTGAATTATTAGTCTTAGAAAATTTATGAATATTTTATTTTAGTATTAGTATTTATTAATAGTTTAATATTAGTAAAAAAATTATTTGTTATTTTCAAATTTGGTTACACAAATATCATATTGGGTACTTATTTTCAAGGGTGGATTTTGAAACCCTAAAATTGTTCCTATATAAAATTTCTATATATTTCAAATCTAGCCTTAACCTAAAAATTATCCTTACAAAATTTAGTTTACCTAGAAAATTCTATATTGACAAATTTTCTTTTATCCTTCCAACTAAGCCCATTATTTCTAATCCCTCGCCAATATTGTACCTCTTTATGTCGACCCTAGCTAAATTGATTCTTCTGGACCCGATGGAACAGTCCATGTCATTCTTAGAGGCTGTCTTACTTAGTTGTCACTCTGAAGCCATATTATGTGTCACCTTAATCATCGCAGCACAACGGGCGACCCCACCAGGCAAGTATACCTTGCTAATTTACTGTCATATTATTTATTTTCAGCATTTATTTACTTTATTTCATATTTTTGTTTATTTGTTATAAACAGTGCGTCCAAGCCACACTTGGGTGCAAGCGACTCTATTAGTCGTTTTTCGTTGCATTAGTTTATTTGATGTATGTTGACTTAGTTTTAGCAGACTACTTTCTTATTGGGGGATATCCTTATATCTCCTTTGGTCATGACACTCACACTACACGGTTTGAGACATTTTGCTAGGGGTACGACATATTGACTGGCCATCTCTATAGTCGTGTGACGGATAGATCGTAACTGCTGTGACTAGAGTGTAGAGACTCGAGCAGTTACAAAACTGGGCGGGTCATGGATTTGACTTGGTCAGTATGGAAAATATTGGGGGAGGACAGTCACTAGTGCGTATGGGAAGCCAAACAGGTAAACCATAGTTTTCGAAAGGAACTATGGCGAGATTATATTTGCAGATACCCTCTGACATTTTGGACGTTACGATCGGATACGTATGACTGGATGTCAGTTACGTACTTATAGCCTAAATCCCACCCATGCGCAATGAAAGTTGTCCTCTAAATTGCACAATAGACGGTTAGAATTCCCTTTGCATATTTGTGTCTAGGATACTCTTTTGTATATTATTTTATTGATCTAACAGTTCATATTAGCATGTTCTTCATGTATCTTGTTACGTCCCTCTGAGGACCTGGTGATTTCTCCAGGTGTGTTTGTGATTTTTGCAGGTGCTCTAGCAAAGGACATAGTTTACAATCTACCTCCGCGATGCTAGCTTTTGGATCGTCTTTCGCTTCGCTCGACTCTTCCATCATTGCTATATATCTCTCTCTCTTTTCGTTGGTAGTGTATTTGTCTCCGCCCAACATTTTGTACAAATGACTTTAATAAGTTGATTTTATGATATATTGGTTTATGGATGAGATTAGTTTCATGGTTACTGTATTTTACAGCTTATATATATATACGAGGTTTTTGTATATTGGAGTATGCTTCGTATGTATGCAGCTGGCATGTCTACGTACTTGGTCCTAAGTATTTTGGGACTGGGGCGTTACAAAGCCTCTAACCGCACGTCTGGTCGAAGCTAGAGAGAATTTGTCATTCGCCGTCAGGGCCCAACTCAGAGAGTCGGGATCCGTCCCTACCGTGAAACCTAAACTGGCGAGAACATCGATGGTATCCTAACCAATCCAAGCCTGAACCCTCTCCCAGTTCTATCCTCCGTCGCTATCCCACAGATCTTTAATCGCGTCGAATTGGGAGGCCCCCGACTTATGTGGTAGGAGGACGTCCCCGAACCATCTTTCGTGGAATAGGGACGATTCTTCCGAACCTAGCTGGAGTCTCATCGAAGGCTCAGCAAGACGACGACCAATCAGGATACGACGCCAAAAGGCAAAAGATCTACTACTAGAGGATACGACAGTCGGGTGAGCGTGCTTGAAATATATGGCCTTCATGAAACGAGCCTAAATAGATCGGCCCTCGCAGAGTTTCTACCACATCTTCATCGAGCAAGCGTCCACAACGTGAGCCAACCTGCAGAATCCTAATCCACCCTCTTCTGTGGGTCTGGCCATAGAGTCCCAACTGGACCAATGATGTTTGTCCACCCCGTCGTAGCACCCCCAGTAAAAGTTTACGAAAAGGTGTTCAATGGAGGTGAGGACTTTATTGGGGGAGAGCAGGCCGCCAGAGTATAAATCGGGATGGAAGAAAGTACGTGCTGAATCATAATCATCTTTCCGCCAGGCGATAATATCGTGTTGTACCAACCCTCAATCTTTTACCTGATTCTGTTCACCAACCCAACGAACATTCCTGTGTTGGATCTCCCGTATACCAACGGGCACCCTAAGTAGGAGAAAGGGGGATAAGCAACTGAGAAGGAAGTATTATTTGAGAGAATAGTAGAGTAGGTTCTATCCGTCGAATGGTGGACGTATAAAACACTCTTGTTGGGATTGACATGCTGATCAGAGCATCTGGTGTATCTCTGCAGCATGTTGGTGATAACCTCGACAGACCCGGCATCACCAGAGGAGAAAATGAGGATGTCGTCTGCATAGGCTAGGTGTGTAATAATGGGGCATCTGCTAGAGGTGTGGTAATACTGGAATCGGGGGTACCTACCATATTGTTCAGGTTTCTGCTCAGCGCTTCGGCGACTATGATGAATATAGTAGAAGATAAAGGGTCTCCTTATCTGATACCCCGAGTCGATTTGAAAAATCCTTCAGCTTGACCGTTGACAACGATAGAGAACCACGAATTGCTAATGGATATCCACACGATGTCAATCTACTTCTCTGAAAACTCGAAGGCCCTGAACACCCAGATCATGAATTGCCAGTCGAGCCTATCGTAGGCCTTTTTTATGTCTAGCTTAATCGTAATGTTACCTCATCTAGACGGAAATTTTATGCAGGTGATCATCTCGTGAGCCAGAAGGATGTGGTCTAAGATATTATAACCTCGAACGAAACCGCTTTGCTCATCAGAGATAATCTTGGAAAGAAGCCCGATTATGCGGTTGGCGATGATCTTTGAGATGATCTTGTTAGTGAAGGTACACAAGCTCAGAGGACAAAAATCTGTGAAGGACTCCGGGTTCTCCTTCTTTGGGATGAGAATCAGGTTGGTGCTGGATATCGCTTTGGGGTACTTAGCTCCTTGGAAGAATACAGTCACCGTGTCGAAGATATCTGACTTGATGATGTCCCAACAGGCTCTGAAGAATACCCCAATGAATCCGTCCGGGCCAGGAGCACTATGCTCGTTCAGAGCCCAAACAGCTTCTTTTACTTCAAGCTCGGAGGGCAACAGTTGTAACTGGGTGTTATCATCTTCTTTAATCAAGCAAGGATCACGGTGAGAAATTTTATATCCTTGTGTATGATTTCTTTGGAGAACAACTGGAAATAGAAGGGCGTCGCAGCTGACTAGATATCCCATTGATCTTTAAGAATGCGGCCGCGCTCTTCAGTGATCTGGTGGAGGTAGGGTTGTTGTCTGTGTCCCTTGACGCAAGAGTGGACGTAGCTCGAGTTCTTGTCGCCTTCAAAGCTCCAGGTCAGCCTAGTTTTCTGTTACCAGAATTCTGCCTTAACTTTCAGACGGAACTTAAATAGCGCTTTGGTGAGATTGAGGGAGGCATGGGCCGCTTAAGTACCATTGCGAGCGAACAGAATCTCAACTCGAGTGACATCATTCTCGGCAGTACGAACAGCCTGGAAGATGTCGTCAAAAGTCTCCTTACTCCAAGAAGTGAGAGCTTGCCTGGTGGTTTTGAGTTTGGCGGCCCCACGGAACAAGAGGTCAGCTGCAACAGGACCACTCCAGGCATCTGCCACGATATTCTTGAACTGAGGGTGATGTATCCAAAGATCTAGGAAACGAAAAAAAATTTGATCTGGAGCGAGTTTCTAGTGACTTCAATGAGGAGAGGGGAGTGATCTGATTCAATCGCATTGAGGTGTGCTAGGCTGGAGGTGATCTTCATATCTGACCACTGCGAGTTAATGAGGACACGATTGAGGTGGGAATATTGTTGTCGTGCGCCTTCCTGCATGTTACACCACGTGAAGGCACTATCTGAGTATTGGAGGGAAGACAGGTGGGCGTTGAAGATAAAGTTGGCAAAGCCGTGCATCGTCGACATAGGGGGAGGGCGGCCTCCCGACTTCTCTTCCCTATAAGTGATGGTGTTGAAGTTGCCTATACAGAGCCGCAGGACATTGATGTGGATATGTTGGATGTCAGTCAGGGAGTCTACAGCTGTTTTTGTTCAGTGATGACGCAGCTGCCGTGGACGACAGACAAGAGGGACTTGGATTGGAGCATGGGATGCTCAATACAACATGTGAGAGCCTGCTTCGTATCAAAGATGGTTCCAAGCTTCACGTCTGTCGCAGAGAGGATCCAAATATCATGGCAACCGACAATAGCGGAGTGGAAACCAAGCTGCAACTAGATTGACTTGAGTTTCTTCGGAGGTAGTTTGGGTTCGATGATCACTAAAATATCAATTTTGTGAATTTTCTTGAGACTGATTAAGCGTCTCGAAGTGGGTTTATTCGTGAGGCCCCAGACATTCCAAGAGAAGATGTTAAGCATTTTGGTGGTTGGGGAGGGGGGATTTGGTGAATTTCGCGGCTGATCTAGTTATTATAGCCGTGACCTCTTTTGTACTTTTTTTTGTTGGATTTTTTGATAGTGGCTACTGCCTTAAAAGTGGCTTTGTGGTGTCTGGCCTTGTCGAGTCCGACTGGTTCCTCATCCGGATGCATGTAGACCTCTTCCACTATTTCTGCCAATTCTTCGAAGAAGCTGTTCTGACTAGTTAAGCCAACGGCAATAGCTTGTTTCATCCTTTCTTCCGGGACTGATCCTAAGTTGGCCAAGATATTCACATGGATGACAGTCTCGTTATGGGGTGAGTGGGGGCCGACCCGATCGGAGGGTAGGGACTCCTCCATCGCCTTATCCATTCTTTCCATCTCGAGTGATATATCGACCTCCAATAAATTATCTGCAACATCTTCGTAGCTGCTCGAGTCCGAGCTGACTACTTTCGTCGAACTATTACCCCCTAGCTGTCTTCAGAGAGATTTGTCTCCTGTAGGGATTCTAGGATTTCAGCAGTAAGGGTGTCAAATTTATTGGTGAGGTTGATGGCCAAGGTACTATTGGGCACGATAGCCCTGCCCAGGGATGGTAGATCTTGGCTATGAGAGTGACCGACGCTATCATCAAATCGGGTGTACGAATTAGGTAGAGGGAGGAGGGGGATCGATGGCTTTGCCTGGCCTGTTGGATAGGGGCTTCCTTGCGGGCCGCTTTCTTCTTCAGCTCTGGGTGTACGTGAAAACAATGTGCAGTAGAGTGCCCTCTCATATAACAATATTTGTAGAAGATGATGTTATTTTCGTATATGATTTGTTGGGTGTGCATCTTATTTCTGAGTGCGATCTGAATATGGTTGGGGGGTCCTTGTTCAAGTCGAGCTCCATTTAAATTTTAGCATAGTTATCTTTAGAAAGATTACGAGTTTCTAATGCCGTAGCCACAAATGTACCAAAGGAGTTGGCAATTCTCTTCAGCGCTGCAGGAACAAAGCAAATGAAGAAGAGATTAGGAAGGATGACCCAGGCGGAGATGATCGCTGAGTCTTCTTTTGTGTTGAATTCCACGGTCCACTTGACGATTTTCATGAGGTGAGAATCAATCCTGCCAGAGCCTCTGGACCAGACATTCTTGTGGTCCGTGGGCGAAGATAGGTGCAAGAGGATGTGCTTCAGGTCTAAGGGGGCCACCCTATATGCTGAGGTGAGCCCCCAACTGGCGATCACTTCCTGGACGTGCGAGAGCTTCGGGCAACCAGTGGAGAATTTGAGGACGAAGGTGTCACGCCCCGACCCGGAATCACCCGAATCATCATCCTCGCAGAGGGCGTGATGCCGCACGAGCCTATAGTTGCGCTCGTGCAAGACAAGATGAAAAGTTCTCAAAATGGTTATCTTTGATTTGATATTAGCAAACAGAAGAAAACAGAGTATACGAAACAATTCTCTTTATTGATAATGAACTGAGATTACAAAGGCTTTCAATAGCCCAACTGAATTTGCCAGATTGGCTACAACATCCAAGTTCTCTCTTATCCACAAAGGATTTCACTGTTCCATACATCATGCCTTCTATATCTCGGCCGCATCAATCATGTTGCAAGTCCGAGCGTCAATGCGATCGCACGCTTCAAACCCTACAACATTCCATGCCTCTGCGCGATCAAGTGAAGCTTTGCCACGAGCAATCCATTCCCTGCACCCTGCATGAAAGCTGATGGGAGATCAGTATGTTCGTCCTTGCATGTACTGATAAAAAGACCTATTTTCTAAACCGACATTTAGTATTTATGTTGAATCATGCAACTTAGCTTATGATCTTGCTATATTCTCTTTAGGATCGATTTTATGGCATATTCGAAGTGATAAAGCATGTTATCATGGCAAGCATGTTATTCGAATTGAATAGGCAAGCAGGCAAGCAATTTCGTGTTTGTTTCGTGGTGCGACTTCTTACCAACATAGACGCACTCGCCCTTGTACCAACGCAAGGTGAATACGCCCCATTCCTTCCCTGTCATGTTATAAGTGCTCTCTAGCAGGATCTACGTGTGCAGGATATATACGTGCCTGCACTTTCAACCCATCGTTCCTTAACTATATGAAGGTCATTGGCTTATCCGTGCCAGAATGGACTAAACTTGTTTCTCTTTCATTTTCTTTCCTTTCTTTTCTCAAATTGTGTAGCCCGGCGCTTCACGGGTTGGGTTGCTATCCCAAACAACCGAAGACAATCGTATGCATACCATCTTTTGCGTCTTTTCACATCTATAACAGGTTGCTATTTGTCTTACAGATGTGCGCCCATCAAAGATTAATGTCCCTCCTAGGCCAAACGGTTCCGACACCCCGGTACTAACCATTCGAGGGAACACCCGTGCATGGGCTATTATCTCTTATATTTGTCAAGCCCATTCGACCATGCAACGCGCATCTTATTCAAACAACCAAACATAGTCTTAGGTCCACGACTCAGACATTCATCATCTCGTATTTCTCATAACAACTTTCTATGTTCTCACTTTTCATACTTTGTTTCGATGTTTAATGGCATCATACCCCAACTCAATATTTGTCAACCGAATGACCCAACGATATTGTACATTTTTTAGGCATCATGTCATATTTGATAGTTCTGTCACATTCATGTCACAACTGTACTCTTTCGCAACAAAATCATCTTTTATGATCTCGTGCACGTACGCACTTTTCGACAAATTTATCATCTTTTTCTTCGTGTTGTGCACTTGATGCATGCATCGAAGCTGTATTTCTATGTTCCATGCCTTAGGGTTCAATGTACATGGCTCATTGTAGCACCCAGTTTTCTAAATGAGGGTAATTTTGAAATTTCGTGTTTATAATTATTTTAATAATGATATTTAATTCATGATATGATTTTTGGTGATTTTAAACCATTTTTAAAATTATTTAAATCAATGACTTGTGGTTTTGACGTTTTGCTAGTGAAACCCTAGAGACTGTTTGACCTAGAGCCTAACCATGTGATTATGATATTTTAATGTCATTTTTGGCCTAAGGATATTTTTGTATTTGACCTCTTTGAATTATTTTGATATTATTTTATTATTTATGATATTGTTTTGGGGTTATTTGAGTCGGGTTCGAATTTCAACTCAATCCGACTTGAAACGGAGACCCAGGGGTAGTTGACTCTAGTGGGACCCACACACTAGTTAGGCATGGCCCACATGATATTAATTTTAGTCCACATGATAGAAATATTTTAGTTAGAGGTTAGACTAATTATTATGGATAAGGTTAGTGTGATTAGAGACTTTAGAATGACTAATTTAGCCCCAACCAATTAGCCCTTTCCTAATACTCATAGAATAGGTTAGTGGGGGCATTTTGGACCTTACCATAATAGGACAAATAGCCCATATGGCCAGCCACTTTGGGAGACGATAGGCTCAAGTTCATTTCATTATTCTTATCCACACTCTCTCTCTTGTTCTTCCCCAAATTCCTAGAGAGCAATTCCTAGCAATTTCTCCACCAAATCCTTCCATTTCGCCACCAAATCTTCTTCTTTCCTTCTCCATTCTAGCCAAGGAGGAAGCTACCCAAGTTTGGGAGGATTCGGAGCTCGTTCGTGTCCTTTTGGAATCTCTACGTGTCGGTGTCGCTCCGGGAAGGCTTTTCTTCGATTTGATCTACCGGGAGGTATAAATCACTTCTTCTTTTTATTTTCTCATGCATATAGGTCTATTTTGAACCCATAGAAATGACCCCCATGGTTGTATCTCTATTTGTGTCCATTTTGTGTCCATTTGGAGGTCATAGGAGTGTCCTTTGTGTTGTGGTTGTGTCCATGTGGGAAAATCCCAAATTTGGACACACTATGTGTTGTTGTTATGTATGAATGAATTATTACATGTTTAATCTCATATTTTTGTATTGGATATGTGTTCTATAGTGTCTCATATATATATATATATATTAGTGTAGAGAGTGAGTTCTTGATATATTATGTTATATACTTGTGTTCTTTTGTCTCAAACTACCCAAATCCGTCATGATTTTTATCCATGTTTTTAATTTCTGCCTAACTTAGAAATGTCATAACTTCTAGCTCAAAGCTCGGTTTAATCTCCCGTTTTTTGTTAAAAGAAGCGTATTGAAGTTAGCTTTCCAAAAATATGTATTAATAGGCCTAATTTTTTCTGTAACTTTCTGGAGAATTATTTGAGTGTCAGCTGTACGAAAGACAAACGCGTTCTCGGTGTTTTTGCGATTCCGGGAGTTTCCGGAAACGAAAACGCGATCGGTTTGAAGTTTCAGAAAGCTAACACATAGATCTATAACATACTTTAATCCTAAATTTTAATTCATGCTGAGATGGTACAGTATTGATTATTAGTAGGAGTTACTATTCGGCATATGCATTTTGTGCACCCTTGTGTGTAATATAATGTTCTATTTGATTTTAACCCATGTTAATGTATATACATTATGTAATTAAATAGAGAATGCAAGCATGAGTAAATGGTTAAATAAATGATGTATGAGGTGTAAGTATCCTATCTAATGTAAGCATGTATAAGTATGGCTTGTAATGAATATGTAGGTTCCATAGTATGTAATGTATGGTGCATATAGTAGTACAAGAGAATAAATGAATGATGAATGAATGCAAGCATGAATGTAATGTAATAATAGATGTAATGTATGCAATATACAAGTTAATGAGATGTAATGTTCTATGTTAACACAAATCCTATATTACCTCATGTACCCCTTACACTATGTTGACACTATCACACTTGACACTTTGTTCACTTACACTTTGACACTCTTTGATATGTATACACTATGTATGCCCATTTAACTCTCACTTGCCC
Source organism: Iris pallida (assembly GCA_029216955.1). Classification (NCBI taxonomy): domain Eukaryota; kingdom Viridiplantae; phylum Streptophyta; class Magnoliopsida; order Asparagales; family Iridaceae; genus Iris; species Iris pallida. The sequence continues at coordinate 24,112,614 of JANAVB010021599.1, read as the reverse complement.
CTTTGCTATGTTCACATACACACACATAGCCTCTTAAATAAGTATTTATGAATATAGTTAACTTAGCTATGTATGTATATTATATATATGTTAGCATATTGTGTTGTAATATATAAGTTTATATAACCATTTGAAATGCCATGATTATAGACCTAATGTTGAATACCAATATATGCATGTGTATATATGTGTAGACATATATAGCTTAAAGTAATAGATTACCTAGTGTATATCCAATATGAATTCTTGCCTATTTGAGTATTGAATAATTGCATGCTATATAGAGTTGGGTGTATGTTGGCTTGTATAGCCTTGTATTGATGTGTGCTTGCTAGGATAGTCTTGGTTAGGCCTAGTAAGACTTGCTGGGTTAGGACATGACCTAGTTTGACCTAGTTTGACTAGTGCAGTTGACCAGAGTTGACCAAGGGTTGACTTTGGCCTAGTTTGACCTAGATTCATGTATAATGCATTGTAGCACTCTATTTCCTTATTTTAGACTTGTTGTGACTTGTACTGTTCTATAGGAGACAGACACCACTCCTCGGACAGTATATTCTCTTCAGACATTCAGGATACCAGGCGAGTACATTCTCTGATCATTTTATATCCTGCTTAGAATTATTTTCCTGCTTTAAATTACTTTACTTGATACTGTCACGTTGGTCACACGGATTGGTACTATATGGATCTTTTCATGAGATATTATCCCCCTCGGGAGCATCGAATGCTGCATGTTTTGTGCGTTTCACGAATCATCATGTATCTCTATGCTTCCTCTGATTCACGAATCGCTTGTGACACATGTACTCTCATGTTCACAAAGCCATCATGAATCACCTTCACATATCACTCATTTTATGAGCCATGTAAAGTTTCACGAATCTTAACATAACTTGAACAGATCTTTGTGTATCGATTGGGGATGGAGGAGTAGAAATAGACAGGTGAATATTATCCCAGTAGCTGTAGTCATGAATCACTCTCTTAGCTGTAGTCATGAATCTCCTATGCCATTCACATGTTTATATTTTACTCTGACTCACTAGTCACTATTAGCTCTCTATGTATAGTAGATATTTCTATTACAGTTTCTCTCTCTGTTTATATGCTGTATTTCTTCAGTTCATGTATCTTACTTTACTGCATGATCATATTTTCTAACCTGCTATGATATGTTGAGATGTACTGTACTCGCTCCTAACCTGACTGGACCTGTTGAAAATATTACAGAGGATGAGGAGGAGGCCCTATGTACCACCTATTACGGAGCAGGATTAGACGACACCTGCGACCTGGTTCCTCTGGAGGACCCAGCTGCAGCACAGGATGCTGCTCCCAGAGTCTAGACTAGATAGCTAGGCTTTAGTTTTTCTTTCAGTATTGTGTTATTTGATTTTCAGTTGTTCTTCTGAAATGTTGTTATATTTAGAGATATGTATTGAGCTGGATATTCTTGAGTTGTTATCTTAGACACTTAGACTTTCTCCCTCTTAGTTGTATTACATTGTGTTTTGATCTCTCTATCTACCTTTACTATTTTGTATCTGCCTTAGATGTGATTGAGACTGTTCTGTTATATCACCTTCATTCGGAGTGTATATACTGTATAGGTACCTTTTTATTGTTAGATGATTGACCCAGGACAGCGTTCTACCGCCGACACTGCGGCGTAGGCTGGGCGTTGTTACGTTCTCGTACCCTCACAGTGGGTACAGGTTGTGACACTCATGCACTAGGGCGCTCGCCTTCAAAATCTTTCAATGTGCTAGCCTTTCTAACTCGTGCGCGAAGGCACGGAATGGCTTGTGCACGAAGGCACTCGCCGAATACAGTTATCCTATGTTCTTGTGGCTTGCGCACCGAGGTACTCGCCTTTGCGATATCCAATGATCCATAGCGACTCGTGCATTTGATGCACGTTTCATTTCAATTATTCTAACTAGTGCTTGACACACACTATAATTTATCTTCCGATCAGACCACACCCGTGGCACCGATAGGTTAACTTAGCATACAATGATACATTCTTACTTAGGCATGAAGGAGTAAAAAGAAGAGTCAGTCCTCCCACCTTAAGCCGATACGCCTTGTTATTTGTCGAGCCAATGCAGCTCGATTTTATAACTTTGTTGCACGACCAAATCTTCTGACTTAGCCATTCGAGCACTTCTTGTTTCATTGCTCGATCGATTCCGGCCTACCGTGTCCAAGTCCCAGCCCATTGCAAGGCGGGGATTTGAGTTTTTCGGACCTGTTGCGAATGGGGCAAAATGTCGAACTCTAACATTTCAGCGTAAACGGATATCGTGCACATGAAACCAACTAAAATTAATACTTGCATCGATTCTGACTTGCGCCTTGGGTAGATTCGATTTCTTAGAATCTTCGAGCCGACTCAACGCACTTATCCTTCGGGGTAATGCAACACTTCGCATCAATTCAACTCGATGCATTTCTTTGGGACAATACAACTCTTTGCATCGACTTAGTTTAATGCATTGCTCGGGACAACGTTACTCTCGTATCAATTCGTATCGATACATTTCATTCGGTCAATGCGACTCTTTGATTCAACGTCTCAGCATAATGTGCCGTGCGGAGCGGGGCATTACAGAAGGTGTACGAAAAGGTGTGCGGGAAGGTGGCGGACATCGATTTAACCTCTGAGTCAGAGAAAGGTACAGTAATGTCCTGGAAGTCAGATGAGGGAGGGTGCTCAAGATCCAGGAGGTCAATGTCTGCAATGATCTGGAGAGAATTAACGGCTCTGTCTTGCCACATTTTGTCAACATATGACGCTGTAGGGGATGCGAGATAGAAGACGGGGGACCCAGTGTAAGGAGACTACCAAGTTGGGGGTCGCAGACTCCAGAAGGGGCGAACAGCAGAGGCTTTTGCACCGAGCCAACGGGAAGGGGAAGGTAGCGCGGAAGAGGGGCGCTTCTACAGGTGGCGTGGGGAGGGACAGAGGGGGGTGCGCCAAAAGACTGAGGGGGTGTGCCAAAGACTGAGAGGGGGTGCGCCAAAAGAAAATAGCCTTGTATGGTACCGAATTCCCTCTGACTGAGGGGGGTGCATCAAAAGAAGATGGCACAGGGGCTGTGGGGACCAGCCAAAAGGGAGAGGGGGAGAGAGGGTTAGTTACGCCCAGAATCACGGGACGCGTTGGAGGGAAAACAAGACAAGGAGCACACAGCAATAGAAGAGGGTGACTGGATAGAGGAGTGCAGAGGGAGGCTCACACCAGAGGGGTGTGCTGTCAGACAGCCTCGTACAAGGGAGGAGAGGGCAGCGACGGAGGAGACACGCGGGGCGACGATTGGCGCCTGGAGCGGCACGGAGGAGGATGGCGCAGAGGTGGGAAGCGCATGGAGGCCAACGCCAAACAAGGAGTGGAGCGACAGAGGGAAATCCAGCACCAAAACGAGGATGGCACGGACCACGATGGGAGGAGTTCAAATTCAAACTTGAATTTGAATTATAGGGGGCGGGAAACCACCAATGGAACAGACCGCAACGGCGGGGTGGCGATAGGACAGCTTGTAACGCTCCAGTCCCAAAATAGTTAGGACCAAGTACGTAGGCATGCCAGCTACACATATACGAAAATACTCTAATATATGGAATTCTCGTATACTACATAAGCTGTAAAATACAGTAAACCATGATAAGTAAATCTCATCCATAGAAATAAAGAATAAAAATATAATCACTATGAATTTATCATTTGTACAAGTAGTTGGGCGAAGACAAATCCACTACCAAATAATTTAAATGAGAAAATATACAAGACCAGGAGCAATCATCTACGAAGGAGCAATCATCTACAAAGGAAAGGGAAGACCACGATCTGGGCTAGAGCACCTGTGAAGCATCATGAAAAGCACACACCTGGAGAGATAACCAGGTCCTCAGAGGAACGTAACAAGATACAAGAAAACACCATGCCATATAAACTTTGATATATAATAGAGAGTAAAAGGGGATGCATGCAAAAGGGTGCCTACCAGTTCTACAGTGATAATGCAGTTAATAACTGTTGAACCGAACTGGATCACAGTCAACCTAATCTTGATAATTAACAAATCGATATTTGTCATGATCCAACTTGACACATAAATCTCCATCAAGCTACAAATCAGACGATTATCACATATCAAGTCAGACAAACATCATCGACGGCTGCTCGACAAATACTTATGTAACTTGTAAACGGAGTCTATACTTCTATACTTTTATTCAGTCTAGGCTATTGTACGTTGAGTCGCAGTGAGTATCTCAACCATAGACTAGATAACCAAAAGCTCCACAAACAAAAGACCAAACTGCCAAAGCCCAAAATCAGCCCATGAATATTCTGTCCCCAAGGAGGCTGAGTTCGGGCCGAAATTTGTCCCCTAAATTCCAAGAGCTAATTTTTAGGGTATGCTCATTGCTAGTTGTCCAACGGCCAAATTTTTGAATATTTTGGACAGTGTTCTGGCCGAACTCTGCCTTCTAGAACTAGTATAAATAGGTACCCATTTCTCTCATTTCAAATCATCCAATCTTCTCTTCTTCTCTACTTCTATAGCCTATACATCCTAAAGAGCTATACCCTTCTCAACTACTAGGCACAAAACTTCCCAAGCCTACAAGGTGCTCAGTGCGAGTCAAATAGAAGTTTGTGTGCAAGAGTCTCAAAGAAGTCGCTTGAAAAATTCTAAGTTTCGGCTCTACGATTTTCTAAGAAGTTGGCATGCTCTTCTGAGTAAAGGCACGTGTTTGTACGATATTTTATAAATAGTGGATTTTAATCCTAAGCAAGAGTTCTCAGGCGTGGACTAGTCCTCCACGAAAAAAACCAGGTTAAAACTGTTGTGTTTGCGTATGCTCTCTGATCTTCATTTACTTTCCGCACTTATACTCTGATTAATCTATTGTTGGTTATACTTAATAGAGGTAATTTTTTAATTGATCATTATTGACACACAGACTCTATTCACCCCCCTCTAGAGTTGCCTACATGTATTTCAATTGGTATCAGAGCCAGGTTCTCTTGATATAGGATTTACATCCTAGAGTTGATCTATGGCAACACACAACCCATCTTTACCAACTATGGTGAGGGTCAGTCGACAAATAGGCCACCCCTATTTGATGGAACCAACTACACATATTGGAAGACTAGGATGAGTTTTTATCTTAAGTCTCTAGACTTTGACCTGTGGACTGTAGTCACTGATGGCTACAAGAAACCTCCCAGAATAACTGTCGAGGGAAGTCTCGTCGAGAAATCCTACGACAAGTATACTGACCAGGAGAAGAAACAGGCAAGTCTAGACGCTAGGGCTATTAATGCTCTCTTCTGTGCTATAGACAGGACTGAGTTCAACAGGGTCTCTACATGCACCACCTCGCATGAAATATGGAAGCTCTTGGAGGTGACTCATAAAGGGACCGCACAAGTCAAAGAATCAAAAGTCAGTCATCTGACACAAGAGTACGAGACATTCAAGATGAAGCCAAAAGAGACGATCACTCAAATGTTCACCAGATTCCTCGACATCGTTAACCCGCTATCTTCCCTCGAAAAAGATTATTCCAACCATGAATCTCCACAGTCTAAGCACGATAGGATAACACATAAGTCTATACTAAACTCAAAGCAACAACTTAAATAAACTTCTAAAATAATAATTTTTCAAACAATCTCAAATACAACTCAAATCTCCACTTATTACAATACAAGTTACAACAGAAAAAACTAAACCATAAACTAGCAATCTACTCCAAGCTCTACTGGTCCTCTAGGCTAGCTGTGAATCTCTATATTACTTGTATTATTTTTAACAGGTCCTGTAAGCCCACTTCCCAAATTTTTATTTTTTTTAATTTTATTTGTTTATGATTAATTTTATGGTCATTGTGAGTCATGCCAAAGCTTGTAGGTGGACTATGACCATATTAAGGTCATATGACCTCTAGATAGCTTATATATGTATTATTTAGCTACTTTACATTTTTTCTATAATTTTTGGATATTTTTAGGTATTTAATATTTAAGGTTTTATTATTTTTAAGGACTTTCAGGATTTACTGTAAGGTCATACGGGGGTATTTCTAGACCAAATATTTTTATTTAGGCTCTAAATACTAAAAATATTTTGGAATTTTTTTGGATCTTTTAGAATTTTTGGGAATTTTTATATAATTAAAACCTATAGAATTTATATTTTATAGGCTTTGAGAATTTACTGTGAGGGCACACGATAATATTTTGTGTTAAAATATTTTATTTAGATTCTAGACACTTAGAAATATTTTCTAGAATTTTTTAGAATTTTTCTGGATTTTTCTGCAATTTATTTTGATTTATTTGGACTTAAAATGATTTTTAAATGATTTTCTGAATTAAATAAATAATTACCCAATAATACACCCAGGGGGGGCCACCTGTCGGCGCTGCTACAGTAACCGCCTCTCTCTCTCCAATATATATGCAATGTATATTCACAAACCCTAATTAATTATAGCCTCCTCCTTTTGGAGTTTGATCCCGGTGATTCTCCGACTTCCCGAGGCGATTGCCGTCAACTCGGACCTCATTTTCGTGTGCCATTTTTTTATTGGAAGCGTATTGAGGTATAATTTCTGAATATGTAATTTATTTTCGTAATTTTTGAACCTAAATTTCTGAAAAATTCGTAGAGTATCGGTTGTCCGAAACTTGACACGTTTCGGTGTTTTCGAGATTTCGGGAGAACCAGAAATCGAAATCATGAACCGTTTCATTTTTCGGAAAGCTAACACAGAGCTCTATGGCACATATTTTTCCCAGAAATTATTTCATTCATTTAGTATTTTAGTTTTTCTGTTGAACTCAGAATTGATCGATTGATCACCGTTTTGGTCACGATTAGCCATAACAGCGATATCTTTTGACCAAAGCGTGATTTTGCAGCACGGTTGATTCCAGCGCACTCGTGGTGCTGAAATATACCAAGGTGCACTTTCAAAATCTAGAGTTCACAACATTTGACTAAAAAGTCAACGGCACGCCTCGATTTGCGTGCCATGGTTTCCAAAATTGGAAACATGACTTTTGATGGCCAAACTTGCATGTTTGGATTATATTCAGATTATTATTAGGTTAAATTAAGTTTTTAAGTAAATTATTCTAGAATTAATTATTATTAGATTACTAACCCAACTAGCCACTATTTTATGAATTTAGAACTAGAACATTAGAATTGATTTATGGTTTTCATGCACGGTTCGTGGTGCGATATGTGTTATAGGTTGACAGCTTCTAGATCGGCATTCCCTCATCCTCTACTTGTGACTACAGTTTGTGCAAGGATTCAGGCAAGTACAGTATTTTTTTTCATTATAATGTTTACTCTATAGTTTTCTTGTTTGATATCCCGTTGAGTCTTGCTTGATATTCCATTGAGACACGATTGTGACACTGTAGTTATCATATCCTTCTTAGTATATCATTGACCATTATTGATTGTTAGAGAGTCGGAAGGGGAAATACTCGGTAAATACGTAAACAAACCCAATTACCGTTACCGAATGATAGCTAAGTCATACACACCCACGTATGAGTTAGCCGTACCAATTACTGAATGATAGCCATCGTATGATGTGCCGTATTAGCCCAGCCGTTCATGTATTAAAAGGTATTTCACACACACATAGTGGTTCCTATTTTTCCTTTATCTAGTCCATTATCTTGCTAGTTCATATCTTGATCGTTCATACCTTGTTAGTACTAGTTCTTTATATACTCTTTGCCATCATCGTTTCTCGTTGTTCTAACTTATTTTGGACTAACAACATTAATTGCAATATAGTTGTACTCCGCTCCTTTGCTGACTGGATCGTTGTTATAGGTGAGGTTGACATGCCTACTCTTGCGCTATGGACCATATGAGGGGGAGATAGAGACTCGAAGGCTAAACCATAGAAGACTAGTTAGTTGTGTGGTAGTTTTCTATAAATATAAAAGCTTACATTCTTCTTCAAATGTAAAATTTCTATGTTTTGTAAAGTTGATTTAGTTGTTGTGAATGAGCAGTTAGTATTTATGAGCATTTTATTTATTACGGGCTAGACAGCGTACTACCGCCGATACCGCGGCGTAGGCTGGGCTTGGACACGCACTCGTATCCCGAAAAGCGGGTACGGGTCGTGACAGGTCCTGTCAGGACCGGAACGAGCACAATACATCTCACGCAGTTCGTAATTTGGCAGGAAATGTAAAGCATGCAAAAGAGTAAGATATATGAACTGTAAGAAGATGTACATGAAAACAAAAGAGATATTTGTAAACTGGAAATATATACATGATAAGTAAGAACTGTAAGTGACTAGTAATTCAGAGCACAAGACGGTTATGTAAACGACACGATGTTGCACACGAGTAATCTACAGAGGTTCACACGAGTAACTACAAGATTGATCACATAACCACTTATACTCCTCTGTCCCCAATCAATACACAAGGATCCAGTCAAGTTATGTTATTGCACATGAAGTATAGTTGTACACGATGATCATGTGAGCACATGAGAGTACACAATTTCACACGATTTGTACACGAATAACACGAACATAAGGAGTACACGATGTCCATAATAAAGTACACGAACACGAAATACTCGATGTATCCGATGAGGGGATAACATCGCATGAAAGATCCATATAGTACTAATCCGTGATAACAAGTGTCAGCATCAAGTAAAGTAATCTAGAGCATGAATATAGGTCCTAGCAAGTATGAAAAGATCAGAGAATGTACTCGCCTGAAATTCGAATGTCCGTGAGAAAATAAAGTCCGAAGCGAGGTAACTGAGTCCTATTTAGAGTAACACAAGTCATGATGTATAAGAAGGGATTATAATTTGAAGAGTACAATGCATCTACATATTTCTAGGTCAATCTGGGCCAAAGTCACTCTTGGTCAACTCTGGTCAACTCTAAAAGTCAAACTAGGTCAACTCTAGTCAAATTAGGTCAACTAGTTAGGGTTTGGTCAACAATGGTCAACTAGTCTCGGTTAGTCAATTCTAGGTCTAAACAAACTAAGTCTATACAAATCAAGTATCCAAGATAGCTACTAACTCATAGCCTAAGTCACTTGCTAAACCATGCACAAAACTAAACCATAAGCTAACAAGGCATACAAACTTAGTTATATAATATATATATATTATTCACATTCACATATTCATATACATAGTTATATATAGAAAAGCTATATATATAGGCGCACACATACACACACACACACATATATATATACATATATATATATATATATATACATATAGAAGAAGAGGTAAAAAGTAAGTGAGTGAGTGTGTGTGTGTGTGTGTGTGTGTGTGTGTGTGTGTGTGTGTGTGTGTGTGTGTGTTTGGCATGTGTGTGAAAGGATATGTGTTAATGTTCTCAGATTTAGTGATAGGTAGGTGTATGTGACATGGGATACATGGTGTCAAAGGGTGTATGAATGCATGTGTGTAAAAGGTTATAGGTTAACTCAGTTTATAGAAATGCATACATACATACTTACATTGCATACATGCATATATATATATCATGTATACATACATACATTGTATACATGCCTACATACATATCATATATGCATACTTACATTCATTCATGCACCTATACATACATACATAGATGCATACATACATATCATGTATACATACATACATTGCATACATGCCTACATACATATCATATATGCATACTCTACATTCATTTAATATCCATACTACATAGGCTCATAGGTTACACAAAATGCCTATGTCGTATAGTCACTCTTCTACTTAAAACCAATACTGTACCAATTGGGCCTTCACTAAATTCTAGGATTAAAGTATGTTGTAGCCCTTCATGTTAGATTTTTGAAACTTCAAACGGATCACATTTTCGTGTCCGAAAGCTCCCGGAATCGCGAAAACACCGAAACGCGTTTGTCTTTCGGACAGCTGACACTCAAATAGTTTTACAGAAAGTTCCAGAAAGAATTTGGCTTATTAAAATATATATTTGGAAAGCTAACTTCGATATGGTTCTTTTAAAAAAATAGAAGATTAATCAGAGTTCTAAGCTAAAAGTTATGATATTTTTAAGTTGCTTTAGTTAATAAAAACGTGGGTGAATATTATGACGAATTTGAGTTGTTTTGGACAAAAGAAACACATGTAGGTCAAGATACTTGGATACCAACATAGGTATCTAAATAAAACTCATTCTAACCGTCCTAACTAAGATCAATCCACTCTCTAACCATTCTAAAACTGAATTTAAATATCTATTTAAACTATTATCATACATACATACACATGGGGTGTCCTAATTTGGGATCTATCAAGTAGGACACAAGACACATATCTAAAATCCTCAAGAGAGCTCCAAATGGCCTCAAATTTGAAACTAAATGGGGTACATGCATGGGGGTGGATCCTATGGATTCAAAACTAACTAATATGCATAGAAAATCAATTTAGAGGGTTGGTTTTACCTATTGGGAGTGGAATCCCAATGATACTCCCAAGGACACGGCTCCGACACGAAGATCTTCTAAAAAGGACACTCCTTCTTGCACTTTGCTCCAAATCTTTACTAGCACCCTCTCTTGGTAGTATGAGAAGGTTGGATGGAAGTTTTGGTGGAGGGATATAAGGATTTGAAGATCAAATCAAAGAGGGAAGCTCTCTAATTTGGGAAAGAACACTTTGTGAAGGAAAATAGGCAAGATGGAATGAAATGAAAGGAATGGAGGCTAACCTACCTATAGTGGCTGCCATTAGATGAATTAGGGTTAGGTTTTAGATGTAGATGAGTGGCTATGACTTGTCCACCCAATTTCAAGTCCTCCTATTGGTTCAATTAGTCCTGAGGCTTTCTTTTTCACAAATATCCTAAGGGAAAAATATCCTACTTAGAAATATCTAGATATTGTTAATCTTGCCATTTAGTAGGTTATCCTAATCAAGATTCTAAGCTCAAGGCTAATCTAGATTAGGCTAAGATTCTAGGTCAAGTCTCAACTAAACAAATAGCACATATTTAATTAATAAAATTTCAAAATCACCAAAAAGTCAAAATGACCAAAATACCCTAGCCTAAAATGTTGTAATTAGTCATTCTAATCACATGGTTAGGTCTCCATGGTCATGGTTAGTCTCTAAGCTCAACAGTTCTAGGGTTCACTAGCTAACACATCAAAATTATAATTCACTCATTTTAAATAGTATTAAATTAATTAAAAATATCCATAAATCATAAATCCTATTATTAAATAATAAACTTTTACAAAAGTTCAAAATTACCTTCATTTTAGAAAAGTGGGTGTTATATTTTCTACGCTTCAAAAAAAGAACAAAGAACAAAGAGACGATGAGGAAGAACCCACCTGCTTCGGATGCAAGAGGACGAGACATGTCAAGAAAGATTGTGTCATAGCAAAGAAAAGAAGCAGATACGAGAAGCCATACAAGAAGCCAACTACAACGAAGTATGCCAACACTAGCATCTGGCACGAAAGCGAGGCTAGTGATTCAGACGAGGAAGAGGACTCTCCGTAAAATATGGCTAACGCCTGTCTAATGGCGACTTCAGATAAGGTAAAAAATTCTTTTGATGATTTCTCATTTGATGAACTTAGTGATGCTTTTAGTGATCTACTTGAAAAGGTACTCAATAAATATAAACATGCAAAGGATAAGATCAAGGACTATGAAACCGAGATCCATAGACTTTCATGTTTACTAGATAATGTTAAAAACACTACACCCACGAAAAACACTAAAGAGGTATCCAAGCTTAAATTAAGCTTACACGATGCCGAATCAATCATTGAGAAGTAAACACTTGATATCACAGCTTTAAACAAAGAACTTGCTGAAGAGAAAAACAAGTTCAAAATTGCTACAAGTAGAATACACGGTCTTACCACTAAATGTGATGAGTTAAGTGTTGTCTCTAAGAAATTAGAGATTAAACTGGACAAGCAGGTTATTCAACCCCAAGTTCAGTCTTATAGTCATAACACTTACAAACACAAGACAACTCAACACAAGGAAGCACGTCACCACAAGAAAACTCATCCACATGCCACACAAAATCATGCTTTTATATACACCTATACACATGCAGTACGTAAAACACACACGTAAACATCATCATCATCCTGTTGCACTCAATCATTATCATCATCATGATGCTGCACACAGTCATCACTCTACTGCTGCACATAGCTATCATCACCCCACTTATAAACATCACTATCAACATGCTCCTAACATAAACATACATGCTAGATGTACATATTGTAGCTTACGTAGACGCATTTCACCACAATGTAGAATTAGAAGATTAGTTGATAAAAATATATATGCATGGATACCAAAGTCTAACCTCTCAGGACCCACAAGAATCTGGGTACCAAAGGTCACATCTACTCGTGGTGTAGGTAGACCTTCTCTCTTCAACTAGAAGCAAGTGGATTCTCGATAGTGGGTGCTCGCGACATATGACTGGAAATACAAATCTATTCGCAACACTATCGATGAGAAAGGAAGGATATGTTTCCTTCGGCAATAATCTTAAAGGCTACATCATAGGTAATGGTACAATTGGTTATCCTCCTTCTTCCTTCATCAACGATGTCTGTTTAGTGACCGAGTTAAAGTATAACTTACTCAGCATTAGTCATCTTGCTGATCATGGATATGATATTAACTTCGGAAAAACTAAATGCTTTATCTATGATAGATCAACTGGAGACATCGCTTTTGAGGGGATAAGGAAAGATAATATTTATATTTTCTATCTATCTAGTGATACTAATAGTGCATGAAGATGTCTTTACGCTCACAAAGACGAAAAGCTCATATGGCATCAGCGTCTTGGTCATGCCAACATGGATATTATATCCAAACTATCCACCAAGAAGCTAGTCAGAGGACTGCCAGATATCACATTCAAGAAAGACACGGTATGTGCTGAGTGTGAAAAGAATAAGGCTACCAAAACTTTCTTTAAATCCATAAACACTGTAAGTACTACCTGACCATTGCAATTACTTTATATGGACTTATTTGGTCCAAGTAGAGTAGCCAGTCTTGGCAAAAAACTCTACGCTTTTGTCATTGTAGATGATTTTTCAAGATTTACTTGGGTTTTCTTTCTTACAAACAAAAGTGATACAATTTCTGTTTTTAAAGTATTTGCTAAAAAGGACCAAAACGAAAAAGGCTACATGATTACTCATATCCGAAGTGATCATGGTGGCGAATTCGAAAATTTTGATTTTGAAAAGTTTTGTGATTCAAATAGTTTTAGTCATGAATTTTCGTGTCCAAGAACTCCTCAACAAAATGGTGTTGTGGAGCGGAAGAATAGAACTCTTGGCGATATGGCTAGAGTTATGCTAAATCAATTCTCTCTTCCGAAATACTTTTGGACAGAAGCTGTCAGTACAGCGTGCCATGTTTTAAATAGGATGTTGATTCGAACTAATTCGAAAAAGACACCCTATGAGCTTTGGTTTGGTAGGACTCCTAATGTTTCTTACTTTAGAGTGTTCGGTTGTCGCTGCTTTATCCTGAATATCAAAGACAACTTAGGTAAATTCGATGCCAAAGCTGACGAAGGTATTCTTCTTGGCTATGTGGCCAAAAGTAAGGGATATAGAGTGTTCAACAAACGCTCCATGATTATTGAAGAGTCTACTAATATAACTTTTGATGAGGATAATAGTATAGCTTTCATTCCTGACGATGATGAACCGTCAACCTCTACACCTATAAATACAACATCTGAAACCAGTTCTCCAGAGGAATTACCAAAGCAGTTTCACTTCACTCCCTCTCATCCAAAGAACTTGGTAATAGATGAAATATCAAAAGGGGTAACTACTCGATCTTCTGTAAGAAACACTATAGCTAACACTGCATTCATTCTCAAATAGAACCTAAAAATGTTTCAGAAGCTTTTAATGATGAATTTTGGATTTACGCGATGCAAGAAGAACTCAACCAATTTGAAAGAAGCCAAGTTTGGGAACTTGTTCCTAAACCTACTGGCCACTCAATAATTGGCACTAAATGGGTTTTCCGTAACAAAGTAAACGAGGACGGTTCAGTCACTCGCAACAAAGTTCATCTAGTAGCCCAAGGATAGAACCAAGAGGAGGGCATCGACTATGATGAGATGTATGATCTTGTTGTCCGACTTGAATCCATTCGAATGCTTTGCAGATTTGCAAATTTTCAAAACTTTAAACTTTTCCAAATGGATGTGAAAGTGCTTTTCTGAACGGTTTTATCAAAGAAGAGGTGTTTGTCAAACAACCACCTGGTTTCGAAAATCACAAATTTCTCGACCACGTTTTTAAACTTAGGAAAGCTCTCTATGGCCTCAAATAAGCTCCTCGAGCTTGGTATGATCATCTTTGTACTTTTTTATTTGATAAAGGTTTTTCAAAAGAAAAAATCGACACTACACTCTTTATAAAATCTCTTGATGACATAATTCTTTTAGTACAAATATATGTTGATGATATTATTTTTGGGTCTACTAATGAGGGTATATGTAAGGAATTTGCCAAGTATATGCAGAACGAGTTCGAGATGAGCATGATGGGGTAGCTCAACTACTTCCTTAGACTGCAAATCAAACAACTCTCGCAAGAAGTCTTCACCAGTCAGTCGAAATATGTAAAGGACATGCTGAAAAAGTTTGAGCTTGATAGCATCAAACCAATCAGCACCCCTATGGCTACTACAACAAAGCTGGAACCTAATGGAAGCAGCAAACCGGTTGATCAACGTAAGTATCGAGGCATGATTGGTAGTTTATTATATTTAACTGCTAGTCGCCCCGATATTATGTTTAGTATTTGCTTATATGCTAGATACCAAGCCAATCCTAAGGAATCACACATGACCTTAGTTAAGCGTATCTTTAGAAACCTTAAAGGAACTATTACGGTAGGCTTGTGGTATCCCAAAACCACTTCCTTTGTCTTAATCAGATATTTTGATGCTGATTTTAGGGGATGCAAAGTCGATGGTAAGAGTAACAGTGGCACGTGTCATTTGCTAGGAAAGGTGTTAGTCTCATAGTTTAGGAGGAAGCAGAACTCTGTTGCACTATCTACAACAGAAGCTGAATACATCGCAGCTGGTCGTTGTTGTGCACAGATTCTGTGGATGAAGCAAACCTTTGAAGACTACAACTTATTTTTCAAGCATATACCTATATTCTGTGATAACACTAGTACAATTAATCTGACCAAGAACCCA
Organism: Iris pallida; assembly: GCA_029216955.1. Lineage (NCBI taxonomy): Eukaryota > Viridiplantae > Streptophyta > Magnoliopsida > Asparagales > Iridaceae > Iris > Iris pallida. The sequence goes on along the minus strand of JANAVB010021599.1, from coordinate 24,097,297 downwards.
GTATGCCACTCATGCACAAAACACATAGTGATTAGATATCACTTTCTGCATGATCATCAACAACAAGGTACGATTAGTTTAGAGTTCATAGACACTAAACATCAGCTAGCCGACTTCTTCACCAAACTACTGGCCGAAGAGCGCTTCAATTTCCTTTGTCGTGAGTTAGAAATTTTGGATGAAACGGTCATAAAATAAATTGGACCTATGTAAATAACGATTGTGACATATATCTTTATGGTGACTTTGCTTTGGGTACAAGACAAAAGGGTCCTTCTGACAACAAGGCGTAAAAGCCGAAGCGACACGGTGCACTAGTCTTAGGACTACCACTAGCTGGGATCCGGCTCTTACAGCTATCCCATGGCAGTTTTATCATAATGATCACTGTCTTAAACCATTATTTATTATATGGCTTAATTATTTTTATGACTTATTTAATTCAAACTTTCAAATTCTAGACGTTTTCTCTCAAAACTTAGCCATTTTTCAAACTTTCAGGTGTTCTGGAACATGGAGGCAGAGTTCGGACCGAACTTTGCCCCATACAGAGTTTGGGCTAACTCTATGTCCATGCTCACAGAACCTTCTTTGGTTCTCAACCATCAATATTTTTGATCCGATGGTCAGGATTTCACCCGACCTGCTGCCCAAAACACTTAAACCCGCAAAAACCCTCTCTCTCCCCACTTGCATCTTCTTCCACCTTCCTCCAAACATATTTTTTTTCAAACCCTAACCCTAGAAATCAAATTTTAGGGCTCCTCTTCTTTCCAAACTCAAGATCTAAGGCTTTTGAGGGGATCTCTTCCATCTCCCATCACTTGGGTGAGGTATAATTTCCTTTTCTCCTCTATTTTTTCCTTTCAACTTTTATTCCCTCCATGTCTCCAAGACTCTTTGGTAGAGGTAAGAGAAGAAGGAGTGATGGTGCATCATCTTCCCATCCTCCTTCTTCTCTTGCTCCTCCATTCCATCCTTTATTCAATCCACCACCACCACAAGACCCCAACACCTTCAATGAACAACTATTTGTATCATTGGATGCGTCCAATGCATGGTTTTTCGATTTTTGTTCACGAAGCGTGTATGCGGGACATCCGATAAATTTTACTATCTTTTCGGAGTATGATTCCTTGTTTCATGATTTGTGCCTAGATGAATTAGTTACTACTTCATCTCTCGTTTATTTGAATACGATACAAATGTTCTATTACAACTTAACTTTTGATGACACACGGATTTATTCTCTTGTCGCCGGTATTGATATTTCATTTGATGACTTTGAGCTTTCTGACTATCTAGAGATCCCGAAACCCAATTCTTGGAAGAAACTTGTCGACGCCCGACAATTTCAATTTCCCGACGGAGCTTCGCTTGAGAGCTTCAAGGATGACTTGGGTACTCCTAACACTCGTCCCCGTAAGCTACGGGCAAAATTCCTCAACCTATACTTTTATGAACTTCATCGGATTCTTTTCTCCACGATCTTGCCCAAAGCGGGATCGACCGATGAAGTGTCCTACCTTGAGATTTTTGCCCTTTACTATCTCTATTTCCATGTCCCATTCAACTTCCTTCGCACGATGATGGACTGGATGATTCGTGCAAAGATGAAACCCCGATCATTGGTTTACGCCATGTATTTGCCAATGATCTTTCGTGCTTTCCATATTCCACTCGATGAGTGTCAGTTTCTCCCTGCCCCTGCCTATCTATCCAAGGCACAGAGGCTTCTAGCTGCTGTTAAGTCCCCTGCTAAGTCTGAGCACTATGAGTCTGATGCTCGTGCTGATCCTCCTGCTCTTGGCCACCCTGAGCCCGAGCCACCTGCTACCCTTGAGTCCCTTCAGACTATGCTGTGAGATCGTTTCTGCTTGGAGGACGATCGCTAGATTCAGATGGATTACCGCACTATCCTATAGATGATGACCATCAGCAATACCATGCATGACATCCAGTACTCCCTGGCTACTTATCCTACAGTGTCATACCCCATGGTACGGGACCCTTCTCGCGAAGGTTTTCGTATCGACGACACTTGGGTCAGGCGGTACTTGGATCGGGATGCAGCGTTTGTTGATCCACGTCGCTCCGCCAGTGGCCCATCTGATTCTGCTGGATCTTCCCGTGCTCGGTGACGGCCGTGGTCCCCTTTATGATGCTGCTGCTGATCTTTAGGATTTACTTTGTTTCTATACTTTGTAGTTTCATTTCATTTTATTTAGTTGAACACTTTTCATGTACTTCTTTATGCTTAGCTTCTGTTTGGATTATTACTTGCTAGTTATCTCTTACGTTGGATTTAAGCATGTGTTGTATTGATGCATATTTTCTCCTTGATTATTCTTTATGAGGGAGCATATATTTTATTTTGTTAAATGACAAAGGGGAAGAATATGTGATATTTTCTTGTTTTAGGAGCATTGGATAAATACTTGTAATATGTGTATGGATATTTGTTTTAAAGCTTCAATACATATTATGCTTGGACAAGTACTTGTATCAGGACTTCTCTATTTATGGAGGAGCTATATATGTGTCCAGGTATGAATGTTGCGACATGCAAATATCACAATTTTGTTAATTATCAAAATGGGAGAGATTATTGACCCAAACTGGATCGCAGTCAACCTAACCTTGATAATTAACAAATCGATATTTGTCATGATCCAACTTGACACATAAATCTCCATCAAGCTACAAATCAGACGACTATCACATATCTAGTCAGACGAACATCATCCACGGCTGCTCGACAAATACTGCTATAACTTGTAAACGGAGTCTGTATTTTTATACTTTTATTGAGTCTAGGCTATTGTACGTTGAGTCGCACTGAGTATCTCAACCATAGACTAGATAACCAAAAGCTCCACAAACAAAAGACCAAACTGCCAAAGCCCAAAATTAGCCCATGAACATCTGTCTCCAAGGAGGCAGAGTTCGGGCCGAACTCTGTCCCCTAAATTCCAGGAGCTGATTTTTAGGGTATGCTCATTGCTAGTTGTCCAACGGCCAAATTTTTGAATATTTTGGACAGAGTTCTGGCCGAACTCTGCCTCCCAGAACTAGTATAAATAGGCACTCATTTCTCTTATTTCAAATCATCCAATCTTCTCTTCTTCTCTACTTCTATAGCCTATACATCTTAAAGAGCTATACCCTTCTCATCTACTAGCCACAAAACTTTCCAAGCCTACAAGGTGCTCAGTGCGAGTCAAATAAAAGTTTGTGTACAAAAGTCTCAAAGAAGTCGCTTGGAAAATTACAAGTTTCGCCTCTACGATTTTGTAAGAAGTTGGTGTGCTCTTTTTAGTAAAGGCACGTGTTTGTACACTATTTCATAAATAGTGGATTTCAATCCTAAGCAAGAGTTCTCAGGCCTGGACTAGTCCTCCACGAGGAAAACCAGGTTAAAACTGATGTGTTTGCATATGCTCTCTGATCTTCATTTACTTTTCGTACTTATACTCTGATTAATCTCTTGTTAGTTATACTTGAATAGAGGTAATTTTTAATTGATCATTATTGACACACACTCTATTCATCCCCCCTCTAAAGTTGCCTATACGTATTTCAAGAACAAACCTTCGACGCATGGGCACTCTGGCTACAGGTACAAGAAACTCAGGTATGGTCCCACCAGGATACCAGGGACCTCAAAGCATAACATTCATCGAATGTCAGAGGCCAGCAGGATCAGGGATAGAAAAGTGCATACGTGGCCCATACATTAAGGAACTGTTCACCCCACCCAATGCCTAGTAGGGTCATATCCATGACTCCTAGGAACCTCTAGTAACTGCCAAGTCTACTAGCATGCAATTCTATTGGCAGTTACTCCTAACCGTCGCACGCCTCATACGTATCAGTGGCCGGCCGACTATGCGAGTACATGTCCTACATGTGACTCACAACATGTGATAAAATAGGTGTCAAGGCCATATGAGATATACCAATACCTCATCATCAATGGGTGGTTACTAGGCTAAGTCTATGCAAGAGAAATAAACAAAAGTAATAAAAACGACCGATAGAGTCACTTGCACCCAAGTGTGACTTGGACGCACAGTGATATAATACTAACAATAAGTAAGGCTGAATATAATAACTGAAAATAAGAATAAGTAAATCATAGAGTAAGGTGGCAAGGTATATTGCCTGGCAGTGCGGGAATAGCAACTCCATACAATCAATCACGTCATCAAGAAATCTTAAAATCTACGAACAGCTCCGAATGCTGAAACAAACATCAAGAATGTTCCCGGTGTAAAAGTTATATCTAAGAAACGCCAATTCTAGAAAAGGGGCAAAATCGTAATTTCGGGTCAAAATAATGTCTGCCGTTGGACCCGTTTTGCACCGAAACGCATGCCAATGCCTATGGTCTCTAAAGTCGTCAAACTACATGTCTATGGGTCCAATTTGAGGAGACGAACCCAACCTTATGTCCAAAGTTGGATTTCGGTGGGTCATGCACAATTTCGCCCGTTGGAGCGGGTCGCGGGTCCGCCAAAATAGCGTTCCGGTCGACCTTCTCAAAATTAAACCAAACTTGGCACACAGGAGCAGAAAAATGATTCGATCCTGTTGGCGCAAGTTTCGTCTCGATTTGACGAACGTGCACAAAATAATTGAAGAATTTGCAAAGAGGCCGATACGGTAAATTTTGACGGATATACATCATATTCGTCGCGCACACGCAATCAATTTGAATTCCGTCAAAGCCCACGCGTCCGCGAAGTCAAAGCCCACACGTCCGCGAAGTCGATACGCACCTTTCGATACTTTCGGTTTGTGACCACGTCGTCCGGATTGTGGGGACGGACTTCGTATTGGGGTTCTTCTATGTTTTGAAAACAGATTTTTCTCCAACTTTAAACGAATTTTAAATAGATTATAGGAATCTAGAAATAAAACTAAAAATAAGGTTTTGATCATGTATATGTTTTCTATAAGTCTGTTCAGGTAGATTCCAAAAATTCACAATATCCTGGTCACAAATTGATCGCGAACATGGGTGATTGGGATAGTTTCTAACTTCCAGAAATCGAGTTATTTCTCGATTTTAGAACTCGTTTTTCGTCACGTATATCGCTAACTAAAATAAACTAATTGAAGGTAATCAAACTCGGTTAGGTTGTCTATGCACCTGCGAAAACGATTTGCGAAACAACGAACCGTGGAGGAGGTATCGTGGCCGCGAAGTGGGGGTTACTGTCGCTGTTGCTGCTGCAGTTGTTGTCCGCGGCTGTCCGCGCACGGACGGCCTGGCCGACGATGCACCGACGCGTGCGGCGGCGCTGGGGTGTTGGAGGGTCGCACGGGATCAAAGGCCGAGCGCGGGTTAGGGTTTTGATGCAATTCTTTCATCTCTCTCTCTCTCTCTCGTTCTTATATGGAGATGCTCGATTAAACCAAGTATAGGGAGGGTCGCACGTTGGCCCGTCCAACTGGGCTGGGATGTGGATTTCTACAGTTCCCGCAAGGGAACAGTAGCAACTGAATTTTTTTTTCCTTTTTTTATATATACATTTTTATATACAAACTAATAACTCTTAATAAAATAAAATTCACCAAATATATCTAAAAATGTTTAAATAAATTTTTGTACAATATGAATATTTATAATTTGGAAATTTTTTGTCGCTGCCAACCTTAGCAAGAAAATTAATTAAATACCACCATTTTAAATTTAAAGAAATACTATAATCTTAATAATAACATTCCTTTAAAACTAAATTTTTAACAAAATATAGTAAAATTATATTAAGTAAACTAATTAAATATTTCTAAAATTTAGGGATTTTACATCCTGCCCAACTTATAAAAATTTCGTCCTCGAAATGAAAAATAATCTTAATTTCTAAGGATAACGAGATTTTAGTATGAAGGGAGAGTACGTATGTCAAACTGCATCCAGGTTTTCGAAAACATGGAGGGAATAAAATCCAAATTGAAGTTATATTCCACAAAATGGGGTATTCTTGGTTCAAGGCCCTACCAACTTATAGAAGTTGGCCACCCATGAATTTATCGTTACAAAACTTCTGAGAAAGAAAGTTTCTAAGGAGAGGCACGAGAATATTGGACACCTTTCACCACAGTCTCGGGTTCCAAGTGAGGCTAGTTATTGCCACCGAGTTCTTAGCCAATAACTTCTATAGGGGACTATTGTAAATTAACGTCGTTCCTATAGGGGTCATGTTTCAACAAGATGGTAGGCATCTCTTGTTCGAAGGTAACTAAAAAATGTTGGTTCAAGGGATTCACCCTTCGCCTAACGCGGGTAACTAAAGATGAGGTTTAAAGAACTTTTTAAGAAAGAAGAAGTCACGGGCGAAGAGGTGAGAGTCTAGAACAAGCACAAAAATCTTACTATCTTATTAGATAGTCATGCGTGATTAGGCAGGCATTGTGAAATCTTTAAGTCATAAAGACTAGGTTGTGTGAGGTCGAAGCTTGGTGTTGTAGGAAGGATGTGCTTGTCTAAGTAGAATGCATATGTCATACGTGTCATGTTCCTTGCATGGATCATGTGTATACAATGTAGTTAGGGAATGGGTCGATATTTGTATGGTTAAATCCAAATGGAAAGAAATAGGCCTCTATGGTTTGTTTTATGGAGAAATACATCATACTTGTGGCATAATTGAAATGGAGCACAAGAAGGTATGTCTGTGTGGGACATGCATGTCATGTGTGTAGCTTGACCGGTCTAGTTCACGAGGGCAAAATTCATTAGAAGAAAGTTTGTGTTGTGCTTCAATTATCAAAGTCGCGGGTGAGGGTATCAAATGATACGGATAGGAGTGGACATTATGAACTACTATTTCACTAGTTCAATTGGAGCCAATCTATCCCAATCATTGCTAACTTCCAGAAAGGCTGGCCTATACATTACAAAAATTTTGTTCTCGAAGTTGAAACTAGGATTTGATTCTATGATAGAACGGAATTGGAGAATTAAGGTTTCTGTCTTTTGTGTTATCTTAAACATTCGAGCAAGAAATATAAATGTAGTACGAAGATCACATCGTAACCTCTAACCAGCTGGTACAACGGTTATAAATGTCACTCTATCTAAAGAGAGAGTATGTTAAGTTCAAGGTACTACCTAACTTAACAAAATTTGGTTAATCATAGAAAACATGGTAACATGACTCCTAAGAAGATCAAATTTCAAGGAGGTGTTTAGGATATGAGTTACTTCTGATCATAGTCATGGTCTCTATGGGAAGCCTAAGTATTACTCATTTAACATTGCCCATGTATTGACCATATTTTATCAAGACAGTAGGAAGGTCTTAGTCAAGCATAAATGGGGACTACATAATAGGTATAAGGATCTATTTCATCAAGTTTGGCTTTTATAGTCCAAATATGACGATATGCAAGGATTGTTTTAACTGGGTCTTAATGGATTCCCTAATTGGACATCGATCTTTGATTGAATGAATCATAGGTTTTTAATCTATATTGACTGGATGGGATGCTATGAAATTGATCTGAGCCATTTCTAGTAGGTTAGGGTAATCTCATATAGGTTCCAAGTCAAGTGGTTGGGCAAATTTTTCAGCCAGGTTGGTTAACCAAGTTCCTAAAGCCCGAGAATACGCCTTTTGTGACTTTTGTGTTTAAGTAGCACAAGAAAACTCAATTGAGTTGCACACTATTGCCATGTGTGTAGGGGCTTCGAGCAGATCACAACCATATATTGGGACAAAAGTTTTAATTCAAGGTTGGATCCCTAACTACAGCCGGAAAGTATTTCGGTATTACGGTAAGGGTTATCATTAGCCGTTTTGATCTGAAAGTCGTATCATAAAAATAGAGTACAAGGGGACGTGTTTGAGTGGGACATGATATGCCTACTTGAAGGTGGACTCGTCTAGATCTTGTAAGTGCAATTTGTTGGAAGGAAATAGCTGGTCTCGTGCTCCGAATATTAAAGTCACGGTCGGGGACATTAAATGATCTAAATAGGAAGTGGGAGTTCATAATTCACTAATTTACCCTCCTAGTGAGAACCAATTTACTTTATTCAATCGTAATCTTAGTGAAATACTAAAATATAGAAGGCTTGCAATCTATTCACTCTAGAGACCAGGGCATGGTTTTAGGAATAATGAGGTTGGGAATATTAAAGTCGCGACATCGTACCCTAACCTTTGATAATAATAAGGTACGATGTGATCGATAATGTGATATGGTAAATACGAATCAAGTTCAAGGATCGCACTCCAATTTCTAATAAATGGTGGCATACAACGACGCATGAGTCGATAAAATAGAATGACCCACTCGTTCATAATATGCGAGAGTCTCTCGATGGGGTAACAATTTCTAAAGCACGTCATATGAAAGATCTCTAACAGCTAAGTTATGAATTTCTATTTGTGCTAAGTCGGTCAGACTATAGTCATAAGGTTTCTAATGGTGTTGCATGTAGTGCTCATGTATTGTTTGTTGATAACTAGTAAATCAACATGATGGAGTGTTAAGCTACAAATATTGGCTAAGCTGGTGAACGTGTTGTTTTAATGCTTATTCACCTCTTTAATAATAAAATTGTATAACTTGAATGATACATGTGGGATCCCAATCTCGGGATGGGTGTCTATCATAGTCATGGTAAATGCTTGTGTTTCTGTCTATTCCTCTTATGTCTAAACTGCGGGCTTGGTCGAGTAAAGGTTGTGTTAAGGCATATGGATTGCTAGTTAAGGCAAGATTCAAGAAAAATATTTAGAGACTCACAATAATTTGTTTCTTGCGAATAGTTAGTCTCCTAGGTTGGTGATTTGATCAAGGATAAGATCCTAATCATTCTCAAATTCCAATGACTAGAAGATCATGATCTTAGTTTTAGGGTCGAGGGGAGAACGAGTAACTTAGGGCAAGGTTGCAGTCATATGGCTGGCCGATGGTAGCTACACTCATGTATACAACTATCATGGCCATGGGGGATACTCTGTTTCTATCTACTGAATACGAGCGTTCGTCTTTCCAAATCAGTGAAAGACAAAAGCAATAAAGAGTTCAAGAAAGATGTTATCGAATACAATTACGTGATTCAAAGGCGAAGGTATAATTCAAGAGGAATTGTCAATGCAGTCGCAGATGAGATCCTAGATACCCCGATATCTCAATCCACGTAGCGTAATCATATGAAGGGCGAACCAAGTGTACCACGGTTGATCAGACTATAATACATTGATTCTAATTAGACAATATGCTAGTGGGCATCCCCAGTTTACATATGTCTTGAACAAGCTCGATAAAGAATAGGCTTGCAAAACTAAGCTATAAATAGCGATATTATTCATGGTAGTGCAAAGTATAAGTACGGGAGATAATGAATAAAACTGTTATAAATAGTTCAAGTTTTATAAGGATCTATGTCTTGCCCGTGTTTCTGCTTATACAGTTGTCCTACTGTCTCTTGTATCAGGCCGTGGTTGACCAATGGAGTATGGGCTACTAAAACTCTATTCTAAGTAAACATCTCTTCCTATACTAGCATATATTCAGTGCCACCCATTTATACTTCATTATTGGGTTATAAGAACACGGGATGGTAGACCATGAGGCATACTACCCAACTTATAAAAGTCAACCGATAGAGTGATTGAGAAATATGATACTTATATCTAGTATGAGTCATCTTCCTACCTTCTCTATAAAGCATGAAGGGAGACGATAAGATTTACAGTAGAAAGGAATCAAGCAGAAGAAAATCAAGGTAGTCGGACGAGAGTTCAAAATTGGAATCAAGGAAGGAGATCAAGCATATGGATGAGATACCTAGATCCTAATCCTGTATGCAGGCTCACATCGGTATAATAATGTAACCAAAGTGATAAACAGGACCTGCATGGGCCACCATAAAAACATGTAATGCCCCAGTCCCAAAATACTTAGGACAAAGTGCGTAGGCATGCCAGCTGCACATATACGAAGATACTCCAATATATGGAATCCTCGTAACTACATAAGCTGTAAAATACAGTAAACCATGATAACTAAATCTCATCCATAGAAATAAAGAATAAAAATATAATCACTATAAATTTATCATTTGTACAAATAGTTGGGCGGAGACAAATCTACTACCAACTAATTTAAATAAGAAAAATATACAAGAAATTGATCGATAAAGATGGCAAGATGAACCATGAGCAATCATCTTCGAAGGAAAGGAAATACCACGATCTGGACTAGAGCACCTGCGAAGCATCATGAAAAGCACACACCTGGAGAGATAACTAGGTCCTCCGAGGGACGTAACAAGATACAAGAAAATACTATGCCATATAAAATGTGATATATAATAGAGCGTAAAAGGGGATGCATGCAATAGGGTGCCTACCAGTTCTACAGTGATAATGTTGTTAAGAATAAACCTTCGACACATGGGCACTCTGGCTACAAGTACAGGAAACTCAGGTTTGGTCCCACCAGGATACCAGGGACCTCAAAGCATAACATTCATTGAATGCCAGAGGCCAGCAGGATCAGGAATATGAAAGTGCATACGTGGCCCATACGTTAAGGAATTGTTCTCCCCACCCAATGCCTAGTAGGGTCATATCCATGACTCCTAGGAACCTTTAGTAACTGCCAAGTCTACTAGCATGTAATTCTATTGGTAGTTACTCCTAATCGTCGCACGCCTCATACGTATCAGTGTACGGCCGACTACGTGAGTACGTGTCCTACATGTGACTCACAACACGTGATAAAATATGTGTCAAGGTCGTATAAGATATACCAATACCTCATCATCAATGGGTGGTCACTAGGCTAAGTCTATGCAAGAGAAATAAACAAAAGTAATAAAAACGACCGATAGAGTCGCTTGCACCCAAGTGTGACTTGGACGCACAGTGATATAATACTAACAACAGGTAAGTAATGTTGAATATAAATAACTGAAAATAAGAATAAGTAAATCACAGAGTAAGGTGGCAAGGTATCTTGCCTGGCAGTACGGGAATAGCAACTCCAAGCAATCAATCACGTCAGCAAGAAATCTCAAAATCTACGAACGGCTCCGGATGCTGAAACAAACATCAAGAACATTCCCGGTGTACAAGATATATCTAGAAAATACCTGTCTGAAAGTCCAATTCCGGAACGGAGGCAAAATCGTAATTCCGGTAAAACGATGTCCGTCGTTGGACCTGTTTTGCACCAAAATATGTGCCAATATTTTTGGTCTCCAAAGTTATCAAACTACATGTCTACGGGTCCGATTTGAGAAGACGAACCCAACCGTATGTCCAAAGCTAGATTCCGATGGATCGTGCACAATTTTGCCCGTTGGAGCAGGTCGCGGGCCCGCCAAAATAGCGTTTCGGTCGACCTTCTCAGAATCAAACCAAAATTGGCACACAGGACCAAAAAAATAATTCGGTCCTATAGGCACAAGTTTCGTCTTAATTTGACGAACGTGCACAAAGTAATTGGAGAATTTGCAAAAAGACTGATACGATGAATTTCGACGGATACATATCATATTCGTCGTGCACACGCAACCAATTTGAATTCTGTCAAAGCCCACACGTTCGTGGAGTCAATACGCACCTTTCGATGCTTTCGGTTTGCGACCACGTCGTCCGAATTGTCGGGACGGACTCCGTATCAGAGTTCTTCTATGTTTTGAAAACAGATTTTTTTCCCAACTTTAAACGAGTTTTAAACTGATTATAGGAATCTAGAAATAAAACTAAACATGGGGTTTTGATTATGTATAGGTTGTCTATAAGTCTGTTCAGGTAGATTTAAAAATTTTGCAATATCCTGGTCACAAATCGACCGCAAACATGGGTGGTTGGGACAGTTTTTAACTTCCAAAAATCGAGTTTTTTCTTGATTTTGGAACTCATTTTTTGTCGCGTACATCGTGAATTAAAATAAACTAATTGAAGGAAATCGAACTCGGTTAGGTTGTCTACGCACTTGCGAAAACGGTTCACGAAACGACGAACCTTGGAGAAGGTATCATAGCCGCAAAGTGGGGGTTGCTGCCGATGTTGCTGCTGTAGTTGCTGTCCACGGCTGTCCGCGAGTGCGTGCGACCTAGCCGGCCGCCGGTGATGCACCGGCGCATGCGCGTGACGCCGGGGTGTTGGGGGGTCACACGGGATCTAAGGCCGAGCGCTGGTTAGGGTTTTGATGCGATTCTCTCATCGCTCTCTCTCTCTCTCTCTCTCTCTCTCTCTCTCACTCGTTCTTATATGGAGATGCTCGATTAAACCGAGCATGGGGAGGGTCGCACGTTGGCCCATCCAACTGGGCTGGGATGTAGAGTTCTACTGTTCCCGCAAGGGAACAGTAGCAACTGAAAAAAATTCCTTTTTTTTATATATACATTTTTATATACAAACTAATAACTCTTAATAAAATATAATTCACCAAATATATCTAAAAATGTTTAAATAATTTTTTCTACAATATGAATATTTATAATTTGGAAATTTTCTGTTGCTGCCAACCTTCGCAAGAAAATTAATTAAATACCACCATTTTAAATTTAAAGAAATACTATAAATTTAAAAATAGCATTCCTTTAAAACTAAATTTTTAACAAAATATAGTAAAATTATATTAAGTAAACTAATTAAATATTTCTAAAATTTAGGGATTTTACACAGTTGGCACCACAGAGGTAGCCAGGACTCGGTGCTCCAGCGGAGGGCGCTACGGAGAGCTAGGCCAGATTGGCCGTCGACAAGCCAGGCGAGGTGACTAAGGGAGGGACTGGGCTCGCCGAATCAGCAAGACACAACAGAAGGAGAGTGGCCGGCGACCAGGGGGCGGGGGAAACTACCCCAGGGAGAAGACCAGCGGTCACTCCATCCAGGGCGGGGGAGACCGTCGCTGGAGGAATATCGATGAAGCACGAGCCAGCGGCATGGGGAAGATCTGCAGTCGCCCCAACCGGGGTAGAGGCGGAGGAGGGGCCGGCCGAAGACAAGGACAAGGAGCACGATGAAGGGGAGGTCAACGACGACACAGCGAGGAGGACGGGAGCCAAGGAGGGAAGGGGAGGAAAGGGACACACCGGAGAGGGAAGGGCCTGGGACGCGCCTGGCAGGCGGCGCGGACCACCCGTACGGCGGTGGGTGGCCAACATGGCCCAAACGAAGGGGATCAGAGCACGGGCACAATCGCCAGGGGGAGCCTCTTCGCGAGCTCATAGAAAACTTTTATCAATTTTATATATATGTATATATATATATAATTGAAGAAGGTAAATTTTATTCAAGCCAATCCGAAGGCTTACAATCAAGCCCACCCAAAGGTAAATTATATATGCAAAAAAAACCTCCTTAGATTTGCATCATTAGCAAAATAAGACTCGTTAGACAAATATAGCAATTAACCCTCACGCAATACTTGACTTGATTAAAAAGACCCATATCCTCTACTAGTCGTTAGAAATAGGGACTTTTTTTAAGATAACAAATAAAAAGAACAAAAAATGACCCTCCCCTTCCCTACTAGCGTTGGTGGTTGCTGCTGATGCCGATGTCGCCACTTTTGGCAGCCTCCCTTCCTCCCCCCCTCGCCCCCCCTACTCCCCCGCGTTGGTCGCACGTCTACCCGTGCTGCCGCCGCCCCCCCTCCTTCCTTCCCGTGTTGGCATGCCCCCTTGCCCCCTTCCCTCCTCCCCCCTCGCACCCCCTACTCCCCCACGCTGGCCGTACCTCGACCCACGTTGCACGTCCCCTCCTCCCCCTCGCTGGCATGCCACCCTTCCCCCTGCTGTCGTTGATGGTTGTCACCGGAGAAGGAGGGGGCTAGCGTATAGAAGGGGAGAGAGAATGTGGAAGGGATTTTTTGTACTACACCCTTAGGTTTTAGAGGTTATAATCGGTATTTCATATGTAATTTGACGTCCGTTAACAACAGAAACCAAATTGGGTGTAAACTGCACAAAATATAAAATTTTAGGATTTTTAAAACCGGGGGTCTTTAATTGCATGAACCCGCAACCTCCTGGGGGAAATGCCTCTGTCTTAATTGTTAGGCTATGACCTCATTGGGGGGTTGTGTGTGTGTGTGTGTGTGTGTGTGTGTGTGTGTGTGTGTGTGTGTGTGTGTGTGTGTGTGTGTGTGTGTGAGAGAGAGAAAGAGAGAGAGTGGTCTAAAAATATGTGATCTCAGCTGCACATCAATAGAAATTAATGGTTCAAATTTGACAACATGCGTGAAATTTTGTATGCATTAATTTAGGTAATTAATAGGTGGCATAAAAATTAAATAGTAAAGTTTTAATATAGTTAATGACCACATCATTCAGATCTAAACCATTAGTTTCTATTGTTGTGCAACAGAGATTGTGTATTTTTTTTAGATGTCAAATTGTATGTATCACCTGATCATTTATACATATATATATATATATATATATATATATATATATATATATATATATATATAATTGTGATGAAAAAATATATATATATAATTGTGATGAAGCTATATCTAAGCATACTACATGGGTTAAATTTTTACAAGCTAGAACAACATATATCTAAGCATAGTTGATTTAAAAATAAATTGACACATAGTTTTTGGAATTAAATTTTGAAGAGGAGGAGTTGCCTTGATTTTTCAAAAGAAGAAGGTGCTTCGGGTTAAAAAGTGAAGGAGAAGAGTTGTGTTCTCTCTCTTTCTAGGTTTGATACTCTCGGTTTGATATGGTGCTGGTTTGTACCCCTTTTTGGTTGGAAAGAGTGTGCTCTCCTTTCTAAGGAGAATAATAGAAGGAAAGTAAAGGATGAGGAAGAATGAAAATAAGAAGAGAAATAGTGCTGTGTGTGCGTCTCTTGCTTGCTCGAAGGTGGAGAGTATGGAAAATAGAAGCAGTTGTTGAACTAGGTTCTTCACTTCTCATTCAAACGGTTGCAAACATATACTACACCAGTTACAACAAGAATAACAAAAAGTAGCTAAAATAAAGGATGACTCATAAGAGTCCTATTCTAAAGGAAGACTCAACAAATTGAAACCGCAAATCAAAACAAATGAAACTTCAAATCAAAACAACTAAAAAATGCAAGTGACACATATGTTCATTAGAGAGGAAGGAAAGAAACTAAAAGGAATTTAAGGGAAGAAGGAAAGAAGAAAGAAAAGAAAACTTAACACCTAAGAAAGAAGAAGCAAGGAGAAGGAGATGGAAGGACGTGTCCTATGCATGTCGGTCGTTGCTAGGTGTAAGGAGGAGGCGAAAAGTAGGTGATAACAAGGTGGTTAAGCTCCTATATGACAAGTAGCTGACAAGTATGTGAAGTTGCTTACAAGTAGGTCAACCTCCTCTATTATTTTAATACTTTATATTATTTACGTATAATAAATTATTATATATTAAAATTTGGAAGTTTGTAAAAAAATTATATTAATATTATAATTGAAAATTTTCATAAAAATAATAATATTATAATAAAATTTTAGAAAATAGTTATGACAATAACCTACCCTAATCAAATAAGGACGAGAGATGGATAACTATGCTCAGGACATTGTTACACATCAAAGTCTACTAGCAAGCAACAATAGATAATACAGAAATTAAATATGTAGGTAACAGGTGAGAAAGTTGAGCAGGCAAGAAATTCTTGTGGCTTTTTATAATTAATAACATGGGTTATCCAGTAAGGATGAAATAAGAATTCACCAAATCATATGCTGTGCAAAGCAACACTAACTAGGCGTAATACAACATAAAGTTAAGGTATAGACATCGTAGTACCGTCGATGTTGCGTCGTAGGATGGACGTACTTACGCTCTTGCACCAATCATATGTAAGTCGGGCGTGATAATTCTCCATATCTAGGGATTCTTCAAAGTGTAAATGTTGTTCTCCTTCATAGGAAAGATAACTCACTCGGATCTCCTTCAGTAGTAGAGTGTGAGAATGTTGTTGGGTTTTTTGGCCTTTTCTTTAGAAACTTTAGTCCCACATCGGATAGGCCAAAGAAGTTGTATCTCTATATATTAGCTATGCTAGTTTAGAGATGCACATGTGGTGTGGAGGTGCACATGGGTGTGCCATGTGGGGGTATTTTTCTAATGGAAAAAGGCTAAATCAATAATTAAAAGCATTGATGCTTTTTGCTCTTGGGAAATTTATTTCCATGGGAGCTAAGCCCCGTAGGAGCTTAGCGACTCGGACTCGGACTCGGGCTCATGGGCTCATGAGGCGTAATATGGCATTTTGTTGGCGCACTTTGCACTTAGCACGTCAGCATCGTCGCTAGGCGCATAGTGCGCTTTAGTTGTGCTCGTTGCACGAGCCACTTGCGCGGCCAAGTTGCGTGCCATGTTACGCGGTACAGGTTGGGCGGCCTAGGTTGCACGACCAGGGCACACGCCAGGTTGCGTACAGGTTGCGCCAGGTTGCGCGCAGGCTGCACACAGGTTGCACCAGGTTGCGCGCAGGTTGCATAAGTGACGTAATGTGCGCGTTGTGCGTGTGGCAAAAGGCGTGTGGCACAGTGTGGTGCAAGTGGCTCTATACGCAAGGTGCAAGGCGCATGGGTTGCTAGAGTGGCGCAACTTGCTTCAGATCATGCCTGTGCATGATCTGAGCGGTTACTGCACGTTCGGAGTGGTTATTACTACGTCCTGAATGTTGTGCTAACCAGGCAGTTGCTACTCGGGCCTATATAAGGTCTCTTCTCTCTCATAGGCACAGTATACAGAACATATTCAGAGAGTTATGAAAGTTTACAAGTGTTTCTTAACACGAGTAAACAGAGCCTGTCAGAGAGAAGAGAAGCTTTGCACCAGCGTTGCTTTTGCACGGGAGTCCGTGTACGATCCGAGGAGTCAGAAGAGCAGAAGTGTTCTAAAGTTCTTCGACGAACTTGCTGGTTCCTGGAAGTTATTCGTGTGGGACGAATATAGCTTTGAGCAACGATGATCATTCACCCCAGCAGGCTATCTTCCATCTTTCGCCTGTCATCTTCTTCATTGTTGTGATTACGAAATCTTTTTAGATTCTCGTAATATAATAACGAGATCTTCTTAGATCTTCGTTATACTTGCGCAACCTTCCTAGAAGTGTTGCTTTGGAACATTGTTCTTACAATTGTTTCATATTCTAAGTTTTTTATCGAAAAATTATGCCCCGGTACTAACTTTCTCAAAGCTATATTGCTACGATAGAAAACTTTAATGCTTCACTGCTCAATACTGACTTTTGTAAGTTAGAAAAGTTTGATGGAGAGCATTATCAAGTCTGGAAGAGGAAGGTTTATCTCACTCTTCAACTCAGAGATGTTGATCACGTGCTTCTTGAAGAGGAACCTACCGTTCCAGATACTTGGTCTGCTATCGCAATCACTGCGGCTACTAAACTTCAGGCCAAGTGGAGAAAGGAGAATAGCATTTACAGGTTGCTTATCCTGAATGCTATGGAGGATTCCCTAGCAGAGTCCTACAGTAAGAAACCTATTGCCAGAGACATATGGGAGTCTCTGGATAAACTATACGAAGAAGACAAGAACCACTACCAAAATAAGTCAAATCAGCAACGAATTTAGCGACTCCAAGAAAGAACGTCGCTAATTTTGGGGGGTTTAGCGACGTTTTACTAATATGTCGCTATTAGTCGCCAAAAGTGACTAATAGCGACGTCTAGTGACTACAGTTTATTAAATGGAAACCTGCGTCGCAAGTTCGTCGGTACACGTCGCTGATGTAGCGACTCGTAGCGACGCAATTTAAGCGGCATCACCGTATATTAAATTTCAGCGACGTTTAGCGACGTCCTTTTCGGACGTCGCTAAATATTTCATATAGGCTGCGAGGGTTTCCTTTTCGATCATTCATAAATTCTTTCCCTCCCCCCTCAATTTTTCGTGCGCTCCTCTTCCGCGGCGCTCCTCCGGCGATCTCCCTCCTCCGGCCTCCTCCTCCCTTCTCCTCAGGTAGATCCCCCATCTATCTTTCTCTCTCTCTCACACACACACACCCATGTCCCTGTCGTCCCGGCTCCGACACTTCCCAGTTTCTCTTCGTCTTCTAGCTCTCTCTCTCGCTTCTAGTTCGTGTCTACGAGAGCGTGGACTCGTCGCACGAGCAGCAGTCTGTACGTATGTGTTTTATGATTTTGTTGGTTTGGACACGTCGTGTCCCACTGTATGGACACGAAACTCACAGTGTGACACCTATATATGTACACGACTCATATCAACTGTCAATTTGATGTTTTGCTGGGATTCGAATTCCAATTTAGGGTTCGAGCCCTATTTACTGATACTGGGAGTTTTTGGTCATTTTCAGGGTTTTGAAATAAAGAATAAATTGACTAATAATGTTAATTAATTGATGTTTAAATGTATACATGTCTGTGATAATGTTTAGATGAACTAGGATTCATGGGATCCATGTTTGGTTTGTATTAATCAATGGTACTATGTATACTGTTAGGCCCCTCTTTAACAGTATACTATGTATGTTGTTAACACATAACCCCCTGGACACCAATACTGTAAGCTTGAGCTTGGCTTGACTAGAATTAATCGAGCTCGAGCTCGAGCTTGATAAGTTTTTCATTTTGGAGTTTGAGCTTGGTATCGGGAAACATGAGTTTGGTATCGAAAAATATGAGTTTAGAAAAATATGGATCCATGATTTGGTACAGCAGCAGCAGCTTCTCATAATCAAAACTGATGTGGTTAGCCATTGGCCTTGATTTTTAGTTCAGGTTCTATAAGAAATTTGTATTAATCAACGGTACGACATGGTGGTCAGGACATTAGGGGTCTGATTTTGAGCTGTGTGAGGAGGAGGAGTGTGTCTGGGTTTTGAATTACATTGGGGTCTGATTTTGGCTTAAATGATCATATCGGTTTGTTGAGTATTGGCTTTCGATATATTTGGATTATTGTTCATTTGTTGTTCATTCGTGGATTCTCTACATTCATGGATTCTCTATATTATTATAAGATGTGTGAGGGCAGTAGGCCATCTCCATTGGGGTCTGATTTTGAATTACATGTTTCTAATGTGAGGGGTGTGTCTGGGTTTGGAAGTAACTGTCCCATTAATCTGATTTTGAATTACATGTACCAGCCAGACACTGTCCCTACAGCCATTCGACTGGTGAGTCAGAAATCTATGTACGACATTTGCTATAAGGAATTTGCATTAATCTAAGGTACGACATCGTGATCAGGACATAGTCCCTTCAGCCATTTGACTGGCGAGGCAGAAACTATGTATCCGTAGATAAAGTTGACTGTCCTCCGACCCCCATCACTCGGCAATGATGATACGACAACCTAACACTACATCTTTTAGTAGTAGATAATGTCTTAGTATTATATTTTGTGGGTTCATCTTATTGATTCTGTTACATCCTTCAGATACTAGATTCCATAAGAATATATACGACACCATATGTACAGAACAGAAATGATTCATACTAATGTATGCTAGACTGAATTTTGGGTTGCGTTCTGAGCCATTCGTCCCCACACTTGGCAATTAAGCATGTGAAATATATCGTTGAAAAACATAAAATTTCGGGTTGTGTTCTGAGCTATTCTTCACTTTCTGCAGTAATTATCTTAAAATGGATATGAATTACTATCTGCGGAACCGTTTGTGGATGTACAATCGTCATCCTGATAAATTACTATCTGCGTCAATCTTTGCAGAATTATCTTAAAATAGATATGAATTACTATCTGCAGAACCGTTTGTGGATGTACAATCGTCATCCTGATGACATGTACGGTGTGCGGGATGAATTTATACAGGTGTGCAACAGTTCCTGCAGTTTGCCAAGGCATTCCCTCAGTACATGGACCATACAAAAATTAAGTGTCCATGTGTGAGATGTCGCAACTTGAAATATCATTCGGAAGTGGATGTGACATATCATTTGTATTCGAGGGGTTTCATGCCAAATTATTATCTGTGGACCACACACGGAGAACTTGTGCCTTTAACCTCCGAGCCGAAACCTTATGTGGAGCCTTATGTAGATGTCCACGAGCATGCTGATTACGACCAAGGGTGGACGAACATGGTTTTCGATGCTGTGGGACCTAGTTTCGATCCGAACAATCAATATACAACTGAGGAGGCACCGAATGCCGATACTGCAAAGTTCATGGAGTTGCTGGAGAATACAAGGACTCCTTTATATCCTGGTTGTGATGACCATTCACCGTTGGAGGTGATTACAAGATTGTTGAGCATAAAATCAGATTTTAACATGTCTCAAGAATGCTACAGCCGAATCCTGGAGTTAATTAAAGATATATTGCCCGAGGATGGCAAGTTACCTAAAGACTTCTAACGATCCAAGAGAATGGTGAGATCGCTCTGGATGGGGTATGAAAAAATTGACGCATGTCGCAACGGATGTATGTTGTACTATAAGTACGACAAGGATGAAGACGCCTGCAGATTTTGTGGTGCCGATCGCTTCAATGCAACTAGTAAAACAAGGACTTCTGGTGCACGCAAGCCAACAGATTCGATGCACTATTTGTCTTTGACATCGCGGTTGCAGAGGTTGTTTATGGCAAAGGAGACAGCTGATAATATGAGTTGGCACAAGTGGGAACAAATAGATGGAGTACTGGATCATCCATCCGACGGGGAAGCATGGAAGCACTTTGATCGAGTGTATCCCGATTTTGCTTCGGAGCCGCGCAATGTCAGATTGGGGCTTTCCTCCGACGGTTTTACCCCATTTGGACTTTCGGGCTCACAATATTCTTGTTGGCCTGTGATTGTTACTCCGTACAACTTGCCACCTTGGATGTGTATGAAGACTCCTTATATGTTCCTAACTGTTATTATTCCAGGTCCGAAGAACCGAAGAGTAACATCGATGTGTACTTACAGCCCTTGGTAGATGAGCTGAATCAGTTGTGGGAAGTAGGTGCAACCACATATGATGTTTCCAGAAAGCAGAACTTTCAGATGAGGGCCGCAGTAATATGGACCATCAATGATTTCCTGGCCTATGGAATGTTATCGGGTTGGAGCACCCATGGTCGTCTCGTATGTCCGTATTGCATGGATCGCACTAAGGCTTTCCGTTTGAAACACGGAGGAAAACCGTGCTTCTTCGATTGTCATCGACAGTTCTTGCCAAAGGATCATCCGTACCGGAGGAACAGGAATGCTTTTCATGCTGGCGTGGTAGAGAAGTCCAGTCCACCGCCATGGTGGTTCGGGGACACGATATGGGAGGAAGTTAAAGAATTGTCAAGTGCTATTGAAGAGCCTACAGCGGGGTACAAGTTGATGGATTTGGCCGCGCTCACAACTGGACGAAGAGGAGTATATTCTGGGACCTACCATATTGGAGTGACCATCTGCTCAGACATAACCTGGATGTCATGCATATCGAGAAGAATGTATTTGACAATATAATAAATACTGTGATGGACGTAAAGGGGAAGACGAAAGACAATCCCAAGGCCAGGTTGGACTTAGAAGAAATATACAGACGTCCAGAGTTGCATTTGATAAAGGAAGGCAATGGAAAGTATAAGCAGCCCAGGGCCATTTTCTCACTGGACAAGGAGGACAAAGGTAAACTTTGTAGGTGGATCCAGGGCCTAAAATTTCCAGACGGGTACGTATCGAATTTGACCCGAAGGAGAACAAACTACAGGGTATGAAGAGCCATGACTGTCACATTTTTATGGAGAGGTTAATCCCGATTGCATTTCGGGAATTCTTACCTCAGGTTGTTTGGGATCCACTGACAAAGCTTAGCATATTCTTCAGAGATCTTTGTTCTACTAAGTTGCTCGTCGATGGGCTTGAAAAGCAGGAGAAGGACATTGCAGTAACATTGTGTAAGCTTGAGAGGGTGTTCCCTCCTGGATTCTTCGACTCTATGGAGCATTTGCCAATTCATCTTTCCTATGAGGCACGTGTTGATGGGCCCGTCGGTTATCGATGGATGTACCCGTTCGAGCGCCATCTAAACCACCTGAAGAGGAAGGTGAAAAATAAGGCACGGGTCGAGGGTTCTATTTGTGAAGCCTATGTCCTTGAGGAGATTACAGACTTTTGTTTAATGTATTTCAAGCCTCATATTGCTACAAATAGAACAAGCGCTCCGAGGAACGACGATGGAGATATAGAATATAATGATGCTTATTGAAAGTCTTCAATGCTCTTGGAAAGCCTTCTGGAAAACTGAAAAAGAGATATTTGAATGATGAGGAACTAAGGCTTTCTAGTTATATATATTACTCAACTGCGAGGAGGATGAAGTGGAAAAGCTAGAGTTGTAAGTGAAAATCTTCAACGTTCAAGTCATCTATTTGTTGATTACGTTATTATAATTTAACGAGTATATCTCGATATTTATTGGTTTTCAGCAAATTTAATGATGAGGTGAGGTCAAGTAGACCATACATTGCAGATAAAGAAGTAGAAGAAGAAATGAGACTTCATTTCCCGTCTTGGTTGAATGCATATGTACGTAAGAAGCTAGTTAGAATCATCCTCCATTTGTATTTGCATAAAAAATAACTTAACATTGAACTTAATTTTGTATCTTCTCGTGTTTAGGTCGATCGTCCGGACGTCATCCTTGAGAATGAATCTATTAGAACTCTTGCCAAGGGACCAATTTATGCCATCAAAATATGGCCAAGTTATTGCGTGAATGGGTTTAAGTTCAAGTCAACAAATGCTCCCATCAGAGATAGCTTCCTGGATCTTGATTCCACAAAAAATAGTTGCTTGTGTATCAAATCTACAAACTACAAAGATGTCACTCCAGGCAATGATTTCTATGGCGTCTTACGGAAGATCGTAGAATTAACGTACAACTATGGCATAGAGCCTGCCAAGATCGTGTTGTTCAAAATTGATTGGTTCGATCCGATACAAGATCAAGGATGGAAAATTGACAAGCATGGTCTTTTGGATCTTAACTAACATCGTCGATACCAAGGATACGAACCATTTATCCTAGCAAGTCAAGCTCAACTCGTATATTTTATAACATATCCTAGACGGGGAACAACAAGGTACGACTGGTGGGCAGTATGCAAGACTAAAGCCAGAAATACCTACGACGTCGATAAAGTGGCTTATCAGGAGGACGAGCTGCCTCATGTACCAAATACAGTTGATGTCGACTCAGAAAAAGTTCTCCATTCAATATCTACTTGTGTATAAGAGGTACAAGTATCCGAAGGGGAAGACGAAGGAGATGTTAGTGACGATGAGGAGGAAGATGATGAGGAGGAGGAGGCAAACGAAGAAGATGAATTATCAGAGGATGATTGAGAAACTGTGATTTTAATGTATTCATATTTCTATAATTTAAATTATGAACTATGATCATTTCTATTAGTATTCAGATTTTTGTAAACTTAAATTATGAACTCCAATGTATGCAGATATTTCTAAACTGTCATTGTATTTATTTATATTTTTAATCATATGTTACTATCAGCATGGCAGGACGATGCGGAGGCATATCAGGACGACGCAGAGATAGGTCAGGACGAGCCATGTCCTTAGGTGGGCAGAGAGCTCCGTTACCAGATGATGGCTCCGGACCATCATCTGGCCCGAGCACTCCATTGTACCATACGGTCGTAGGTCCGGGTGGCAGTACACCTGGGACGAGCAGTTTCAGGCTTGCTGATACTCCTTCCCCTAGCCTTCCTACCGCTGACAGCAGCATGGCAGGTGGGGAGCAGGTGGAGGAGGTAGTCCCTACTCCCGTCCGGGCGGATCCATACCAGAGCGACCCTCCATGTGCACCTCAGGACGAGACGAGGATGGAGATTTGGGCCGACGGTCCTACGAAGTAAGTTAAATGAATATATATATATATATATATATATATATATATATATATATATATATATATATATATATATATATATACAGACATGCATAATATATATATATATATATATATATATATATATATATATATATATATATATATATATATATATTATGCATGTCTGTATATATATATATATATATATATATATATATATATATATATATATATATATATATATATATATAAAATATATATATATATATTCATTAATATAATTATCGTTGTATACAGATATCGTCCCTCGTCGGTACAGATAGCGTTGGGCTCCTTTCTGAGGTCTAACTATGGGGGTCCGTGGATCAACTACTCGGATGCCTCGGAAGAGAGGAAGGCATTCTGGTTTGCTCACTTCAAGGTAATTAAAGATAGTTAATTTAGTATGTTTAATATAATTTTAACCATTTTTTAGAACTTATTATTTTAATTTGTAATTCTTGTAGAGGACTTATTTTTATCCACCACACCGGGCCGAGCAGATTGAGAGGCAGTTTTCTGTCGTCGCCGCCAAGTTGATCTGTGATGCAATTGACGATCAGAAAGCTCGTCAGCGCTCCAGAAAACCAATTGCTGGTTGGATCACGCCTGACCAGTGGACCACGATAAGGGCTCGATTTGAGGAGCCCCGGTACAAAGAGCGGTCGAAGAAGGCGAAGGCGGCTAGGACGAGGGCCGAAAAGTGGTATGGTAGATCGATTTCTATGACGGAGCATTTTCGTCGTCTGGTATGTAATTTATTGCAATATATAAGATTTTATTGATAGTAGGAGTATATAATTTTCTATTTTACTAAAGAATAAAATATAACAAATACGCAGGTACAGAGGGGTGAGGACGCAAATATGGTGACCGTCTTCCTGGCCACCCATCAAAAGGACGGGAAGCTCATCGACGACCGGGCTACTCAGAGCTATGTAAGTACTAATTTAGATTTCGTTAATTTTTAACACAACTTGAAGAATATAAAGATAACCATATAGTTAATAATAATTAAATACTTTAGACGTTTATTAGGCTAATTTAGGTAAGTACTGATTTATAGAGATGCACAAAGATTTCTAGGACGAGTTTGTTAGGCTACGTGAACGTGTGAGTGCTAGTGCACCGACAGAGGGAGGGATTGGTACATCGCAGCCCTCTCCGCCTCAGTCGGAGGATGAGCTCTAGAAGACCGTCGTTGGTGGTCTTCATAGAGGTACGTACTACGGTACGGGGTCCTACGGTGCATTTGTTGCGACGCAGGCATCTAGGGCGCCCTCTGCCAGTGCGCATTCACAGCCATCACAGGACGAGTCGTCCCGAGTCGAGGATATCATTGCCCGCTAGATTGCTGAGCTGCATGACGATATGCTGAGGAGGATTTCTGAACAGCCAGGGTCTCAGGCGCAAGGGAACGCTGCGTCGGTCACCGCACGCTTTGACAAGCTCGAACGCACCGTGAGGGACGTACAGGGGACGCAGGAGTCCATTCACGGCACCTTACTAGGATAGCGGCTTGCATGGAGCAATGCAGCACCAGACTGCTAGCCCTAGAGGAGACGCGGACGCACCCATCTCCAGCGGTTACACTGCCTCTTTCTCCAGCGGTTACATTGCCTCCTTCTACAGCGGTTGCATTGCCTCCTCCTTCATCGTCGTCGGTGGTTCTTACACCGGAGCAGTATGCTTACCTTCTTTCCAGGAGCGGTGATGCTCCTCCTGATCAGCCGTAGTCGACATATATATATATATTGTTGTGTGATGGCCCATTGTTGGGTCTTTTATGTGTTTATACATACATTGTTATTGTGTTTCATTATGTTTGACATTGTTGTTAAAAAATTTCATATATCTGTGTTGATTGATGAAATTGTGTTTCAAACGTGTTCGTGATTGTGTTTCATATTGTTTGATACTTTGTGTTCGTGATGCTCCGCCTGATCAGTCGGTGTTGAGTAGTGTTCCACCGAAGGGGTTGACGAACCCAGGGAAATGCTGCTTTAGGTGCTGCTGCAAATGCTGTATTTTTTTTATTTTTTTACCAAATTTAGCGACGTTCAGCGACGTTTAGCGACGTCCAGCGACGAACGTTAACGTCGCTAAGTAAGTATCGGAACGTCGCTAACTATGATTCACCCCGTCGCTGATCATCACTAAACGTCGCTAAATACGACGTTGCTAAACGTCGCTATGTGTCGGCGCTATAGCGACGTATAACGTCACAGAACGTCGCTATTTGGCTCTCAAGCCAGGTCAGCATCGATGTATGTAACGTCGCTAGCTGACGTCGGCAAACGCAGTCGTTTTACATCGCTTGTAGTCGCTGAATTAGCGACGCGGATACGTCGCTAATTGTCGTCACAATAGCGACGTATTGCGACGTCATGGTGTTTAGCGACTAGGTAAATCGTGACTACGTCCAAACGTCGCTAAATACGTTGCTAATTAGATTTAGCGACGTATTTTCCCTAGTTAGCGACGTCCTCTGGCGTCGCTGATTTGACAGATTTTAGTAGTGAACAGGAGCAAGATATTTGTGGTTGAAAAATATCACAAATGGCTCTTTGAGGACGAGAAGTCCATGTTGCTGCAGGTAAAGGAATTCCTGAAACTGCGACAGAAGTTGGAAGACGAGGCGATACCCCTCCCCGATAAGTTTGTTGTTGGAGGGATTGTCTCAAAGCTCCCTGCTGGATGGAGTAAGTTCTATACAAACATGCATAGGAAGAAACATGAGATCAACCTTGAAGATCTCTTGCAGGAAATCTATGTTGAGGACCAAATGCGGGCTCAAGTCAAGGTGGATGCACTGTCCAAGCAATTGGCTAACGCCAATATGGTTCATACCAAGGAACCAAGGGAAAAGTAGGCGGCTTCCCACAGCAAGAAGAAGGACCCTAACAATCTGAACGTGAAGGGGACTTCCTTCAAGCGAAAGAAGGCAAAGTATCAGATGCCTTGTTTCAAGTGTGGCAAGAAGGGCCACTTCAAAAGTGAATGCATAGCAAAGACCAAGCAATCAGAGCAAGGAGAGCCTAGCAAGGTATCTATGATCACTGACGTTGTTGCTATGATTGCGCAGGTTGATGCGGTAGGGACTGACTCTGACTGGTGGGTAGACACTGGAGCCTCCTGCCATATCTGCTCCAGCAAGGAGTGGTTCACCACCTATACACCTACTTCTGAATTGGTTATGATGGCGAACCAGGCACAAGCTGAAGTGCTCGGGATTGAGACGGTGGAATTGAAGCTGACTTCTGGCAAGTCTCTAACGCTTCAAGGCGTGAAGCACGTACCTGCTATCGCCAAGAACCTGATCTCAGGAGGTCTACTCTGCAACGCAGGCCTCAGGATGGACATCAATGCTGGCCAGATGGTGATGTCTATTAAGGGAACATATTTTGGGAAAGCTTTTTATACCGAAGGAATGTTCAAAATTCAGCTTGTAAATCAGTCCAATGTAATTAATGTAATTAATGAAGTCACTCCTTCTACTTATACTCTTGAGTTGTGGCATAATAGGCTAGGACATGTTCATTGTAAATGAATAAACAGAATGTCTAGTCTAGGACTTATCTCCAAATATGGGGGTAAGGTAGAGAAATGTGAAGTTTGTGCTCAAACGAAGATCACAAGGAAACCCTTTCCTCGGGTTAATCGAAGTACAGATCTTCTGGAGTTGGTACACTCCGATATCTGTGACTTCAAACAGTTCTCTACAAAGGCCAGGATGAAGTATTTCATAACCTTCATCGATGACTTCTCAAAGTATGCGTTCGTCTACTTGCTGAAGGCTAAAGATGAAACATTCAAGAAGTTCAAGGAGTTCAGAGCCGAAGCTGAGCGGCAGACTGGACAACAACTCAAAAGAATAAGAAGTGATCGAGGTGGGGAGTATAGGTCTCATGAATTTGTATCATTCTGTAAAGAACATAGAATTGTCAATGAGACTACGGCTCCGTACTCTCCTCAATCAAACGGAGTAGCAGAGAGGAAGAACATAACGTTAACAAAAATGATTAACTCAATGTTGTTGACTGTTGGCCTTCCTAAGTGCTATTGGGGAGAAGCTGTATTGACGGCCACTTTTATTCTAAATAGAGTGCCTCATGCAACTTCAGACGTTACTCCTCATGAACTCTGGTTCAAGGTCAGACCTAACTTGAATGTCATTCGAGTGTGGGGGTGTCTGGCATATGTCAAGCTTCCAGATCTGAAGATTTAGAAGCTTGGGACAAGGACTACTAAGACGATCTTCTTGGGGTATGCCGAGAAGAGTGATGCTCGGAGATTTCTTGATATTGAGTCAAATCATATCATTGAATCTCGCGACGTAGAACACTTTGAAGACAAATTTGTAAGGCACAAGAATATTGTTCTTACGGATGTACCGGAGAACATTGAGGGTGCGTAGGAAACTGAAGTCTTCAATGAAGATGTGGTCCAAGAAGATATTGTTATTGAAACAACGATTGAACCAGAATAAGCTGAGCCGTCATCTAAGCGTGTGAGGAGGCCGAAGGACTTCGGAAGTGACTTTGTCACCTATCATGTGGAAGCAGATCCGCTTACCTATGATGAGGCGATGAAGACCAGAGACGCAGTTTTCTGGAAGGAGGCGATTGATAATGAAATTGATTCTATTACCTCAAATAACACTTGGGTGTTGGTTGATCTTTCTGAAGGAGCGAAACCCATCGGATGCAAATGGATCTTCAAAAAGAAGATGAAAGCAGACGGAACTATTGACAAGTTCAAGGCTAGGTTGGTAGCCAAGAGATTTTCTCAGAAGCATGGGATTAACTACTTTGACACGTATGCTCCAGTTGCCCGGATGACCACCATCAGAATATTGATTGCTCTTGCAGCGATACATAAGATGGTGATACATCAGATGGATGTGAAAACGGCTTTCCTAAATGGCAAGCTGACCGAAGAGATTGCATGCAACAGCCAGAGGGATTTGTCGTCAAGGGTCTTGAAGACAAAGTCTGCAAGTTAGTGAAATCTTTATACGGTCTTAAACAGGCTCCCAAGATATGGCATGAGAAATTTGACAAAGTAATAAGGTCAAATGGCTACATGGTCAGCGAGACTGACAAGTGTGTTTACACGAAGTTCGCTGATGGAAGAGGTGTGATCGTTTGTCTGTACGTGGACGACATGCTTATCCTAGGTACGGATATGAGCTGTGTCATGGAGACAAAGAAATTTATCTCGAGCAAGTTCAGTATGAAGGACTTGGGGGAAGCTGATGTGATCTTAGGGATCATGATCATCCGGACAGACACTGGACTAGCGCTGTCACAGTCTCATTATATTAAGAAAATGATCACTCGTTATGTGTATCGGGATCTTCTAGGGATCGATACGCCGTACAGGTGTGATCTGAAGCTGAAGCCTAATTCAGGAAAAAGTGTCAGACAGCTGGAGTATGCAAGCATAATCGGGAGTTTGATGTATGCTACTACTGCCACAAGGCCTGACATAGCTTTTGCCGTAGGAATGCTGAGTCGTTTCACGAGCAACCCAGGTGTTGAATACTGGAAAGCTGTGAAACGGGTTATGAGATATCTCAAGAAGACTCAGACATATGCACTGTACTACAACGGAGATCCGTCGGTAGTGGAAGGCTTCCGTGATGCCAGCTGGTGCTCAGAGGTGGAGAGCGAGAGGTCCACAGGTGGATTCATTTTTACAATGGGTGGAGCTGCTATATCGTGAAAGTCGAAGAAGCAGACTATGCTTTCGCGGTCATCCATGGAATCTGAGTTCTTTGCACTTGATACCACAGCCGAGGAAGCAGAATGGTTTCGAGAGCTCATATATGATCTTCCAGTGGTTGGGGCGCAAATACCGGCGATACCGATATACTGCAACAACCAGACGACTGCGACGGTGGCATCAAATGACCTCTTCAACGGGAAGAAGTGGAATGTGCGGTTGAAGCACAGGACAGTACACGATCTTATCAAGAGAGGTGTTATTGCAGTGATTGATGTTCGGAGTCAGGAGAACCTGCGGATCCGTTCACCAAGGACCTCAAGCGCCAGCTGGTCGATGACACAGCTTGTAAAATGGGTTTGAAGGCATTCTGATATTGTATTATTGTATTCCTACCATAAAGTTTTATGCTAATAGTTCAAAGAGAAATCTACTAGGCATCTAGCTTTTGGTTCAAGGGAGAACCACTAATCGAAAGAATATCAGAAACGGTGGATACATGTTCTATTGGACATGGAGAGGTTACAACCACTGTTGTCTACTGTTGTTTTCTGCGAAAAATAGATCCTATGGAAAGGTTGGCTTAAAATGCCTTAATGAGTTCTCAGGCAGAGTGAATGCCTGGTGTGCTTTACAGGAAGCACGGTAGAACAGCACTACAAGGAGTGAAACTCCATGCTACTGTGGGGTGACTCCACCATGAGGTTCCCAGGCATAGGGTAATGCCTCGGCTTTGCTAGCCAAGTCACAGCGGCGTAGCACCGCAAATAGGCAGTTAGCCTAATGCTGTATGTTAAAATAAAGAGAGAGGTAGTCAGCACTACAAAGAGGAGGAGTTTCTCATGTTACAGTGGCACGACACCACGATGAGGTACCCGATTAGGGATAAAGCCTCGGCCTTGCAAGCTATTTCGTTGCGGCGTAACACCGCAAGGGAGCCTAAGGCTTCATGTTGGATAGTTTGGCACTACAAAGAGGCGGTTGCCTCATGCTACAGTAGTATGACACTACGATGAGGTTCCCGGTACGGGGTAAGGCCTCGGCTTTAAGCCATGTCATAGTGGCGTAGTACCGCAAGGAAAGCGCAAAGCGCTTCATGCCATGTCTCTTTATAATGAACTCACCTATAGTGTATGGACAAAGAGATATCAGGCCGTCTCTTGAGGGTAAACTTGTAGACGCCCAAAATTATACACTAAAACTAGACTGGCACAGGGCCTTTAATGTGTAGCCAGAAGCACATGTAACTACATTATGTGAGTGGAAAGAATTTCAGCTATGATGCAGAATTTAAGGCTTAGTCCATTCTTGTATTATAGTCTGTTGTTTGACCCATACGGGAAGATTCAAGTCGTCAGCGACATCTCTCCTAATGCATGATGGACAGTTACTGTGGGGAACACTTATACCCATATATAGAGATATGTGGGGGATTGTTGGGGTTTTTTTGGCCTTTTCTTTAGAAACTTTAGTCCCACATCAGATAGGCCAAAGAAGTTGTATCTCTATATATTAGCTATGCTAGTTTAGAGATGCACATGTGGTGTGGAGGTGCACATGGGTGTGCCATGTGGGGTTATTTTTCTAATGGAAAAAGGCTAAATCAACAATTAAAAGCATTGATGCTTTTTGCTCTTAGAAAATTTATTTCCATGGGAGCTAAGTCCCGTAGGGGCTTAGCGACTCGGACTCGGACTCGAGCTCATGGGCTCATGAGGCGTAATGTGGCGTTTTGTTAGCGCACTTTGCACTTAGCACGTCAGCATCGTCGCTAGACGCATATTGCGCTTTAGTTGCGCTCGTTGCGCGAGCCACTTGCGCGGCCAAGTTGTGTGCCACGTTGCACGGCACAGGTTGCGCGGCCTAGGTTGCGCGACCAGGGTGCGCGCCAGGGTGCGCGCCTGGTTGCTCACAGGTTGCGCACAGGTTGCGCCAGGTTGCGCACAGGTTGCGCCAGGTTGCGCGCAGGCTGTGCACAGGTTGCGCCAGATTGCGCGCAGGTTGCGCAAGTGACACAATGTACGCGTTGTGCGTGTGGCGCAAGGTGTGCAAGGCGCGCAAGGCGTGTGGCGCAGTGTGGCACAAGTGGCTCTGTGCGCAAGGTGCAAGGCGCGCGGGTTGCTAGAGTGGCGCAACTTGCTTCAGATCATGCATGTGCATGATCTGAGCGGTTACTGCACGTTCGGAGTAGTTATTACCACGTCCCGAATGTTGTGCTAACCAGGCAGTTGCTACTCGGGCCTATATAAGGTCTCTTCTCTCTCACAGGCACGGTATACAGTACATATTCAGAGAGTTACGAAAGTTTATAAGTGTTTCTTAACACGAGTAAACAGAGCCTGTCAGAGAGAAGAGAAGCTTTGCACCAGCGTTGCTTTTGCACGGGAGTCCGTGTACGATCTGAGGAGTCAGAAGAGCAGAAGTGTTCTAAAGTTCTCCGACGAACTTGCTGGTTCCTGGAAGCTATTCGTGTGGGACGAATATAGCTTTGAGCAACGGTGATCATTCACCCCAGCAGGCCATCTTCCATCTTTCGTCTGTCATCTTCTTCGTTGCTGTGATTACAAAATCTTCTTAGATCTTCGTTATACTTGCGCAACCTTCCTAGAAGTGTTGTGTTGGAATATTGTTCTTACAATTGTTTCATATTCTAAGTTTTCCATCGAAAAATTGTGCCCCGGCACTAACAAATGTCTCTCTAATAGTATTGAGTAAGCAGATGGTATTTCATGTGTCGAAGTAGTTTGTGTGACTAGAAGGTTTCCCGCAGAATGCTGAACTATTATCAAGGTTTGTGAAGATGGTACACCAGAACCGGTGCCACTACACATGGCAAAGACGGTATCCAGCATTGTAGTTGGAAGAGGCAATTTAAAGTCTGAATGGGCTTTCATTGGAGTTATTGACCAGGCAAGTCCTGGAATGAAGGGTGATGTCATTGGCTATGTTACAACAACTGTCGGTAGCAATGGTGCTACAATCAACTACGTTAAGAGAGAGGAATTATTTGCAAACAACTACATCAGATAGTTTTGCACTTGGGGATCAATGACCAAGTTAAGGTAATGGCATTGCTTGATTTAAGTCTCTAAGATGCCCCTTGCCAAAGTCAGGTTTGGTTGAATGGTCGATGAGATGATGATCATTGTACTTGGTACACTTTGTTCTTGGCTAGCCTATGTAATTGTCCTATAGCTAAGTTAGCAGTGTCCATGCTTTGAGAGGTGGTCGTTGAAAGTATCAGCCTCGTCATGGTCTGATCGTTTATTGTTGTTGATAGCGCCTTACTCTATGATTGTGATATTTACGCTTTATTGATATCGTAACTCATATGAGAACTTTCCATGAAGAGTAAGAACGTTTCCATTGACTGTGCCAATTTGTTTTAACGTGAAATGGCTAACTCCTTAATTGTATGGGCTTAAAATCCTAGATCGGACCTGGGATGAGGATGACGCACTCCAATCGTCTTGAAGAGTCGATGTGACCCCCTTGTGCCGCATGCACAAAGAAATCCACTAAGGTGGAGGTCCTTAGTGAAATTCCCTCCGATGATCAAGTCAGAAATAGAAGCCGATAAACTATAAGTAATAAAAATTAGTCTAAAGACAATAGTGTATACCTCGAGTTGTGTGCCATAAAACAATATTTGTAGGCGTATGAGAAATACATACTCGTAATTAAGTTTATGTTTATTACCCGTTGCCAAAAAGTGTTTTTAGTTGCCTTACTCTTTTGGAGGATTTAATAGTTAACAGATAAATGATAGATGTCATCCTAACCTCATTCTATATTGGCCAACTAGGCTTGGTGGATTATGGGGTCGATATAATTTCGATCAGAAATTCATATATTCAACATTGCAGTTACAGATCATATGCGACCTAGCACGGTTGAAAAACGTGTGAGCGCGCCTAGCACAAATACAACATGGATATCATGAGCCTGCCCATCTAAAATGATGGGATATTATCGGTTGTTAAAACAACCTAACAACCTAAGATGGCCTAAAATTGTTTCTACAAGCAATCAGGGCCGGCCCTGGCCCAGGGCGGCCAGGGCGAGGGCCCCATGAAATTTGGGGGCCCTAAAAAAATTAATTTAAATGTATATATATATTAGTAATCTTATATTGAAAATAGAACTAATATATAATATGATCCTCCTTTATTACAAAACATTTGTGGTGTAGTGATAGTTTCTTATACTTGTACATAAGAGGTCCTAGGTTCTAGCCTTGACTATATCATTTTTAGTTCAATTTTTTTTATATTATATATGGGCTCCATTTTAAAAAATTTCATAGGGCCCCCATTAACTCAAGACCGGCCTGCAAGCAATTTAAAACATATTTAGGCATCAGACTCTGTTGAGGTTAAAAGCAGAGCTTCTAACTCATCTTCTACTAAATCGAAGCTATTGATGAAAGTGAAACTTTGAATTTGAGGGTGTGTTTGGTACGCGGCATTTTTTTTTTTTATTCCAGAAAAAAAAATTAGAGTGGAAATATATTACCATGTTTATTTGCACTATAAAAATTTTATTTCCGGAAATTAGAAATACCCGGGTAAATAGTTTACCCATAAAACATGGGAATCCTATCCCTTAAAAATAGGTGGATTTTTTTTTCTTTTTTTGCTCGGACAAAAAAAAATGTTTAAACTTTTTTCTAATTTTTTGACCATTTTGACCTTTTTTTATTATTATTTTTGTCATTTTTGTCGTTTTTGTTGTTTTTTTGTTGCTTTTTGTCGCTTTTTGGTCATTTTTTATTTTTTTATCGATTTTTTGTTATTTTTTGTCATTTTTAGTCTTTTTGTCATTTTTTTATCTTTTTTGTTATTTTTGTCCTTTTTTTTGTCATTTTTTTTCTTTTTTGTTACTTTGTGTCGTTTTTGTCATTTTTGTTTTTTTAAGTAGTTTTTTGTCCTTTTTCGTTTATTTTCGTCATTTTTTGTCGTTTTTGTCTTTTTTATCTTTTTTTTTGTCATTTTTTTCTTTTTTGTCGCTTTTTACCGATTTTTACCAGTTTTTGTCGTTTTTAGTATTTTTTTTGTCCTTTTTTGTCGTTTTTGTCGTTTTTTTCATTTTTTCGTTTTTGTTATTTTTTGTCGTTTTTCGTCTCTTTTGTCTTTTTTTTGCCTTTTTACCAGTTTTTGTCCTTTTTTTGTCTTTTGTCGTTTTTTTGTCCTTTTTAGCAGTTTTTTGTCGGTTTGGTCTCTTTTTTGTCATTTTTAGTAGTTTTTGTCGTTTATGTTGCTTTTTGTCTTTTTTTGGTCCTTTTTTTATTGTTTTTCGTCTCTTTGTCAATTTTTTGTCGTTTTTTTTACCGATTTCTGTCGTTTTTTGTTGTCTTTTGTCGGTTTTAGTCGTTTTTTTGTCGTCTTTTGTTGCCTTTTGCCGTCTTTTTTTGTCATTTTTCTTTCTTTTTTGTCTTTTTTGTTTTCGTCATTTTGGTCATTTTTTATTTTTTTTGTTGTTTTCTGTCATTTTTGTTGCTTTTGTTGTTTTTTGGTCTTTTTGTCGCTTTTTTTTAATCCTTTTTGGTTGTTTTTTGGTTGTCTTTTTTTTTCAGTTTTTGTCGTGGAGATAGGTGAATGGAGGAAATTGTTTCTTCATTTACTTGTATCACAATCAACTTAAGAAGAGCCCTTTATATATGCTTACAAGGTTTAACATCATCAGGACAATTAAAAGAGAAATGCCAAAAGACATAAGTTATGGATAGCCAAATGTCATAGGTTATGGATAACCAAAAGACATAGGTTATATAGGCTAAATAATTATGGTGAATTATCCATATTTATAACACTCCCCCTTGGATATTGACCATTAATTAGTTGGTGGTGTATGCGCATTTGTTGTCTCGTTAAAACCTTACTAAGAAAAATCCAGTGGAAAAAAAAAAATCTTAGTCAAGGAAAAAGAGTATAATGCGCAAAACACAAAAATATTCTTCATGAGTTATACTCCCCTTGATATAATGGATTTGCTTGACTTCGATCACTTTCGTCCTTTGGAGCTCATATGTATAAAATAATTTTGGTGGAAGGTGCTTATTCGATCTCCTTTGATGGATCCCTCTTGGACTTGTGTAATGCAAGCCATATTGTCTTTGAATATTATTCTAGGCTCATCTGTAACTATAGATAGTTAACAATTTTCTCGTATATAATAAATGATCGATCGCAACCACACTTTCTCTTGTTGCTTCTTGTAATGCAATTAATTTTGCATGGTTAGAGGGAGTTGCTACTGAACCTTGCTTTGTTGATCGTCAAGATATAGCTGCATGGTTATTAATAAATACATAACCTATTTGGGGTCAACCCTTGTGAGGTCAGAAAAATATTTGAGTCTGCACAACCAACTAGACAAGAATTGTTAGTGAAATCATATGAATAAAATAATCTCATGTCAGTTGTTCCATGAAAATTTCTCAATATGTTTTTAATCCATTCCGATGTCTAAGTGTAGGTGCAAAATTATATCTACATAATAAACTAATTTAAAATACAATATCTGGTCTGGTGCATTGACTAGATATAGTAGTGCTTCAATACTTCAATAACACTTAAATACGGCATTTCAGGACCACGAACTATTTCATTTTCTCCCTTTGGTCGAAATGGATCTTTATCCAAATCCAAATTGCGTACAACATAGGCATATGCAAATCCAGACTAACCTTTGTCTTTCCCAAGTCTTTCATTTCAAATTCATTCTTCAAATAGTTTGCAGTTTTCTCCAATTCTATACGAGACCTAATCAGGTTTTATATCATCCATATATACTGCTACTATCGAGAATTCATTTCCGAATTTCTTAATGAAGATACATGGGTAAATTTGACTATTTTTGTATCATTCCTTAGTCAAATATATAATAAGACGATCTTTTGGATTATTTCAACCCATATAATGCTCGCCTAAGTTTGATTGAATACATGCCCTTTGACTTAATCTATGGCATTGTAAATCCTTCTGGAATTTTCATATAGATGTCGATATCTAAGCCTCCGTACAAATATGTAGTTACAACAGCCATAAATCTTATATCAAGATTTTCATAAACTACGAGACTGATCATTAGATATCTAAAAATAATGACATCCATAACTGGAGAGTATGTCTCAACATAGTCAATTTCAGGTGTTTGAGAGAAACCTTGTGCTATAAGTTGGTCTTTGTATCTTTCAACTTCGTTTCTCTTATTTCGTTTTCTCACGAAACATCCATTTAAAACCAACATGGTTTATGTCCTTTGGTGTTTCCACTATAGGCCCAAACACACAATGTTTTTCTAAAGATTTTAATTAACATCTTTGCAGATTGGTCAATCTTTTCTTTGTCGACATTTATTTATACTATGTGGATCATTTTCACAATTATCATTGTCCTTTTATATTTCAGTAGCTACTACATAGCTTATAAATATGTCATCGATGACAAGTGTTTTTCTATTCCACAATTCACCTGAACATGCATGGAATATCGAGATCTCTTCACTTTCAGGTACATGTGCCTCTCTTGAGGCATCCATTGGCATTTCAGTGAATTTAGAAACATGCACATCTTTATTATTTATTTTCGGAGCTCCAGCCACTATTAGACTTTTATCAGGACAAGATGTTTCATTAGCTCTTCTCTTTCTAGGAGCACTATCCTTGGAACCTATAGGCCTACCACGCTTTTGACGTGTAGTAGTGAATTCATTTGCCGCCTTGTTTGAATTTTATCCAATTGAAACAATGATTATGGCTGGCACATATGATCTAGGTACATTTACGGCATCATTAAAAGCATTAGGTAATTGATTTACATTTCTTGCAAATGTATCATTCTCCTTGTCTCATAATCACATTGTGGAGTTCTTGGATCTTGATGAGATAGGGTGGGCATATTTTATGTCAATTCACGCCGTTCATTAGCAATGGTTTGTTCTATATGAACAATTTGTTGCTTACCTCCCCCTAGCGGCGGGAGGACTCTCTCATCAAATTGACAATCATCGAATCTTGTAGTAAAAACATTACCGGTTATTGGTTTTAAATACCTTATTATGAAGAAGACTTAAAACTAATGTATATTCCCAAACATCATTGGGGACTCATCTTAGTTCTTTTAGGAGATTGAACTAGGACATATACTTTACATCCAAACTTTCTCAAATATGAAATGTTTGTTTATTTACCACTAACAAGTTGTATATATAAAATAATATGATAGGCAATAGCTAAATTTAGTAGAGATGCAACATGTAAAATAGCATGTCCCCAAGTCTCAAATGACAAACTAGATTACATTAGTAGATGTCTAGTTATAAGTTGGAGATGTTTAATAAATGACTCAACTATCCCATACTGTATGTGCACATGGAGAACATGATGCTCTACCTCAATCCCGAATGATATACAATAATCATAAAAAACTTGTGAGGTAAACTATACAGCATTATAAAGTATAATTTATTTAATCATGTTATCAGGAAACTGAGATCTAAGTTTAATAATTTGGACAAAAAGACGAAAAATGCAAGATTTCTAGTAGACAATAAACAAACCTATGATCACCTAATAAATGCATCTATGAGTACCATGAAATACCTAAAATGACCACTAGCAGGGTGAATATGATCACGAATGTCTCATTGTATTCTTTACAAGAAAGTAGGAGACTCTTTCTTATTTAGAAAAGATGGTCTAGTTATAAACTTCTCTTGTGATAAGGAACTCATAGGCGATTCTTCGGTAAGCCAAGATCGTGCTTTTTCAATAAATGTCCACAAGAATTGTCAATTGGCTTTATATTTTGTCCCGGATGATCCAATGATCCGATTGAACATAGTTTGTTCTGGATGATCCAAGTCATGCCAAATGCTACATAAGACATGATCATTGGCTTTATATTTTGCCACATTCATATGAGATTCAATTATACCAATGGTGGTGTAATACAAACCAACTGAAAGACAAGAGAATTCTTCTAATATTAGCTATTTTGCTCCCAACATTAGATGCGATACATAATGTCTCTTTATTGTTATCATTTTAAGTTTCAATATGGTACCAATTTGCGTATATCCTTGAAACTTAGCAAATTCCTTTTTGGAACCGTTTGAATATAACCCATTCTGCAAATAGGTTTGAGTACCATTAGGTAACATGACGTGTGCTCTTCGAAAGCCCTCAATTATTTGGGCTGGCCCAGCTATTGTTGGCACTTTATGCATATCAAATACTAACTTTGGCAAAAAAATTTGATTCTTCAAAATTATGTGTTGTAGCACAATCTACCAAACACATATCTAAGTCATTTTTCTTGGATTCTTTGAATCTCTTAATCTCTTGTTGAGTAGCTTGACATTGCTTAAATCAATGTATATCTTTGTCGTATTTACGACAAACATTACTACTCCATGAAGCAAAATAAAAATATTATAAACTTATATATTCTAGCTAGCATAAGTATAATAAGAAAATTTAAGCATTTCAAATGATAATATCATATTATAGAAATGTAACTCCAAATTTATTTAAAAAAATTCAATAAAAGAAAACTCTCATGGCCTAGACATTCCATGATGGAAACCAAAAATAAAATATGACGTCAAATTTAAATAGTTTATAAGTAGTTGAAATAAACATAAACTAACCGGGTACTCATTCAATGGAAGGGGAATTTTCAAACATCTCCTTAAACTGTTCATTTGTAACTTTTTCGTTTTGATCCTCAAAAAATAGGATCTAACCAATTCTTATTTGTTTATTTTGAGGAGAGACTCAAATGTTTTTTTTTCATTCCCTCTCCCACGTCCTCCACCACGACCTTTGTTAATTATATTTTTTGTGGCATTTGTTCCAAGAATTTTCATTGACCCAGTTGGTCTAGAGTTGTGATTTTTCATGAGAACGTTGATATTTACCTCTGCTACAAGGAGACAGTTCAAAGTATCTTATGAAATCTTTTTCACGATATTATTACTGCAAAGCACATTATTTGCATGAAAAATGGAAAAAAAAAATTCCAATTATTTGAGTCTTTGTTACTTTTTCTCCGCACAATCTAAGACGAAAAAAATATTAAACAGAGCACAATTATATTATAACATTTTTACAGTCATGGTATCTTAGGTTCAACCATTCACTTTGAGCAATCATAAGGATTACCATCAGTTTGTGGCCAAATCTATCATTTAGAGATGTCCACAAATTCAATTGATCATCCTCACATAGATATTATGTCTTTAGATCATCATGGATGTGATGTCGTAGAAAAATCAAATCAAAGCCTTGACCTTGGCTTCAGAACTTTCTTTATTTTTCTTCTTAATAGTACCATCAAGCTTGTTGGACTGTAATTGCAACTTTGCATCCATTGTCATGATAAATAATTATCTCTGCTCACATCAAAAGCTTTGAATTCAAGCTTTGCAAGAATCGACATCTGCATGACAGAAAATAATTATATTAGATATAAATTAATAATAAAATTGATAAGTGCTTTCAAGATTACAAAATTTCACATATGCCACAATGTGATGAAACGTTATCAAAGAATATACCTTATGTGTATCACATATACAACAATGTGGTAAACGCTATCAAAGAATATTATCTCATGTGTATCACATATACAACAATGTGATAAAACGCTATCAAAGAATACTATGTCTTATGTGTATCACATATACAACAATGTGATAAAACGCTACCAAAGAATATTATTTCTTATGTGTATCACATATACAACAATGTGATCATTATATAATAATATATTTTGGGTACCTTTTTTTTAATTTTATATAATTTGATTCACATATACAACAATGTGAAGTAGTACATTGTAGAATTTAAATAAATAAAATAATAAAAATAAAAGATTCACATAAACTAGTCTAACGTAATTAATTAATTCCAAATAAGTTACAAAAGTTCAAGGTATTCTATATTAATTTCGTAGTTCATACAAAATAATATAGAAATAAAATTTATACATAATCTTAAATAGATTATCATAAATTTGTATTTCGAATGAAATTGTGAACATGTTCAATACAAATTTAGATTCAAAACTAAAAGAGAAAGTAGATCTAGAAAACTTACATTCTAAATGATCTATAAACACATAAATCAAACATGTATTTAATTTTACTAAAACATGCATATATATCTAAGTATACAAGATTAGACTTACCTCTTCAATATAAGTGACTTCTATCTTTCTTTTCTTAAGAGAACTCTTTCTCCCTTATGTGAAATATTTATTCCTTCTTCTATTTCCTAGAGCATCGTGCTGATAACATATTATAAAGTAAACAAATATGGAGACAGAATAATGGAAGAAATTGTTTCTTCATTTACTTGTATCACAATCAACTTAAGAAGAGCCCTTTATATAGACTTTCAAGGTTTAACATCATCATGACAATTAAAAGAGAAATGCCAAAAGACATAAGTCATGGATAACCAAATGTCATAGGTTATGGATACATAGGTTATATAGGCTAAATAATTATGGTGAATTATCCATATTTATAACAGTTTTGGTCTTTTTTTTTTTTGGCCTTTTTGTCTTCCTTTTTTTTTGGTCGGTTTTTTTTTCGGTTTTTTTTTTTATCATTTTTGGTTTTTTTTCATTTATCATTTTTTTTGTTTTTTTTTTTTTTTATCATTTTTGTTTTTTTTTCAGGAATTTTATATAGTTACCAAACATGGGAATGTAACTTTTCAGAAAATTTAATTACTTGGAATTTGATTTCCGAAAATATAAAATTTCCGGAAATATAAAATTTTCGACTATATAGTATTCTGCATACCAAATGCCCCCTGAAAGTCAACATCAAATCTAATTGGACCATCCTAGGAATAGGTAAATGGGAAAGATCATCTTCTTCTTCAACTTGGGTTCGAATAAACTAGACTGATCTCATATAAGATGCTACCTTAAATTGCAATCGAAGTCGGAGACCTAGGTGAGAATAGTGAGAGGAAGAGAAGGGGCCAGGAGGAAGTGATGGGGACGGAATCGAAAAAAGACTGTCTAACAACTAAATCACGGTAATCACACAGATTTGCTGACCCTTCGGGCTAGTAAAGAGAGCTGATGGCAATCTGTAGCGAGCGGCAGCAGATGTAGCTACGTATGCATAATCAAATAGGGTATTTATAAAAGCATTTCACTTTTTAATCAGGACTAGTCCAGATTTTTTTGTGTTTTACTCAGGACAGTCCATTTTTTTGATCTAGGGCTGTTACAAAGTGAAATCCCCCAAACCCAAATTTTCTCTCTCATTTGCAAAAAAATTTCTCTCTTCCTAAACCCTAACTCCTCTCTTCTTCTTCTTCCTCTTCTCCTCCACCATTTCTCCATCCCCAAGCAAGAAGTTAATTTGAAAATTCCTAAAAATTTCTTCCACCCTAGAAATTTTCTCTTCTTCTTCCCCTTCTCTTCCAAATTTTCTTCTCAAGAAGATCGATGGCACCCAAATTCTTTCTCTATTTGTTTCCAAAACCCTAGAAATTAAATTGAAAAATTCAAGCATCCATTACATTGTTTATTTCAATTGTCTGTAGCCCATTTGAATTAAACTACATTCGGAGTGGGAAATTACCCACTTAAATTAAACACAAGTATGCACGAACGAGAAAACTCTGCGTCGACCAGGACTGCCCAATTTTCTGGCAGTCCTACAAAGTGAATGGATTGCCAGAAAACTGGGCAGTCCTAAGTCACAGGATGTGAAACAAAGGACTGCCTATTTTTCTAGCAGTCCTTGCTGTATGAAGGACTGTCCAGTTTTCTGGCAGTCCTGAATACAATAAGGACTGCCAGAAAAATGAACAGTCCTTTGTTTCACATACTGTGACTTAGGACTGTCCAGTTTTCTAGCAGTCCATTCAGTTTGTAGGACTGCCAGAAAATTGGACAGTCCTTGTTTGCACTAGTTGAACAGCAATATTGGAATTTCCTCCCATATTAGGGTTTGTATATTATGAGGAGCCTTTGGGTGCCATCGAAATTGGAAACGAAAAAAAAAATTAGGGATAACAATATTAGAATTTCCACCAATATTAGGGTTTAACATTTTTGTTGTTCTTCTTCATTTTCTTCTTCTTCTTCTTCTTGGATGGGTTGAGGAAGAAGAAGAAAAAAAAAATGACTTTTATACCAAAGAGTAGAATAGTCCTGATCAATTTCTTCCATGGCAAACTTGTAAATAATACAAAGTTTAAAATATGCTAGCCCTAATCAAAAAGTAAAATGCCTTTATAAATTACCATCAAATAAGGCCTTCAGTAGGAGGTACAACGTCCTATGTATTTCTCACTGACAGTCTGATCTTCTTGAACAAGGATAACAAGAGTGTCTATGTTGAGGGAACCTTGGCCGAGCAAATACCGATGCACTAACGATCATACTTCAAAATCCAATTGGTCATGTCCACAAATTTCGAGGGGACCTTGTCGGGCTCGTCAAGCTGAGAACAAAGATCAGAGAAAAGGAAAACTTGCCAACACTGACTTCAAATTAGATGCACTATATGTGTTCTCAGACCACGAAAGGTTATTTGGAAGAAAAAAACAAACTCTGTTCAATGTACATCCCGGTTGAAGGCAATGCACAGTTGAAGACAGCACAGTGCCTGCAGAAAGTACCAATTCACTTATGTACAGCAAGTGATACAAACAAGCAGAAATTCATAGCAAGCAAGTATTACAATCATTATAGCTGGGCCAAAATGAGTTCTTTTGCCAGCAAAAGAGCACTGATGAAGTATATATATATAACTACTATATTAAGCTTAGTGATACATCCTAATACCTCAAATGATGAATCATGACATCATAATACACAAAAACTGCAATAGAGGCTGGACAGTTCTGAATCCCTAGTAAAATCTACTAGAAGACATCAAGGACATCACAAA
Organism: Iris pallida; assembly: GCA_029216955.1. Lineage (NCBI taxonomy): Eukaryota > Viridiplantae > Streptophyta > Magnoliopsida > Asparagales > Iridaceae > Iris > Iris pallida. The sequence goes on along the minus strand of JANAVB010021599.1, from coordinate 24,053,792 downwards.
TTCAGTCCGAAAAAACGATTTCGTAAGAGAATTTGGCAGGAGTGCGTTAACCTACACCATTCTGACTGCGCACATACAAACAATTACTAGGCCGTTCATACATTAATGTTACGAACCTACCCTGCCAACTAAAAACATACCTTAAAATGCAAGCCATATAATCCCTCCATCAATGAAGCAATTCAGAAAGGGGGGTTTTCTTGAAACCATCAACAGCTGCCAGCTGTGCCGCGACAGCCCTATTTGGGAACATGTTATCAGCCTTCATCCTCTCCCTAAATCCATAAGCAGGCCTCCTTGCATTTATGTAGGCTTGAAGCAGTGTCTGATAGTGCCTCATCCTCCCTACATACCCACTCTGCCTCAACTTGTAGAAGATCTTCTCAGCATTGTGAACATCCGCCCTCTCAGCGTACTTGTCCATCACCGTGAGGTAAGAGTTATATAGAGGCCTGATATGGTTTTGTTGCACTGCCCTCTGGATTATTTCGTCAGCCTTCTCAACTTCCCCAGCTTCTGCATAGAGCTTGACAATAGCATCACATGTCAAAGGACCAATCCTACACCCACTGTCGGCCATCCTTTTCACCAAATCCTTCCCCTTGCCCAGAAGTTTATGCTTTGCATAAACCTTCAATAAAACATCGTAATATTTTGAAGAGAGGTTTCTCCATGTCTTCACCATGTGCTCAAAAACTTCCTCGGCAATTTCAACTTTCCCTACCCCTCCCCATGCTTCTATGGCAGTTAAGCACTCTTCCAAACGAGGTTTGTCACAAGCGTTCCAAATCCTCTCCACGTCAGCATCTTTGCCAAGGGAAGCATAGAGGGGAAGAAGAAGCCTGCAAGCAAAACGATTATTCTCGATGTCCTCCCCTTCAATCTCCTTCAGAACTGCCTCAGCTTTCTCATTGTGACCTCCAAAAATGTAATGCCTTGCAACCATTGCTTTGGTCCCAGGATCGGGCTCCATGCCTTTGGACTTCATCATCTCTATGAGCTCCTCCATGCCTTTTACATCCTTGGCACGACCTTTTGTGTCTATCAAAAGCTTGTACGTGAAAAGAGATGGCTGGATATCTTCTTGTTCCATCAATTTGAGGATGTCAGCGATCTTCTTGCGGTCTGTCCTTTTGTAAAGCAGCAGCATTTGGTTGCAGACAAAGGTTGTGGTAGGGAAAGAGTCTCTTATTTTGTTGAAAACTTGCTCTGCTTTTGCAACATTCCCTCTCGAAACACAATTAGCTAGAAGAGTTCTGTAAACCACCTCACCCCTAAAGGATTCTGGAACTTTGTCGATAAATTTTTCAGCCCTGAGGAGACCATGAACTTTGGCAATAAGATCTACATGAGAAGCGTAATCACGCTCTATGAAATCAAGACGTTGATTTTTCTCCAACCACTCCATGAACTGCAGAAAGATGCAAAGAATTACATTTTAGACCAAGAAAAGGTAAAAGGAAATGGAAGATACAGAGCCCAAATCAAAGTGAAGTGTTCACTCTCTTGACCTCTTAGGCTGTGTTTGACTGGCCTTTTTTTTTTCCATGAAAAATATTTCCATCACAAATTTTCCACCAATTGTAGTGTTTGATAGCTTATATTTTCCATGGAATTATTTTCCAAACAACTATCATTTCCATATTTTCTTCTAAAATGGTGGAAAATGAAACTTGTCCAACCCATAGGAAAATATCATTTTCCATGGAAAATAACTATTTTCCGTGGAAAATAGTGACAGTCAAACACCCAAATTAAGTTTTTCATGGAAACATTTAAAATTCCATGGAATTTTTTTTCCTAGGAAAATACTTCAATGGAATTAATTTCTTTTCCACATATTTTCCACCTTGCAATCAAACACACCCTTATTAAAAACTGACTTTGAATACACACCAACCAATTTAAAGTGTGCAAAATTTGTATATTCAAAATAATTCTTGATAAAGGTAAAGTCAACAAAATAACCAGAAGAAATCTGCTACAGAGAACTGAATAATAAGAAAAGCCCAGGTTCAACAACCTGAAAAAGCATATTGCAGATAACCAAGTAAACGAAGCCAAAATAACCAGAAGATATCTGCTACAAAAAACTAAATCAGAATAAAACCACATTCTACAAGCTGAAATAACATATTGCCAAGATAACTAAGTAAATAAAGGCAAAAGAAGTGGGAACAGAGTAACATGGGTAAAACCAACTCAAGAACTATCAACTATATATTGAACATCATTCTCAGATAACTTTTAGCCCAGCACGAGTTGCATGCCTTTCATCTAACCAGGTCTCATTTGCGGGTTACATTAGTATTAATTGATTCTAGGAATGAAGGCAAACCGCTCCTTGAACATCAATATCTGAAATTCATTTTACTCAATTAATAAATTGACATGCTTATCACCTAGTCATCATCATCCAAGCCTTCTCCCATCAGAACGGGGTCAGCTAAGGAGCATAAGAAAGCTCCATACAAGATTTGACAAAGTTTTATGACCAACTTTCTACCTGACATCAACCCTCAATGTTGGTGCCAAATTCCTAGCCATGATGACCAGCTTTCGACCTGACATCAACAATCAATGCATGGTGCCAAATTCCTCACTCACTCAAGAACTTTTTATTGAACAACATTTTCAGAAACCATTTAGCCTGGCACGAGCTGCATGGCTTTTCATCTAACAAGGTCTCATTTGTGGGTTACATTATTAATTGATCCTAGGAATGAAGGCAAACTACTCCTTGAACATCAATATTTGAAACTCATTTTACTCGATGAACAAGTTGACATGCTTCTCACCTAGTCTCATCATCATCCCAGCCTTCTCCCATCAGAATGGGGCTGCTAGGTTGTATTAAGCGTGAGGCGAGGCGACGAGGCTGTCGCCTCGCTTAATGGCGCTTAAGCGGTGGTTAGTTAGCGCCTCATTTTTTTTTTGCTCCTACATGTAAAATACTCTATATAGTATATACATATAAATTTTAATATTTTTTCGTGCAATCCTACTAGCATATGCATAAATAACAATACCAATTATCAATCAAGCAAAGTAACAATATAAATACTAGAATCAAAATGCAAAACTACAAGCCACACAATGCATACAATCAAAATACCATCCACATAAAAGTTGTCTCTAAAGTTCCCACTTAAAGTTTTCCAACTATCCAACTATGTAAATAACAAAAGATTCGGTTCAATTTATTAAAAAAATCAAAAAAAATCAAAAAAAATCAAAAAAAAATCAAAAAAAATCAAAAAAATCAAAAAAAAAATCAAAAAAAATTAAAAAAAATCAAAAATCGTTAAGCGAGACGCCTAAGGCGAGGCGCTACTAAGCGACACCTAAGCGTTGATCACTTTTCTGGGGCAAAAATTCATTAAGCGAGGCGCCCTAAATCTAAATCTCGCTTAACTGGTGGTTAAGAGCGCTTTTCACAACATAGAAATGGGGTCGATCATGGAGTATAAGAAAGCTTCATACAATATTTGACAAAGTTTTATGACATACTTGACGTCAATCCTCAATGTTTGTGCCAAATTCTTCATCATGGTAGCTATGAGCATGATCCATGCCATAAAAACCACGGTTGTCAGTGTTATGACCGGTTTATACCTAGTATGTGCCTATAAAATGTTTCTTGCAAAATGTTGATGCATTGCAAACTTGACAAATACAATCAATTAGTTGATATCATTTAATAAAATCACATTTTTGCTCATTTGTCAAACTAGACGAATACAATCAATATGTCTAACATAAATAAAGGTCCACTCATTGTCACAATGATGTTATTACACAGGAAATATCGTATATTGGTATGATAAGTTTTCATAACTCAGCTGATAAATCAGTATCCATTAGTCGAATGCTTAAGTTTTCTGATTTTCAAGCAAACTCCTTAACTATTTGAGTATTAATCACTATTGCATAGTTTTATACTTTTGTGTCTGTATGGGTAGTTTTGACCTGGCGTACAGTTCACATCAGCAACTAAGAAACAAGTTAGAAACATGTTATTCGCCAACCCTTTAGTTCAACTGAAGAAATTCAAATTCCTGGCCATGAAGGAATCAAAACATTTATGATCCAAGCAGTCTCATAGATATGATTTAGAATGACAAATCAGCAAAAAAAAAAACATTTAGAACATTTTAGTTAAACTCAGCCAACATATATGTCGCCTGACTTCTTTCCCATATCTGTTTTATATGTTTACGGGTGGGATTTTTAAAATCCTACATGTAAATCAAATATTTCAAACAAAACCCCAACTCTTTCTCTGCCTTCTCCTTGAACTCAAGTCGTAACCCTTTCTCTCTGCTCGTCTTTAACCCCAAACCTTACCCCCAAATCCTCAACTCCGGAACATTCCCTCCACCAATCCATACAGCCCTCCACCTCCGGCACTCTCTCAGTTGTCCAAAAAATACTAATTTTTGTAAGTCAATCAAAAATCTAACCTTGGGTCCCCTTCCACAGAGCAAGAACTCACTCCTCCGTTAGATAGGTAGAACTTGATTTCTTTCGCAAAATGTACCCTAATTAGCTTTAGGAGTTTTTGTCTGCCTAATTTTTTACTATAATTCTTTTGAATTTATATTTGTACTTATTGTACTAATTAGACTCTTAAACTACTTGATATGACATCTTTTAATGTTACTGATCTTTTATGTGTGCGTATAATTCACTGTTCCAAAAATCGGCCTAGGCGGCCGGTGCCCGCCTAGTGCCACCCCGACACCCGACTATGCATGAATTTTATGGACAATTGCCGCAATTTTCAGCATGTTTTTTTTTTTTCTGAACCGTTTAGAACTAGACTCCCACCTAGACAAGCTAGGCACTAGGCGCTCGGTGCCCGCCCGACTAGTGCCTAGCGACTTTTACAATCTTGGTATGATTGTAATCATGTTATGGTAGTTGTTAGTTTTAGGACATATAGTACATTTAGAAACAAGAATTAGATCGGACATTTAGTATATATAGTAAATTACGCAACATTATAAACGTCACCAACGTGTCTAGGGAAACTGACATTTCAAAATCCAAACTGACATGAACCTAACATCCGACGTCTACAACTTCAGATTAAGTACAGTTCTCAGAGGTAATGATGATATAAATGATGGTAACATGTACTAGTCTTTGTTTCCTAGACATGAATGGAATTTTAGTGATGGTTAGGACATCCAACCGACATGAACCTGACATTCCAAGTCTACAACATTGTATCCAAGTATGACGAAGTTCTCAGATGAAAGATGACAACATTTACTGATATCTATTGTTTCCTAGACAACCATCAAACTTTATTGGAGGGCAGAAGATTGTGATCAACCTACAAAATTGTCACAATATGGATGTTAACTTAAGGTGGTTCACGGCAAGGAAGATGCTCACGTAAGGTTTATTGGAAGATCGTGGAACTGCCAAAGCTGCAGCTATGTTATGTTGAGATTCTAATTAAAATCTTCCTGTTATGGTTAACTCTACCAATTGAAAAGTCAAAAGAATGACCTGCCAGGTGAAACAAGAATTTTGAAGCCAAAAGGAGATATCAAGTACGAATACCCTCACAAATCTTGAGAGAAGAGCCGGATAAGATCAGTCTTACTTGAAAGGATGCACTAAGGATGAATAATAATTAGGATATAGAATAAAACACCTACTGTTTGTTGTATTTGAATTAGTGTTCATGTTCATTCAATTTAGAGATAATTACTCGTGCTCTGCAGCTAATTTGTAAATAAATCCTTCTATAGTTAACAACAGTATAAGCTACCTCATACTTCTCGATTGAACAGACCATAGTTATTGTAATAATACTAGTTAATCGTGTAACATGAGGAACATTTTAAAATTCTTACCAGTAAAACATGAGTTGGTTCTTAGTTTTTAGAGGAACCTCCACTTGTAATTATGGTTGCCATTCTAGTGATTGAAAATCTACCATATTTTATTACTTATTTGATCCATATAACAATAGTTCATCTTTCAAAATAGGGGCAAGACAATAGAGAGAGGGTTGCTCACATTCATAATCATAAATCTTTTAAATTCTATTTGTGCAATTATTTTTAAAAAAAGAGACACGGCAGCGCATATTTCTCAGTAGTTTGACAACATAAACGTTTTCTCTTCTCTAGTTTCACCACAAATCAGCTCTTTACTCAATTAAGTATGTTTGATTGCCATGCAATAGCCATGTTTAAATTAAAAATTAAATTTCATGCCCTAGAAGTCACATAATGCCACCATGGCGTGAAATCTAATACGGAAATGCAATTTGGCCCGCCCTTGGGCGTGCCCGCAAAATGACCACGCCTACGTGGCAGCGACCCATTGGCCCCCTGCTAGCACCGGGGCTCACCCCCTTAAAACCCGGGCCAGAGAGACCATGGGGCACCGCCACGTGGGCTGCGGGCCAATGGCGGCCCAAAATCCAAATAGCAGCTCCCAATCTAATATATGCAAAAAAATCTAACTCTATATATTTTGGGAGTTCGTGTAAGGGGTTACCAGCAGGGCCTTGGCAAAAAGGCGTCGCCTCCGGAGCTTAAGCATGGCGACCATGATCTCGTTCCTTCCGAGCGGCTTGCCTTCCTCTGTCCACTTCTCCAGGACGGCGCCAACGGTCTGGTCAGGCTCCATCAGGCTCTTGAAGAGAGGCGAGTCCATGCTCCTCCTGCTCTTCCCCTCCGCTCCTTTCTCGCCCTCCGTGACGTCAACGTCCAGCTCCAGCGAGCCAGCGGCCGCCACAACTTCCTCTTCGTCCAGCGCATCGGAGCCGACCGCAACGTCATCTTCTTCTTCGGATATTGGACTGTCGTCGTCGTCGACGACAGCTTCGACCTCGTTGGTCACCGGAGGAGGGACTTCGAGGTCGGAGAACCCCTCCTCCAGTTCCTCCCCGTCGCTCGACTTCGCTCCGGCCTGGAAGGAAAGGTTCCTCCTCCACAGGGGCGGACACGCGGACACGGAGAACGCACGGGTCGATGTCCTCGGCAGCAGGGACGCCCCGACGGCGTCGCGGCGCGCTCCCCTCTCTGTTTCTCCACTCTGCAGCTCCAGCGGCGTGGAGCAGCAAGCGACGGCGCCGCGATGGCTCCTGCTGCTCCCGAGTAAATGAAAATAAAAAAATCCAACTTTAATTCGAAATCACAATTGATAGGAGAATCATTATAAACCCTAAAAGGGAGGGAGGGGGTTGATGGAGGAGGAGGAGGGATGTACCTAAGAGGGATGGTTGCTCTGCGGATGGTCCACATGTCGGAAACCCTAACCATAATCGATACGAGAAGAGGAGAGAAGCAGAAGAGGGAGAAATGGAGGGGGAGAGGCTGCGACTAAACTGGGGTTTAGGGTTTGGTATTTTTTTTCTTCGACGTGTCAAATGGGCCGGGCGGCACGGAATCCAGCCCGGGTCCGGTTCTGTCAAATTTTGGCCGAGTCCAGGTCTGGTCAACGGGCAAACCAAGTCCGAACCATATTAACCTCGGATTCGAGCTGGGTTACAAAATATAGTCCGAGCCCGGCCCGGTGGAAATGTAGTCCGAGTCCGGCTCGGTAGAAATCTCGGACCGAACCGAATATGCCATCCCGACCCGTTCAACCAGGCACGGCCCGTTTGTTGACTTGGTTATAACATATAAACACCCTAATTTTTATTATTTAGATTAATTAAGGGGCAATATATATATATATATATATATATATATATATATATATATATATATATATATATATATAGCCAATAACCCCTAGTCTAGTGTAGTGGTGAGGCATGCGATCCGAGTGGTCAGGAGTTCGAATACCAGTGGGAGCAATAGTGTAACGGTAAGATCGTTGGCATCAGGGTGTGAGATCGCAAGATCGATCCCCCACGGGAGCGGCTGGGTGGCAGTGGCCACAGCTCCCGAGCCAAATGCTGGCTGGGTGCCTCTAGCCCGAGGGCTTTAGTCCACGGACATTTGATTTTTTTAAAAAAAAGAGATATATATATATATATATATATATATATATATATATATATATATATATATATATATATATATATATATATATATATATATATGAAAATTCTACAATACATCCACCCTTTTGGGATGTTTCGATACATCTCAAATCTGAACCATTGGATGTTGATCCAATGGTTCAGATTAAATAACGCAGGAGACATCATTTAATGTTGTTTTTGACTTTTGTGTTGGAATTATTCAATAATTAGGGGCCACACATGTAAAATTAATTGTGTTTGGGCTATCTAAATAATTAAGCCAAATTAAAGTGGTCTATTTGAAAATTGGCTTAAGGGTATAATTGTCATGGAATTAATGTGTAGATACCGGAGATAATTCTAATTTGATGAGGGGCCAAATTAGAAATATGACAACACACATATCTATATATATGTGTGTATTCATTAGGGTTATGGTCCCCAACATATACGGCCACCAAAGAGAAGTATTCTCTCACTACAAAAAAAGTGATTTTCTGGGACCCCAAAAATCCGTCTTAAAAAGACCCAAATCAGTCCTAAATTGTGATTTGGGACGAATTTTAGGACGGTAAGTGACGGTGCTATTAGGGTGGCGTGGCAAAAAGTTTTAGGACCAAAAATGCCGTCCTAATTTGGTTTTAGGGTCGAAAAATGTAACCGTACCAAAAGAGTTTGAATTCTTACATCTTTACGACGGTTTACAAAACCGTCCCAAAATAAAAGAGTTTGTGACGAGTAACACCCGTCCTAAACAAATTTGCCAGCGTTACAAAAGAATGTCGTTTTTATCTAGGACAATTACATAACTGTCCCAAAAGTAACACTTATGAAATTAATGTCTGTATTTTTCAGCTATAAAACATACAATTTAAATACACATAAATTCATATAATCATGGACGTTGTCAAGCTTGTCCTCAGATGTATCTCCAGGCATCAAAGCTCCAATACCAAAAAACTTAACAACATCAAGCATTCTTTGCCATTAAGTAGAAGACAACAAAATTCATATATAACTATATATGTTCAATTGATAAACAACCATTTCCAAAATACATCCAAAACATTAAGCATCCTTAACCACCATTTCCAAAATACATCCAAAATACTACATCACCCACAGCAGCAGTTACAAAATGAACCCATTGTCTCCACCATTACATACAAAATGCTGAACCCATTAAGCATCCTTAACCACCTTTTCCAAAATAAATCCAAAACACTAAAAATCACCCACAATTCAGTTACAAAATGAACCCATTGTCTCCACCATTACACCATATTTTTAGTATTATCCAACATGAACCCAAAAATTAACCCAAATTTTTTATCATCACAAGATCGTCGCCCATCATTTTAGCATATCCAGAATACTTTTGAAGGTCCTGCAAATGAAGATATGCCAATATATTAATTAGCAACCTGCTAACTATACATGAACAACAGAAAAGAAAGACAAGTTCTTCCAAATTGTACAGACTAGACCACATTAGTTTGTGAAGGTTTAAACAAATTGTACAAACCTACTAACCGTTCTTCCAAACTGTTCGTACCTGCGTACAAAGAAGTTGGAAAAAAACAATGTACAGAAAAAGCTTCAAGTGACAAAGGAAGCTTCAAGTGAAAAAGGAAGTTTAAGTGAAGACGGGAAAAATTGGGAAACATTTTAAATGGGAAGTACAATTATTCTAGCAAGAATTACAGTAACAAGCTGGAAAAAACCAATGTAAAAGTTAAAATCAATAGACTGACACCACAAGGTGGTTTCGAGAGCAAGCCATTAAGGATGTCTCTTCCTCAGAAGGATAAATGACTTCCCAACCAGGGTTTTGCCTTAGGACGACATCTCTCAGTACTACCCATGGCCTTCACTGATTGGCCAATTACAACTAGGGGTAGCTGTAATCAAGTGCATGTAATATATGTATAAGGGTAGGGTCGGATACCATGTTCAGTCGTGCTTCAATAATTTAATAAGATACTGACTGTTGATGTATTCGAAAAAATGGTAAAATGAAAACATCACCTACTTGGTATCAATATGAATCTTAATATGAGGTTGGCTCGAACAACACAAGTTCTAATGCCTAAGAGTGGTTGTCAGGTGTTTCGAAAGCTTAATTGCTTTCGTTCAGTTATCTGATCAAACGGATAACTCAGTGTATCCAATACAACGATCTAGAACAGGGTTGATCCTATTATATCAAGAATTTCGAGAATATACCAACTATGACCGAGTTCATAAGGTACCTTGAGGAAGATACACATCAGTATTAACCTGACGTGTGCCGAGCAGAGTCTGATCCAACATCAGGATAATGAAGGGTCCGATTTGATTTCCCAATGTCCACCCAATACTCGGTTATCAGTAAAACCAATTACCGTACCGAGTATCCTCTGATACTTGTCGAATATCATATGACGTCAATCCTCTGATACTTGTCGAATATCAGTAAAACCAATTACCGTACCATTACCCTTAAATAAAGTTACAGCAGCACCTAAATTACTGTATCATAGTGTGATTGAACCCAGGAAATGCAGTGAACCTACATGAATTTGCAGTGGACGGGATCAAGGTGGACAGATGCAAGCTAACCTGGGGTTAGGATACCAAGACATCCCACACACAGGTTCAATGTTCTGAACTTGAAGTTCATTCTCCAAAATAAAGTTCAATGACTGAACTTGAAGTTTCAATTGTCTGAAATAAAGGTACAGATCGGAATATCAAAACAGGGAACTGAACTCCTTAGTTCAGAAGGACTGTTTATAATGACCTGAACAAAATAATGGACTGATATATGTAATTGATATGGACATTTAGAGACTGAATATAACTGTATAGTGTAAATCTGAGACTGAACATTTAGTCCAATAATTTGAACTTAAAACAAAACAATGGATACCCATCTAACATACTCTAAAATTCAGTGTAAAAATAACTTGGCAATATGTAAAAAATATCACTGGTTTCGGAGTTTCCAGGGAAAAGGACACAGTGAAAACAGAAGCTAAAATTCAGTTCCGATACTGATACCGAGATTATGCAAAATTCAGACTATGCAAAATTCAGTCGAAAAGATCAGTCCAGAAAAGAAACCAATGTAATAAATACAAATTTTAACTTGAAAGAAAGGAAATGGAGAACCAAACATAAATTGCAGCCACGAAAGAAAACCAAACATAAGAATCACAGAAAAAAAACCAATGTAATAAGTTGATAGTTGGCAAATTACCTGGACGATGTACTGGATTGTTGAGAAAGTAGTTGAGCATTCAGGAACATGGCCACAACTTCATCTTTGAGCTCAGTCCTAAGCTCACTCTTGACCGCCTCAAGCTCTTTCTTGTGCCGGGCCTCTTGCTCCTCACGCTCTTTCCTTAAAGCGTCAGTCTCTTCTCTCAACTTCTCCGCATATTCTCGTAACTTTTCACCATCTTCTCGTAGTTGTACAATCTCAGCATTTGTTGCTTGTTGAATCTCAGCCTGATGAGCTGCTAAGGATGTTGATCCTTTACCGCTTACACCTACTCCTCGGCCTAAAACTCGGCCATGCCCATCTTGTCCGATCACTTCCCTGTAAACATTATTCAATTGCTCCTCGTTATCTCGTTCTTCAGCTGGTAGCTCTTCAATTCTCCTTTCCAACATTTTCTATAGCATGCAAGGAGGTTTGTGTTAAATTTCTCTAATTTGCAATAGACATTTTGTTAAAAAAAAACTCATTACAAATATGAATTTTATATACCTCTGTTCCAGCAGCCCCGTCTTCTTCATTATAACTGCCATCTTTTCCTCTAGTGGCTCTCCACATGTTGACAAGGTCAACAGGCTTGTTTTCTAACCGCCTCTGATGTGTATGCATGTTCCAAAGTAAGAAAAAACTTATACATTATAAACTGAAAATATATGACAATTATCTTACCAAAAAACACAATACTAACCTTTCTCTTTATTTCTGGAAAGGATCTTCTACCAGTTCTAGGGAGAGCACAAAGTTTTCCGCGATTAACTTGGTTCTTCTCCGAAACTTTCTAAAAAACATTTGGACATTATTTAGTAAATTGAAATAAAGGGTTTGCCACTAGCATGAATATGGATGTAAGTTATTTGTTAGTCGATTTATACCTGTGTGTTACCCAAGCCCCAATATGCCACTAGAGTTGGCCATTGACTGGGCTCCACCCGGGGCGGCACATTTGCTAGGCGCTCTTCATCGGTCTCAAACTTTGTATAGAAGTCTTTTTTCACTCGATGCTTGAAGGCCTTCCAGGAAATTCCCATTTTCTTAAAGCAAATAGCTTTAAAAGCATCGGGTGCATTTGTGTTTTCCTTAAAAAAATATAATATCTAAGTTATCAATATAAGTAGCCATTATCGATAGCAAAAATATGTGAACAATAGGTGATGGTAAAGCATTCAAACATGATATCCGAGGTTATACTTCCAAACAACCACAAGAACAGCAAGATATAAATTAGTTGAATCATCCCAAACCAAAAACAAGTAACCACTTCAACATCTTCATTCCAACATTAATAGAATATAAACAAAATATTGCACTTGAAATAACATTTTCAATCAACACTTCTAGGCCACAGCTGCTTCAATCGATTTGTTTTTACTCTTGATGGTGAATTATAGTGCTATGATCTATAGCTTACAATACAGACCTTGAGTGTTACTGACTACAAAGTCAATGCCAATGTGTCTATAGGTTTAGCAAGACAGACAATAGGGGGTTCACTATCAAGTAGGATAATACTAAAAATAAAGATAGTAATCCATGAAAATACAGATAAAGAGACGGGAAAAGTTACCTTAACCGACGCCCAGACCATTTCTAGTTTATCCTTATCAGCCTTACGCCAAGATAACATTGTTAACGGAAACAATTCGCCATTTCGGGAAAGGTTACCAAGATGAGACATCAAATGGTGCCCATGTTCTCCAACTGGTTGGCAATCTTCATCCCACTCTATGATTTTTTTTACTCCATTATCCCATTTTTTCCATGGCTTAGCAGCTCCTCTATGTTGCCTAGTGGAAGGTCCACTCTCCATCGTACCTTATCAGAAACAAAAGGGAAAGACTCATAAATATACTACTTAAAAATCAGAACCATTAATAGCTCACAATTTACATTATAAATTTCAATACAAAACTTACCCTTCGGAATTTTCTCAGAATTCTCTACTGGCTCATTATCTAAAGGCTCATCATCGCTCTCCTGAAAAATTTGATGTCTTGATATAGGAATGCGCAAGACATCCTCCATAAAAGAGGGTTCTAATCGTGGCTCTAATGTCCTCTCACCCATTGCTATGACATGTTCCATATTCTTTGCAATACGCGATGACCTACGTGTAGGACTGTTGTATGCAGCCTGGAAATACATAATCAATGTAGCAGTATATAGGTAGGTGCTGTTAAGATAGTCCAACACGGTGCCATAGGGAAGTTCAAACCATAGTACGTAGTAAGCTATGCAAAAAAAAACACACTAATAAGACATAGAAGTTAGTTCAAACCATAGTAAAAATCTATGCAAGGAAGCTCAAACCATAGTAAAATACTCTTCCTCTACAATTTGATCCCAGTTGAAGCTAGGCATCAGATCGAAGCTCACCGTGGGTCTGCAAGAGCTCAATAACATCCACGATGCGGCTCAACCAGCTCTACCAATGAAGAACCAAACCACCATAGCAGGATACCCGAGTATCAGAAGAAGTATCAATTGCACAGTGGCGTATCAGAAGAAATTTAAGTGCACACTGGTGTATTAGAGCGTATCACAGCTCATTAGACATTGGCAGTGCAAGCATTGGTAGAGGGTCAAGACCAGAACCAATAGGGATCAAGACTCGAGGACCCCGGATGTTGCTTTTCTCATCATAGAGATGCATGTGTTGTATTAGATATAAGAAAATTAGATTCAATATGTATATAAAGAAAAGGAAAAATGGTCATCCTCGACAAAATTTGAGGATCAAATATCCAGAATTGTCAAGATACTCCAACACACTAAAAAGACAAAGAAGGAAGTTCAAATAAGAATAAAAATCTATGCAAGGAAAAGCTTAAACCATAGTAAAATACTCTTCCTCTACAATTTGATCCCAGTTGAAGCTAGGCATCAGATCGAAGCTCACCGTGGGTCTGCATGAGCTGAATAACATCCATGATGCAGCTCAACCAGCTTTACCAATGAAGAACCAAACCACCATAGCAGGATACCCGAGTATCAGAAGAAGTATTATTTGCTACATGTGTTGTATTAGATATAAGAAAATTAGATTCAATATGTATATAAAGAAAAGAAAAAATGGTCATCCTCGACAAAATTTGAGGATCAAATATCCAGAATTGTCAAGATAGTCCAACACAGTAAAAAGACATAGAAGGAAGTTCAAATAAGAATAAAAATCTATGCAAGGAAAAGCTCAAACCATAGTAAAATATTCTTCCTCTATAATTTGATCCCAGTTGAAGCTAGGCATCAGATCGAAGCTGACCGTGGGTCTGCATGAGCTCAATAACATCCATGATGCGGCTCAACCAGCTCTACCAATGAAGAACCAAACCACCATAGCAGGATACCCGAGTATCAGAAGAAGTATCATTTGCACAGTGGCGTATCAAAAGAAATTTAAGTGCACACTGGTGTATTAGAGCGTATCACAGCTCATTAGACATTGGCAGTGCAAGCATTGGTAGAGGGTCAAGACCAGCACCAATAGGGATCAAGACTCGAGGACCCCGGATGTTGCTTTTCTCATCATTTGCTACATGTGTTGTATTAGATCAAGATAGTCCAACACACTAAAAAGACATAGAAGGAAGTTCAAATCAGAATAAAAATCTATGCAAGGAAGCTCAAACCATAGTAAAATAATCTTCCTCTACAATTTGATCCCAGTTGAAGCTAGGCATCAGATCGAAGCTCACCGTGGGTCTGCAATAGCTCAATAACATCCACGATGCGGCTCAACCAGCTCTACCAATGAAGAACCAAACCACCATAGCAGGATACCCGAGTATCAGAAGAAGTATCAATTGCACAGTGGCGTATCAGAAGAAATTTAAGTGCACACTGGTGTATTAGAGCGTATCACAACTCATTAGACATTGGCAGTGCAAGCATTGGTAGAGGGTCAAGACCAGCACCAATAGGGATCAAGACTCGAGGACCCCGGATGTTGCTTTTCTCATCATTTGCAACCATAGTAGTAAGCTGTACACTAGAACAGTAAAAAAATCGCTTGTGATCAAATTTTTAACCTTTTTCATTTTAGGGACAGAAGAGTCATCATTGTTTGCAACCTGAAACATAAGAAAAATAGTAAGATATTCCAATGAATGAAGACAGAAAACACAAGACTTGATATCCAATTTATTACCTTCTTCATTTTAGGGTCGGAAGATTCTTCATTATGGTTGCTATCTTCCTCGCTAAGCAAGTCATCACCGACGGGGATATACTCATCATCTCTTTCACTTGCGCTTCTTTTTCCCATCTTACTCGAACTTGTTCGAGTAACCATCTTCGAATTCATTACAAGCTTTAAAGCTTGTTGCAAATTCAAAGCATCCATTTTCATTTTATTTCTAGTAATATTTTCCAATCTTTGCCTCTCATATCCCGACATGAACCCAGGCTTGATAAACTTCTTCTTTTGTGGGGACATTTTTCCTAATAGAAGTTAAAAATTGCAATATACAGGGTTATCCCGTGATTGGTCATTACAAACCTACACTATCAACTCAAATACAAATTGCAGTCTCGTATAAGTAGCATGATGAATTAAAGGGATACAGAAGCCAGATTAATGATATTTTACTGCAACGCGACCAGATTTAATAATGATATATGTTTATCACAGAACATGTAGAAGCCACTAAATAATATATGTTTATCACAGAACATATAGAAGCCACTAAATATATAGTAGAGCCACTAAATAATATATGTTTATCACAGAACATGTTTATCATACAACATGTAGAAGCAAGTATATGACAAGATGAATGAAGTATAGTATAGCTAAGAGGAATGAATGAAGTAAAGAAAATAAGCTAAGTATATGACAAGATGAATGAATGAAGTAAAGAAAATAAGCAAAATTAATCAACATTCACTGAAATAAGCAAAATTCATCAACGTTCAATCACAGTAGATAAAACAACCAACAACTTGAAAGGATATAAAATAGCTAAGAGGAACAAGTTTGTAATTTGATATGCA
This sequence comes from Iris pallida, assembly GCA_029216955.1. Lineage (NCBI taxonomy): Eukaryota > Viridiplantae > Streptophyta > Magnoliopsida > Asparagales > Iridaceae > Iris > Iris pallida. The sequence goes on along the minus strand of JANAVB010021599.1, from coordinate 24,037,542 downwards.
TCACAAATAGTTGCAAATCAAGCTACAAACTTGCTACTCATGACCACTGTCATCATGGTCATCATCACCATCACAAATATTTGTGTCAACCACCAAGCCCTCTACTCCTTGCCTAACCCAAGATCCATTATGAGCTTCATCCAGATGTTGCATGCTATAAGGTTCCACTCTATTAGCTTCTAAATCTTCTACTATTGTTGAGTACTTGTCAAATGCGTCTCGCGGCGACATCTGAACAACAACATGCCAATCTGACTCTAGAGGGTCTTGAACATACCAAACTTGTTCTGCTTGGGATGCTAAGATATAAGGTTCATCAATCACCCTATTCTCTTTGTATAACAAATGATTGAAGTTCACCAGAGTAAAATTAAACTCATCCACTTTCTGGCCCACTCGTGGATTAACCCAGTTGCACTTAAATAAAACATACTTCATGCCGTTCAAATATTTTATCTCAATAATGTCTATCAGTTGTCCGTAGAATATAACATCCCCTGTAAGAGGATTTCTATCTTTCCGACTAGAATAACTCATTTGTTCTGCTTTTAGGAGGACTCCACTATTCTGAGTTTTTCTACGAAGATCAATTTTTTTGGTTCGAAATCTAAAACCATTAACAATGTAAGAATTAAATTTCAAAGCATCCTTAAGAGGGCCTAAAGCTAGGCATCTGATCTCCTCTGATATTTGTTGCTCTGGTAAACCTTTCACCTATATTAAAAAACATTAAACAAGGTTAATAATGATATTTTACTGCAAGCTGTCAAAAATATTAAATGTTCATTAAAAGATACATCTACTTACATGCTCCTTAAACCAAGTGACAAAGTGTTCATTATGAAGGCGACTAATAAGGTGTCGTTGTGAAGCTTGTGGATATTTTGACCCAAGTTCAGCAAGGTGTTTCCTGTATCAAGATGTAGAAATTTATTTCAATTACATAACTAAACGAGAGGATATAAATCATGGTATTAGTCAAGACAAACTTACTCAATGAATGGTGCTACTGCCTCCGTGTTGGCAAGCACATATCGATGAGCTTGTATTTGCATAATTGGATCAAGTCGAAAGTTCACTGCTTTACCTACAACGCGACCAGATTTCTTTCCTCCATCATCATTTCTTCTTGGCCGCTTCATTTTGGTTTCCGTACTATTGTCCAAATACCTTGAGCAGAAAGTCATACATTCTTCTAACAATACTGATTTAGCAATAGAAGCCTCTGGATGAGCACGATTCCGCACATAAAGTTTTAAGGTGTGCAAATATCTTTCCATGGGATACATCTAACGATACAATACTGCTCCAGCAATTTGTAACTCATCCACTAAATGCATAGGCAAGTGTTCCATTATATCGAAAAACCCAGGTGGAAAAATCTTCTCAAGACTACAAAGCGTAAGTGCCATACGATCTTGAAAATTTTCCAAGTCTGTAATACTATTTACACTTGAACACAACACCACAAAGCAGTTGCTTAATTCAATTAAGGATTTAACAACATGCTTTGGTAAGACCCTTCGAATAGCTATAGGAAGTAACTGTTGCATTAAAATGTGATTGTCATGACTCTTAAGACCCCACATACTCCGCTCTTCTGTATGCACGCATCGAGATATATTAGATGAATAACCATCAGGGACTTTTACATCTCGCAACACTTTCAAGAAAATGTCCTTTTCTTTGTTGCTCATTGTGAACTCAGCTGGAGGCAAGTACTCTAGAGTTCTTCCCCGTGGTTGAGGATGTAGCTCTGATCGAATTTTCATATCTCTGAGATCTTTTCGAGCCTTTATATTATCTTTTGTTTTGCCTTTAATACCTAGCAAAGTAAAAATGACATTATCACATACATTTTTTTCAATATGCATAACATCTAGATTGTGGCGAATCAAATTGTGTTCCCAATATTGTAGTTCAAAAAAGATGCTCTTCTTCTTCCAACCTAATCTTGTTTTTGGCAGACTGTGTGTTTTTGCTCTCTCTTTTTCTTCTTCTTCCCTCTTCCTCTTTGTAAAGAGGTCCTCCTTCTTATATTCAGTTAAAACATTGAGATCATTCAACTGCTTTAACACTTCTGTTCCAGATAATGTCAAAGGTGGTGGCCTCATTTCTAATTTGCCATTAAAAGTTACCCTCTCCCTTCGAAACTTATGGCGCCCTGGTAGGAATCTACGATGACCCCAGTAACAATACTTGCCACCATTTGTCAATCGGGTAGCTTGATGATCCCTATTACAACAAGGGCAAGCAAATTCACCTTTTGTGCTCCATCCTGACAACATAGCATATGCAGGAAAGTCGCTAATTGTCCACAACAGTGCTACATTTAGTTGAAATAACTGTTTGGTTGATGCATCATAAGTAGAAACACCAACCTCCCAAAGTTCTTTCAACTCCTCTACTAAGGGTTGCAGATAAACGTCAATCTTATCACCTGGACCTTTTGGTCCATCAATAAGAATAGACAAAATTAAGTTAGGTTGCTTCATGCACAACCACGGGGGTAAGTTGTAAGGGACGACTACAACAGGCCAGGTACTGTGAGCAACACTCATATTACCAAACGGATTAAATCCATCGGTAATTAACCCAAGTCTAACATTACGACTGTCTCTGGCAAAGGATGGATTATTATCATCAAAAGCCTTCCAAGCACGAGAATCTGCCGGATGCCTCATTACACCATCCTCTACTCGCTTCTCAGCATGCCATTTCATAAGCGAAGCTATATGCGATGACCAAAATAATCGTTGCAGTCTTGGTATTAAAGGAAAATATCGAACCTTTTTTGAGAAACTTTAGTACCCTGGTCAACCGGAGGAAGATTACCCTCGTTGGCATGATCAACTTTATATCTAGAAGCCCCACAAATCTCACATTTGTCGAGATTCTCAGTTTTATTTCGAAACAACATACAACTATTAGGACAGGCATCCCATGTTTTGTAAGTGAACCCCAAGTCAGTAGTTAGCTTACTGGCTTGATAGTATGATTTGGGAATCTTGGCACACGGAAACACCTTTTTTAAGAAGACCAACAGCATTGTGAAAGAATGATTTGTCCATCCATTAAGTTGCTTCAGGTGTAAAAGTTGGACAACAAATGATAGCTCAGTGACACCCTTAGGACAACTCTCGTACAAATCGCTTTCTGCTTCATTTAGAAGTTTGAAGTATTTCGGCATGCATTCATCGGACCGCAAGTTTTCTTCTGCCATGGGCTCTTCCTCGCAACCCATATTTTCTATCATGAATGAGAATCCCATTCCCTCTCGTACCATTGTTGTCATATCAGCACATTCATTTAATCCAGCATCACTTTCATCAACTGACATATCATCTCCTATATTATCGGTGTTATTACCCAAACCACCCAATAACTCCCCATGATATATCCAATCCATATAACTCCTTTCAAATCCATACATCTCTATATGAACCTCCACAGTCTGTCGATTATGATAAACACGATTTACACATCTACTACATGGGCAATAAATATGGACCGTATCAGCATTCTTAGTTCTATATGCAAATTTAAGAAATGCTTCGACCCCATCCTTGTATGCCTTTGAATTCTAATCATGTGATCCAATCCAACGCTTATCCATATCAATTTCCAAAAGACAATTATCACCTAGCACCATCCAAAATATATATCATGCAAAGAATATACTTTCTAACAAATTAGAGTTAAAATTCTTATGCAATATATCAAGTAAAGACAAATTTAATAATAGAGCAAACACTTATTGGTAGCCATGTACTAATGTGCCCAAGAAGAAGAAATAATAAGCATATAGATAACCAATTGATTATGACAATTACTAGCTAGAAAAAGGAAATTAATATACTACCAAGGTTGATTATGACTTACTGACATGGAACTAACACATGGCACAAATAACCAATTTCAACTGAAAAGCTCAAGCATGATTCACAAATGTTGATTTTCAACAAACTAAAATCTACAAAGAACATAGCCAGGTTCAAATTCATCTCCATTTATAACATGTTTAACATCAATCCAGAATGGGCATGCAAATGTGTCCCAATTTTTTTAAAAAAACCCATTTTTTACAAATAATCACAGTAATTCCTACATGAACGCATAATCACAATAATTTGACAAATTAAAATCTACAAACAACATAGCCAGGTTCAAACTCATGTTCCTATCCATGCAAATGTGTCCCAATTTTTCACAAGAAAACCCAATTTTTCACAAACCATCACAATAATTCCTACATGAACGCATAAACGCAATAATTTGACAAATTAAAATCTATAAAGAACATAGCCAGGTTCAAACTCATGTTCCTGTCCATGCAAATGTGTCTAGACCTGTCAAGTCAGCCGGGCCGGCCCGACACTGAATTTGGGTGGGCCGGGCTCGGGCCTCTTCGACCCATGAACTATAGCGGGTCGGGCCGGGCCGGGCCAAGAGTGAAAAATCTCAGCCCAGTCCGGCACGTGACCCACGACATGAGGACTGGCTGACATGTACCCACAAAAAAAGCCAAACTAAGCATGTACCCACAAACAACACAGTCACCGTTCACCGCCCGTCATGAAGACTGGCTGGCATGTACCCACAAAAGAAGCCAAACTAAGCACAGCAAAGCAAAAAAGCAAAGCCAAGCAAACCCAAGCCAAGCAAAGCACAAATTGCTTGGCCAAAGCCAAGCACAGCACAAATTGCTTGTGCTAAAGCCAAGCATAACACACATTGACAAACAAATGATAAGCAGTGTTTGGGGTTCGGGCCGGGCCGGGCTGGGATGGGCCGGCCCAATTGACAGGTCTAAATGTGGCCCAATTTTTCACAAAAAAATCTATTTTTTCACAAATATTCACAAATTAACGACAATGTGCACATATTGTGGTGTTCTAACATATTTTTGCCACCAAATAATTTTCTCAATAAACTGATATACTTCATAAACCGAAATCTTCCCAAAAGAAAAATAATCACCTAAATAACTGATGCTTAAAACTAAGACAAACACATGCAGCCGGGAATAGTGTCACATGTAAATAACTATGAAAAATTGGTACATAATCCTAAAAAAAATCTTGGTAAATAATCCTGTATAAACAGTGTCACATGTAATTAAATTCGAGCAAAAAATTGGTAAATAACTCTTATTAGAAATGTCAGTACGTTTGATGTATATGAAAAGACCACAAGGATACTAAGCACCATTAACTAGAGATGGTCGCAACCACTGCCAGTTAGTTTAACAAAAGTTATTTGCTACAGACACACACACACATATACGCACATATACACACATATCCAAGAGAATAACCTGTAAGGCACAAATATATATATATACACACATGTTTTACACATTGAAATCTGCAGAAGTCAGGGAAAAAGTATGAGTTGCATAGGATAATAAAAAAAGAAGAAGTGATGGGTGCCTCAAAATTGTCAATCTTGATGATATGTGCAAACCATTCTCCACTGCCAGAGAACAAAGTAGCAATGATGAACAGTATCACTAGAGTATGACTGAACATTAATTGTCATTGATAAATAGTGATGACAGAAGTCAATTCATGTATATGGACAAGTAATCAATTTCAAGCAAATGTTGATAAAAAAAATTGGTAAATAATCTAGGACAAAATAACATGCAGCCATGTAAACTGTGTACAACACTCATATTTCTAGCAAAAATTTGAGTCAAGTGTAAAACACTCAAATCTCAAGCAAATAATCTAGGACAAAATTACATGCAGCCGTGTAAACAGTGTGAAACACTCAAATTTTAAGCAAAATTTCAGTAAACAGTGTAAAACCCTCAAATTTTAAGCAAATAATCTACGATAAAATTACATGCAGCCGTGTAAACAGTGTGAAACACTCAAATTTTAAGCAAAATTTCAGTAAACAGTGTACAACCCTCAAATTTTAAGCAAATAATCTATGACAAAATTACATGCAGCCGTGTAATCAGTGTGAAACACTCAAATTTTAAGCAAAGTTTCAGTAAACAGTGTAAAACCCTAAAATTTTAAGCAAATAATCTACGACAAAATTACATGCAGCCGTGTAAACAATGTGAAACACTCAAATTTTAAGCAAAATTTCAGTAAACAGTGTACAACCCTCTAATTTTAAGCAAATAATCTACGTCAAAATTACATGCAGCCGTGTAAACAGTGTGAAACACTCAAATTTTAAGCAAAATTTCAGTAAACAGTGTACAACCCTCTAATTTTAAGCAAATAATCTACGTCAAAATTACATGCAGCCGTGTAAACAGTGTAAAACACTCAAATTTTAACCAAAATTTCAGTAAACAGTGTACAACCCTCAAATTTTAAGCAAACAATCTACGACAAAATTACATGCAGCCGTGTAAACAGTGTAAAACACTCAAATATCAAGGAAAAATTGAGTAAACGGTGTAAATAGTGCAAACAATCTAGGATAAAATAACATGCATCCAAATATTAGGGAAAGACTAAAATATTTTGGTAAAAAATTCTAAAGATTGGGGGAAGTATACCAAGCAGCAGCAATAGAGCACCTAGGGTTGGAAGATCGGACGGAGAGAGAGCAATGGTCGGGGAGAGAGAGAGAACAGCAACACTGGAGCACCAGGTCGGAACAATGGTCGGAGAAAAAAAAAGAGCAGCAAGGATCACCTAGGTCGGAGGGAGAGAGAGCAGTTCTCTCGCCATTTTTGATCGGAAAGAGAGAGGAAGAGAAAATTTTTTGATCCGAAAGAGAGAGAAGTCCTATCGACTATAGGAAATAGGTTTTGGGATGGATGGTCTGGATTAATCCAGACGATCGGATGGTTACTATGGAAACACGTGGGGGTAAACTTTTCCCCCAAATAGTTTGGCAATTAGCCGCCACACGTGTGGTATTCCCGCCAACATAATTAGGACGAAAATATGTATTATTTGGAACAGAAATTTTCATCAGTCCCAAATAGTGATCCATTTTCACAATCTGTCCCAAAAAAAGCAACATTTTGTAACTAAAAATATAGCCGTCCCTAGAATTATACTTTTAGGACTTTTTAGACTAGTGTTCCTTATAGTGTCGTCCCAAAAAGACACTTTTTTTGTAGTATCTTTTTCTCTTCTGCATCTCCATCAACAGAAAGAGAGGGACAAAGGATTCGGATTCACCTTTGTCATTAAGGGTCGTAGCAAGTTGGAAGATCGAACCCCACAAAAGAACAATCGCTTCAAGATCCATCAAGCCTAGCAATGGATTCAGGTACGCTTCCGCAATTTAATTTAGAAAAAATTTGAGTGGCATCCCACATTTGTTACGCTTATTTAAGGTGCATCCCACATGATTACATTAATGCATAACACTCCCCACTTTGGACGGTTTCTGTCTAAAACTAACGATCAAATTTTTTTTTGACGAAAATGCCCTTGTCTCCTTTTGTGTCCCCCCTTCCCGTCACACGTGGCTGCCCGTCCTCCGCCCCCCGCCGTGCTCGGCCCCCTCCACGGTGTCGCCGCTCTCCCCCCCTCCCTCCCCGACCTCGCCGCTCTCCCCCACCCCCTCCCCGACCTCGCCGCACCGCCCCCCTCCACCCCCCCGGCCATCACCACCACCACCATCACCAACATCATCATCATCACCACCACCACCATCAACCATCATCACCGCCCCCCCTCCCGCTCCGCCCCCCCCTCCCGCTCCGCCCCCTAGCAGCAGCGCGCGGCGGCAGCAGCAGCAGCGCGCGGCGGCGGCGGCAGCAGCAGCGCGCGGCGGTGGCAGCAGCAGCGCGCGACGGTAGGGGCTAGGGGGCGGAGCGGGAGGGGGGGCGGTGATGATGGTGGATGGTGGTGGTGATGAGTTGATGATGATGATGATGGTGATGGGGGGTATTTTTGTCAAAAAAAATTGGTCAACGGGGTGGACCGTTAGTTTTAGACAGAAACCGTCCAAAGTGGGGGGTGTTATGCATTAATGTAATCATGTGGGGTGCACCTTAAATAAGCGTAACAAATGTGGGGTGCCACTCAAAATTTTCCTTTAATTTATGTTTTTCATCTCATGAATCGACATGGCACAATAAAATTTCTAACAAGTGGCATCAGAGCCTCCTGTTTGATTTATGAGGTCGAAGTTTAGAATCCAATTTTTTATTTATTGTTATTCAGAAACCCTAGATCTTCGATCTAATTTAATTTAGGGTTCTGGTTGATCTATCAAGATCCACAAATTAAAACCCTCTTTATGTATACTGCTGGTTTATTTTATATATAAATCAAATTATTATTTTTTTATTGTTTGGGTCCGGTATTTATCTTTGGATCTGTTAGGAGTTAATTTAGGTATTGCTTTGTGGTTTTATTTGGTAAGACATGTTATTTCTTGCTTCTTCCGGTCACCGATCTACTGATGGTCATCAATATTGCAACTTCTGTTTATGGGTCTTTACGGATTCTAGCATGTTACTATCACTTCTGTTTAAGTATCAATATTGCAACTTCTGTTTATGGTTACCAATTGTTTATGGTCATCAATATTGCAACTTCTGTTTATGGGTCTTTACGGATTCTAGCATGTTACTATCACTTCTGTTTAAGTATCAATATTGCAATAAAAGGTGATAGTTTCGGATATAAAGAAATTATTAGTATGGAAAGCTCTGATTAAGTATCAATATTGTATAAAACAGATTTAGCATTTTCTTTATGGTATTGTTATTGATTTGGATTCATTCAGGGAAGATTTATGAAATGCCCAAAAACTAAAAAAGTTTTATGTAAAACCCACCGCTAAAAAAACTTTCATCGCGTGCCCAGAATTAGAGAAACTTATCCAAAGCGGGTTCCAAATGACCCTTTTGCCCTTCCTTTTAATTTATTGAAAACACCCACGAAACTGCTCTTAAAAAAAAGTTTCGATACTTCATCTTCTTCCTTACGCTGCTCACTTTCGAATCTAGGTTTTTTCCTCAAAAATCTTCAAAAACTCGTCGAAAAATTTCGGAAAGACTGGGACAAACGACAAAAATGCTAAAACGGAGGTCCAAACATCATTTTTTTGCGAATCTAAAATTTTGGAAGGCCGTCTAACGATGAAGCTGTTACTTTCAGTCTCCTCGACGATACGCTCATTTTGCGACAAACGGGACCTCGTTTTGACCTCCCAGTCAAAAGTTATGGCCCTCCAAAGTTTCAGCTGACCATAAAATGCAGGAGAATGGCCATTCTCCGTGTTAGAACACGAAAAATATTAATTTCACATGAGGGTGGTCATTCTCCGTATTAGTAACACGGAGAATGGCATTCTCCGTCTTAATTTACACGGAGAATGACCATTCTCCGTGTTAGTAACACGGAGAATGACATTCTCCATCTTAATTAAGACGGAGAATGTCATTCTCCGTCCTGAAAGTTACACGAAGAATGGCCATTCTCCGTCATAATTTAGACGGAGAATGGTCATTCTCCGTCTTAGTTTACACGGAGAATGGTCATTCCAGTGTTAAAACGCAAGAGAATGACCGTGTTAAAAACACGGAGAATGCCATTCTCCGTGTTAAATAAAACGGAGAATGTCATTCTCCGTATTAATTTAAACGGAGAATGGCCATTCTCCGTGCTACATTAAGACGGAGAATGTCATTCTCCGTTTTATTTAATACGGAGAATGACATTCTCCGTTTTATTTAACACGGAGAATGGTCATTCCAGTGTTAAAACGCAGGAGAATGACCATTCTCCGTGTTACTAACACGGAGAATGCCATTCTCCGTGTTAAATAAAACGGAGAATGGTCATTCTCCGTGTAATTTAGCACGGAAAATGGTCATTCCAGTGTTAAAACGCAGGAGAATGACCATTCTCCGTTTTAGAAACACGGAGAACGGCATTCTCCGTTTTAAATAAAATGGAGAATGGCATTCTCCGTGTAATTTAGTTTTTTTTCATGAACAAAGAGTTTCGTTCTTCTTTCAAAACGATGATAATTCTGATGGAAAAGAAGAAGAAAGATATTCTCTCCACAATTGACCTAATTGTCGAAAAACTTCAAATGTCTCCACGATGAAGATGAAGATGATGATGACGAGCGATGATCTGAGTTCGACTGAAGAAAAGCACACTGAACTACGAACGATCTTTGCGATCTCTGCTGAAGATGAGAGCAATGGAATTCAGATTTCCAGTGAAGAAGAAGAAGACGAAAATCACAACCCAGATCTGAGTTTTTTGAATTCAAATACATATAAATGACCAATTCGCGCGGAGGGGTAGTTTCGGTATTATAAAAATAGCAGTTTCTAGCGGGTGGCATCTAAAAGGGAATCTTGGAATATTTAACGTGAAAATACTTAATTCTGGGTATTTCATAAAACTTATCCAGCGGGTGGGCATTTCATAAAAGCCCACCCCGAAATTGGGTTTCTCAGCAATTTCCAGATTCAGAAATATAGTTTTCGATAAATTTATGCAAAAACAAATTCACATGTATATGATTAAAGGAGATATATTTAAGATATATGATTGTTTTTCAAATTAAAATTAGGATTTTGTCTTCGGTAGATTATTTTATTTAAAGTAATCCTTATGCATTATTTGATATTATCTTTGGATGCATATCCTCCGTAGATTATTTCATGAATTTTGTTATAGTGATAATATCCAAAAAAATTCAAATTGAAATTCATGATTATGCTTTTGATTACTTTATTTGAGTAATAATCTTATGAATATGCATATATATAAAGTTTTGGACATGATTCAGTTTTGTAAAATTTAGTCAACATTAATTTTTGGTGCCTTTTATGACTAACAATAGTTGTCCAATATTCTAAGTAGACTCATTGAAACAAGATGTCGCCAAAGTGACCTCTCTTGCGTAGATAGTCTATGAGGGATGTCGGATGTTTGTGTGTGTATATTCATGCGGGTATTAGCCGGCCCAAAGGAAGGTTAATACTTGGCCGAATTGCACACATACTTATGGTGATAAATGTGTGACAATTATACGGTTTACATGTGAATAATAACCCGATCCAAATATAGGCTTATTATTTGACATGACTTATTGTCAACATTTGATCACTACACCAAAAGTACCACTTGCAGTTAATATCACTGTCCAAAGACTTGATATTAATGATGTACTAGGTATCTTGAGATGGGGTTCTGTTAGTGTCTATACATAAGTTAGTATCCTAAGTTAGATGCTTCGGATAGTATCCTAGGCACTAATTTAATATCTTGTTTAGGATGTTAGTATCCTAGAGTTAGATAGGTAAGTTAATATCTTAGGATACTAGAAGTTAGTATCCTAGATAGGTTAGTTAGTGTCTTGGATAGGTTAGTTAGTATCCTATTTATCTTAGATAAGTTAGTATCCTAAGTTAGATATCTTAGGGTAGTTAGATTATGCTAGTATCTTGAGGGTATCAAGATAATAGGATATTAGGATATGGGCTAGAAGTTAGTACCCTAAGTTTGAATTTGTTTGACTATATTTTACGCTTTAGTTATTAATTAGCGCATGTCTATTTTTGTTGCTTTGTTCTCTTTACAGTTAGTGTTGTTAAAATATCTGCCAATAAGATTTTAATTGTCATGTTTAATGGAATAAACTTTAAGGGCAAAAAAAAAAATGAATACAGTAGCTGCTAAGGGTCCAGCTCAAAAGAAACAATAATATAAAACTAAGGGTTATTTCTTTTGTGACAAGCCAGGACACATAAAGAAGAAATGTATAAAGTACCACGCATGTCGTATAAAGAAAAGTATAATTCCAAATTTGGTCTGTTCTGAGGTTAATTTAGATTTAGTACCTAAAAACACGTGATGGTTAGATTCTGGTGCTACTACCCACATTAGTGTTTATAGACAAGGTTGTATGAGCTACCGAAGCCAATTGATGGTGAAAGATACATCTATGTGGGTGACGACAAATCGGTAAAAGTGAAAGCAATATGACATTTTAGGTTATTTTTTGGGAACCGATTATTATTTGGATTTGATAGACACTTTTATTATACCGTCTTTTAGATGAAATTCAATTTCAGTTTCCTTAATGGACAAATCTGGTTATCATTGTTCGTTTGGAAATAATAAGTTTAGTCTATCTTTAAATTCAAATATTATTGGTAACGGTTTCCTTAATGTTTATGATAACCTATATTCATTTAAAACTATTGCATCTTACAATGATACCTTGCAAGTGGAGTCATGTGGTACTAAACACAAAATTAACAATAATAAAAATTTAACATCATTATGACATAAGCGATTAGGTTACATATCTAGAAATAGAGTTTAACGGCTTGTGTCTGATGAGATTTGGATTTTATTGACCTTATAGACTTTAATGACTATATTAATGTGTAAAGAAAATATAGACCAAAATTAAATTGTAAATAGCTACTTCATTGGCTATGCTGACAAATCGATGGGTTAATAATTATACGGTCCCACATAAATGAAATTTATTTTGAGACGAGAAGTGTAATAGTTTTTTAGGATGTTGAGGTTGGGGGAGAAATAAAGTCAGGATCATTGTCTTTGAGGAGGAATCAATTACGATTCCTACTATCACTTTTGACGATGTGCAGGATTCTATACCTGTCATGAACAAGAAGTGAATTCGGAACCTCAATAAGACAATGTCAAATTACCTCTATAAGTCGTTGTTGAGATACCTTAACAACGACAACGTAGTGGCACCCCATTCAAGATAAGGTAATTATTCCTAAGGAACAAACTCAACAACCTCAAGAACCGATAATATTAAGATGGTCCACCAGAGAAAGGAGAAATATAATTTCGGATAATATTGTCATATTTCTCTAGGAACGTGAGGAAGACTGTGGATACTAGAAGATGATCTAATCAACTTCCGTCAGGCCATGAAAAGTTACAGTTCTCAAACTGGATTGATACAATAAATAAGGAGTATAAGTCCATGCAAGACAATAAAGTTTAAGAACTTGTCCCATTACCAAAAGTTATGAAGTCCATTGGTTGCAAATGGACATTTAGAACCAAGAAGAATTCGAAGGGTCATGTGGAGAGGTATAAAGTACGTCTTGTAGCTGGTGACTTTACTCAAAATTTTGGGATTAATTTTAAATTTTTTTTCTCTTCGGTATCTTTGAAAAACTTCCTTAAAACAATCATAGCACATGTTGCACATTTTGATCTTGAATTACATTAAATGGATGTCAAAACGGTATTTTTCAATGGTAACATTGACGAAATAATTTATATGGTGCAACCAGAAAACTTTGTGTCAGAAGATCCAAAGAATATGATTTGCAAATTGACAAAATCTATTTATGAACTCAAGCAAGCTTCTCGTCAAAGGTACTTCAAGTGATTATCTCGTTTGGTTTTGAAATGAACATTGTTGAAGATTGTGTGTATCACAAGTTCAATAGGAGTAGGAATAATTTTCTGGTTTTGTATATTGATTAAAGTATTCAATGCAAACCAGGTGACACCTCACGTTAAAGGAGACAAATTCGGTCTCAAACAAGTGCCCTAAGGTTAGCCTTAAAATTAAGAAAATACAATAGATTTTTCCTTCATGATCTGTTGTAGGGAGTCTAATGTATGCTCAAGTATGTACGCGTCAAGATATTGCGTACATATTAGGATGTTAGGCAGATATTTAAGCAAATATGGATGGATCATTGGGTAGCAGCCAAACTACTTAAGTAATTAATAGAGAACAAGAAATTATATGCTCTTTGTAAGAGATCGGATAATTCTGGAGATCATAAGGTATTCCGACTCTGATTTTGTTGGATGCCAACACAGCAGGAGATCCACATAAGATTATGTTGATTGGTGGAGATATATTTTGGATGAGTGTCAAACATGCACTCATAATTTTTTTTTTCTCACCATGACAGCAAAGTTTATAGCATGTTGTGAGGCATCTATTCATGGAATATAGTTGCGAAATCTTGTCATAAGGCTGCGCCTACAAGAAAGGGTGTTGAAAGACCACTCAAATTACGGTGTGACAATGAATCAGCAATACTGTATTCCAATAACAACAAAAACTTGTATAAGTCAAAGGATATTGACATAAAGTTTCTAGTTGTAAAGGAAAGAATTCAGAATGGTTATAGTGTCCATATAGCACATTAGGACAAACTCTATGTTAGCGGATCCGCTCACAAAAGCATTATCATCCAGGATCTTTCATGAGCATACTGCTCATATGGGTGTTAATTAAGAATATGGCAATATAGTGGGAGTTTGTATTTTATGTATTTGGGTGCTATTTGGTTTTGGACACATTTATGTATTAAAGTATTTTGGATATTTATCTGATCAGATATATGGAAATTCAGTTCATTCTGTTTTTATTATGTTAAAGTATTGATCTCATTAAAGTTAAGGAGGACCAGTTGGAAATAGACATGTATTAATCACATTGCGTGTAATTTCTATACTACGCATCCATGATTGATCTATGTCGTTTTGCTATATTGGTATATGTGACCATTGATGGTTTAGTTACGCTATATGTGACGAATGCCGCTTTGATCCTATGTTGATATGGTTAATGGACGAGATTGTCCGGATATACCCTAAGTATTAAGATAGCAATTTATGAGCTCACTAAGGTTAACACAATTATAAGGTTACATATGTGGCCCAGTGGGAGATTGTTGGAATTATTCAATAATTAGGGGCCACACATGTAAAATTAATTGTGTTTGGGCTATCTAAATAATTAAGCCAAATTAAAGTGGTCTATTTGGAAATTGGCTTAAGGGTATAATTGTCATAGAATTAATGTGTAGATACCAGAGATAATTCTAATTTGATGAGGGGCCAAATTAGAAATATCACAACACACATATCTATATATATGTGTATTCATTAGGGTTATGGTTCCCAACTTATACGGCCACCAAAGAGAAGTATTCTCTTTTTCTCTTCTGCATCCCCATCAACAGAAAGAGAGGGACAAAGGATTCAGATTCACCTTTGTCATTAAGGGTCGTAGCAAGTTGGAAGATCGAACCCCACAAAAGAACAATCGCTTCAAGATCCATCAAGCCTAGCAATGGATTCAGGTACGCTTCCGCAATTTAATTTATGTTTTTCATCTCATGAATCGACATGGCACAATAAAGTTCTAACATTTTGACCTCTTGTTAACTTGTTATAGCAGGTCATTCTTCAATACAATTTTTTCAATAAATATCCTAAATTAACTCATATTTACTTTCTCTTTCGCCCATCCAATTTAATATTTTGTGCAACTACGTATACATAACAATATGTCGGGAAAGGAAGGACACAATGTGTCCTTGACTGGAGGTGATGTAGACGACGACACCACCGATGCTCCGATAGCTGGTGGCGATCTAGATGATGACACCGACGACGACAAGGATAAAAATTCTGTCGACAATGTGGATAATAGTAAAGGAAGAATTCAGAGGAAGAAGAGGGACAGGAAGCCGATAAAAGCTCGTTTCCTCAAATCTCTTCTTTGTGTAAATTAAATCCAAGGAGGACACAATTCCGAATTTTAGTTATTGCTTAGCAGAGTCTGCTTAGTTGTTATAAAATTGTGGTGTTGCTTTTGTAACATTTTTATCTTTAGTCTCATATTTTCTATGAATATGTATATTTGATTTTGATTTAGTAATCTTTTCGTAATTTGTTTTTTTTTTGTTTCATCTAACAATTTAATATTTTTGGTTATAAATCTACATGCCATGGTGATAGTGGTGGAAGGAGAAACGGAGATAAAGAAGGAAAGAAGAAGAAGTTTCGGTTCGCGGCGGACTTCGTCGAGCCCTCCTCAAACAACGAGGAGTACCGGCTGAATTAAATCTCTTCTAGAGTTTCTCAAATTGTTAATCATGATAACCTTTCAAACGGCTAGTAGATTCTTTGTTAGTCCCAAAATTTATTTGTCTTTTCATCTTCCTCATTTTTTGTACTTTTCTCTTGTTATATATACAATAGTTTTCTTGTTTCAACTATTATTTATTCTGAAATACATAGAATAGTTTTCTTATTTTATTTTATAGTACTGGAGAAAGATGTCTACTTGTATGGAACATATAGAAGATGTAGAAGATTGGATGCCATCTTCAAATGAAACCTTCATTCCGCGTATGATGTGCAGGTTTGAAGAACATTTTTCGAAGATTTTAGATCAACTTGTTTCGATCAATTTTAAGCATTGTTCAATCGAATTTGAACAAATTAATATATCTCGATGTTTGAAAAAGATAGAAGAATCTTCCGCTTTGAAGAAGGCATTTTCATCTTGAGTAATTAATATTGTGGAGAAGGTTAACGTTGAATCTTCTGATGAGGACGAGGAGCTGAAGAAAGCTGATAAAACAATCCACCAAATTCTTGATATAATTCCTCTAGAAGAAACTGACTTTAGCAGTTCTTCAAAAAGGATGCGAGAAAATTTAGTACCGGTCACACCTTTGAAAAGTTTAACAAGAAGTTCAACCTCAAAGCCTAGCCAGTGTACTAGTAGTTCTTCGAGTTTTTACAATTATATTTTTGCGGATGGTAAACTTGACGAGTAAGTAATATGAGTTTTCATTTCATTTCAACAGTTTTTTTCCTAATCTATTTGTTTCTTTTCTTAGCGAAATAATATCATCTTGCAACAAGATTTATGTGAGTCGGGATGAGATAAAGTCCTTTGCTCCAGAAGGAGAATTAAAGATAGGGTATGTAGATAGTATATTTTTTCTTAGATGTCATCTATGTTTACTTCGATGTCATCGCTGATTTTTTTAATGAGATACTCAGATTGTAACCCTTGTCTCTGCTCTTCTCACCGTAGAGGAACGGAGAAGAACTTTCAATAAAGTTAATGTATGGTATTTACCAATAAAGTTAACGGTGAGTGAGCATTTTATTCTTTAATGATTATGCATTAACAATTTTCTCATTTGTTTGTCGTTCGTAATGTATTAATTGATGTATATGTGGAGAGCAACGTTACCTTCATCTAATAAACCACTTCATGAAATATGGAAGAAGAACAAATATTTTCAGGATTATATGGGATCTTTAAGCATTTGTAACGAGGTATTAATCTATTTCTGTTTAAATTTTAATCTCAATTTTCTGAAAATTGATTAATTTGTTTTATCTAATTAATCCTAATTCAGATATACATACCCATTCTTTTGTTTGACCACTATACTCTTGCAAGAGTTATGGTTAAAACAAATACTATTGAAGTTTGGGACACCCTTGCATCTACAGATGATGTGATTTATAACAAACCAGTCATAAAAGAAATAGTAAGCTCATATTCATAAATTTTTATGAATTGCGTACTAGATTCGCGGTATACTAATACATATTGTATTCTGGTAATTGTAGCTTTCAAATTTGGATCTCTTTCTCGATGAAGAGATTTTAAAGTTGAGAGATGCTAGGTTCAACTTTTTTACTTTCTCCATAATCCGTCGTCCTTATGTTCCTCGCCAAGATAATACATTTGATTGTGGTATTTTTGTAATTTTATTCATGAAAGACGGATGTAGTTTGGACTCTCGTTCTCTCAATGTAAGTCTGAAAATATGTCGTCAAATACTTACACTTTTTAGAGCAATATTTTTGATTTTATGTTTGTTATATGCAGTTTGATTCGAAATTGGAAAAGCGCAAAGTTGTTGTATAGATTGCATCTTCAAAGCACAATGAAGAAGAATCCAAATTGCGCAACAATATAATTAAGCAGCAAAGGTCGAAATGAGTCAACTCTGATGGGTGAAGATGGAAGACGATGAATTTTTTTTCTTCTTTTATCTAATGAATTATGTTCATTTGTTTTGTAACAAATGGTTAGGAATAAAGTTTTGTGGAGTTATAATCTTCTTAAAATGTGGGATGAAAATTATATCAAAATGTTCATTTGTTTCATAATCTTGCTGCCATATAATCTATCTTTGAGAAAATTTATCAAATGTACAAAAATCGCAAAAGTTTTATGAAAAAACCTACCGTAAAATAACATTTCATCGCGTGCCCAGAATTAGCGAAAAAATATAAAAGGGTACGGCATAACTTTTTTCCCTTCTAATTTATTGAAAACACACACGAAACCTACTCTTCAAAACGAAAACGTTTCGATTCTTCCTTTTCTTTCATACGCTGCTCATTTTCGAATCTAGGTTTTATTCTCCAAAATCTTTAAACCCTACTTCAAAAACTCGTCAGTGACTCTCCATTCGCAATCTTCACACCATGTCGCAATCATTAGCATCAAATGGAACCCTAGTTAGAGAAGAGGGAGAAGATATGGATATGCAAGAAGAGAGAGATGTTGTGAAGAGATTTAAGAAGGTTGCACATAAGCCAAAGGCTAGTAATCAAGAAGAAGGGCAAAAAGAAGGTATAACTATAAGTTTTGTTCATGATTCTGTTAAAATGCATGAGAATGGCCATTCTTCGTGTTAAAATGCAGGATAACGGTCATTCTCCTTGTTAAAATTACGGAGAATGACCATTCCCGTGTTAACATGCAAGGGAATAGTCATTTTTCGTGTTAAAAATATAGGAGAATAGCCATTCTTCGTGGTTAAATCATGAAGAATAGTCATTCTCCGTGTTAATATCACGGAGAATTGTCATTCTTCTTGTTAAATTAAAGGATAAATTCCATTCTCCTTGTTGACTTAACGGAGAATGACCACTCCCTGTGTTGAAATACAGGAGAATTGTCATTCTCTGTGTTAAAACCACGGAGAATAGCCATTTCCCGTGTTAAAATACAGGAGAATGGTCATTCTTCATGTTAAATTGACGAAGAATGACCACTCCCCGTGTTAAAGTGCTGGAGAATAGTCATTCTCCGTGTTGATGTCACTGTGAATGACCATTCTCCGTGTTATAATCACGGAGAATGACCATTCCCCGTGTTAAAATACAGGAGAACGGTCATTCTCCATGTTAAAATCATAGGAAATTGACATTCTCCGTATTAGATTGACGGAGAACAGTTGACAGAAACCTAATTTTTTGATTTTTTTTTATAGGAAAAAACTTTCAGAAATAAGATTCAAGAGTTTTCCATCCTTCTTTCAAGACGATGGTAACTCTTATGGATGGTGTCAAAAAGATGACAGCCGTTTGCCCAAGCCAGTTATTGATTCTTTGAAGAATACCGGTTTCTATAATTTCGTCGAGGTATTCTACAAAAACAAAGTTGGCATACAAGAATTGGCCAAGGTTTCAGAAGGTCTTGAGAAATTGATAGGAACTTATGTGGAAGACAAATATGACATCGGATACTTTCAACTGAGCACTACTGTTAAAATAGTGCCAAGTGTGGGCGATATGGCAGCCATTTTCGGTCTACCGCTGAAGGATGATAGTGAGGATGATGTTAATAACAGAAGATTGATCATGGAAAAACAACAACAGCCCACACCACCAACATCGTTGAGCCTGTATAGAGATCACTTCACAAGATTGCTGGCTAATTCCAAGGGCAAACACTCAGAAGTCACGAATAAGGAAGTGAGAGAGAAGCTCTTTGAATTGTTACAATGGCTTCGTAGAGGAGATAACGCTGTTAATCCAGATGATTTGGCCAAGCTAATAATCTTCCACTTGTGCCAAACAGTATTCTTCACAAAGTTTGGCGGTTCAAATTTGTCGTACAAATTCTTGGCCTTAGTAGACAGCATAGAAGTTATCAACAGTATATGCTGGCCAAGGTTAATCTTGGAGTATGTCATGGAGATCATCAAGATGAGTACAAGTAAAACTAAAAGGGGATGACTCCAATGCGTACTCCAAAATAGAAGGTTACACAATATACTTCCTCTATTGGTTTGCGGAACATAGTACCCTTGCGAAAAGGAAGTTCATACCAATACGTGAATACCCGAGATTTTATACATAAAATGGGTACAAAATCTTGGTCTTCCTCAAACGCAAATATCACATTAAAATGAGATTGAAACAGATATTCAAAGATTTGGTTATAGCTGTTGGGAAAGATGAAGGCCACCTAGAAGAGGATGCTGAACAAGAGAGACCCCAAGAAGGTGGGGATGAGGATGCTGAACAAGAGAGACCCCAAAATGAAGTCCAACAACCTAAAATGAACACCTCCGCAATGGAGGATTTGATACGGGAATTGGAGGAATTACGAAAAGAGAAATCTCAGTTTATTACTGAGAATGAGAAACTCCATGAAGAGGTTTAAGAACTGGAGGCACAAGGAGCCCAACAACATGCAATAAACATTGTGATGGAGGGGCCAGTACAGGAATTGGACTCCTTGCGAAAAAAGAATTCTCAGATTATTGTTGAAAATGAGAAGCTTCATGAAAAGGTTAAAGAGCTAGAGTCTCTTTTTTCAAAGTTCTAATTTGTAATTTTTCGTGTTAAAATCGCGGAGAATGTCTATTCTCCGTGTTAATATCACGGAGAATGGCCATTCCCTGTGGTCTATGCAGGATAATGGCCATTTCTCATTGTAATATCACGGAGAATGGTCATTCTCCGTATTAAAATTACGGAGAATGACTATTCTCTATTGTCATATCACGTAGAATGGCCATTCCCCGTGTTAGGATGCAGGAGAATGGCCATTCTCCGTGTTAAGATCACGGAGAATGATATTTTTTTTCCTTCTTTTAAACAAAAAAGTATATATTGATTGATATCATACTTTTTATTGTTGTTTGTTTTATACCAGTTCAATCAACCGAGAAGCTCAAAGAGGCAAATAAAATGCTCATTAATGAGAAAAGCAAGCTTCAGCAACAAGTTGAATCGTTGTAGAATGAAGCCATGATAAAGGATGGAAAGATCGTTGATCTCAATGCCATGGCTGCAGTATTGCAGCTTGAGGAGACTCAACCAGCTACTGAACATGCTGCTCCAAAAGAAGTCACAACAAGATCAACGGAGGAAAGAGGTTGAGAAGACCATCACCGACAGTAGCTGTCACGACCCGCTCCCGAATAATCGGACACGAGTCGGACACGCCCAGCCTTTGTCGTTAGACACAACAAAGTAAGTTGTACCAATCTAGGAAAATATAACCAGATAAATCATGAACAAGTATGAAATCACAGCATCTATAAATGTGTCCCCAAATCCAGAGTAAAGTACAAGTATCAGAATTTATTACATTCTAGCAAAATAAAAGATAAAATCTACTAGTCTCAAGTACAAAGTAAAACTGTAAAGTGCTAAGGTAAGCTCTAGGCTTCTGCAGCCTCTAGGTCCAACACAGCTCCAGCTGGCTCAGCAAGAATAGCAACATCCTGTCCATAGTAGGTATCGCACAGGGCCTCCAACTCACCTGCAACATATCCTATTCAAGAGCGGAGCAAAGTACAGTTCTAGGTATTGAAACATGAATATGATATGAAATGAGTACAAGGGTACAAGAAATGAAATACAAGAATGAACATAAAAGTACAAAAAAATAGTACAGGGAATAAGTACAGAAACTATAGTACATGAATGTAAAGTACAAAAAATGTAAAGTACAAGAAATATAATGTACATGAATGAAACTATAATCCTGTAGTACCAGACATGATAAGTGCACAATATTGAAATACATCTAGTCCATGTGACCGGCTGGGGTGAGAACATGCACAGGAGTACATGAATATGGTACGACTTAGGGCCCACGTGCACGATGCGAGGCCTAAGCTAGGCACATGAATATAGTAACCGGGATTGGTCACATGGCTAGTGTATTTCTCCACCCGACACTAATAAGTACAAGAACAAGAGTACAGGAATACAAGAGTACATGATATCGTGCTATGACGTGTCACAAGAAGGAGTACAAGGATGTAAAAGCACAAAACCGTAGAAAAGTACTTGCCTGGCTCCGGAAAAGTACTGTAATTAAGGAAGCTGGATATCCTCCTGGTTTAATAGGTACAAGTTGATTAATATTAAAAAATAGTTCTAACTTGGTATTTTGTAGTTCTACTATCAATATTGATTAAACCAATTATTAACTACTCATTAATAAACTCCCTTACTCTATTCTTAAAACCATTATTTAGAAAATAAGATTAGCTAGGTTCCTAATCTATTCTCAAGTTACTTAATTTCCAAGACAAAGCATATATATATACTCTCAAGTTTATTAGTAAAACTCTAACATGACTTCTCAGGTTTAACTTAAATACTATCTCAGGTTTACACTGAATTAGGACAGTGATGAGAAGTCCCATTTCAACTGAGACATTACTCAGGTTCAACTGAGTTCATTCTTAGGTTCACTATGGTCAGGAAAATAAATGATATATGAATCCTAGGTTCCCAATCTACCCAGGTAGGACATATAGGAATCTCAGGACTTGTTGACAATCAATTCAGGTTTAATGAGAATGCATCCCAGGTTTAACTTGAACTGCATTCTCAGATTACACTGAGTATCAAATCATATGCACTGAGATTGCATATCAGGTTTCTCATTCATCCACATTACATGTGCAGTCCAATCAATCCTAAACCCCAGTCCCATGAGTCTACAAACTCAAGCATTCAAGATGCAAAACTAGTGATATATCAATCCTGACTTATATTGAGGTAAAACCTACACTACTAATCAGTCCCTACTAGGACAGTACCCAAATTGGACTGATATCACCCAATTCCCTTCTCAGACTGAAACAAGCACCCATTTAGCTGATACAATAACCCAACTAGAGTTTAATCAATTGCAAAACTCGACAGTAATATAAGTGCAAATTCAAATGAAATTTGGAATTAAACTCAAAGGATTATATCAATAAATTAACTGCAATATCCTCAACACATTCCTGTCAACAAAATGATTATAACCCATTACTTGAACCCAAGTGTTGACTGTAATTCCTATTGAGCTTACCTATCTGTCCTCAACAGTTCAATGTACATTCAGATATCAGTCTAAACTATCAAGGGTAAGTAATTCTTAGTTTTTAAGAGAACGAATCAGTCTAGGAGAGACTGACATATTGTTAATTGCAATGGTGTACCAGTCTCAGTTCAACTGAGATAATCTCAAGTTCAACTAAGGTTCACTGAGTATCACTCTCAGTTTTCCTAAGATGAACACTCAGGTTCTCTGAGTATCACTCAGTTCACTGGGTATTGCTCAGGTCAACTGAGTATCACTCAGGAACACCACTCAGGTCAACTGCCAGGACAGTGCAAAATAGCAGTAATATGGGTTGAAAAACTAATACAAAATCAGTTCAATCACAAAGCTAAACTCCTAGTCTATATTTCATTAGGGTGTCCAGTTACTTAAGTGTGGCATCACTGATATGTGAATCCAGATTGAGAATGTGAACCAGGATATGAATCTATGGTCTCAGGTTCAACCATATTTCAGTATTGCATATGCAATTCCTGTTTTATACTGAGATTGACTCCTCAAGTCTCAATGAAATAACTCTCAGGTTTTCCTGAGATTTCTTTCAGTTCCCTGAGATATGCAACCCTTGGTTCAAGATAATACATATAATTCTAAATTTATACTTAATATCTCACAGTTCAACTAAGCCAGGATAATGAATGAATCACAAAATCGTAGGTGAGATCCCAGGTCCCTCTAATGAACTAAGTTACATATGTAGATATCAAATTCAGGTAATCACATTGATATGAGTTTCATCATCACTAAAAGTGGTACAGGCTCGAGTTCCAATACTGAGATATGAAATCAAATTCATCAAGTTGGCTCAAGTATATTGATACAAAACAGAACAACCAAGCTATTGATGCAAAACTCAATATCAACCCAATCGAGAACTAAATAACAGAATGAGAAGTATACCTGTGATGAACTGATTCCAGCAGAGAGTCGAAGTGGCTCAGGTTTGGACACGAGTTCTGTGTCAAGACAAATCAATCTCTCTGAAATCCATGCCCATGATACAAAACAGGGACATATCGAAAAAACAAACAGAGAAAATCAAAGAGTTGATTCTCAGTTTATAGGCATCAACAATGTCAAAATTTAAGGATTTCCTACGCACTCACCAAGGATTGATCCAACCACCTCTGATTGTTCAGATCCCCAAATCTTCGTTAGGTTCTCAGATCGGGTTCACAAGAATTCTAAAAGTTTAACAAAAGTTCTAATGAAGGAACCGATCTACACTTCTGCGAAGATTGAACGAAGGTTTATTACTACGACGAAAATTGGTAAGAGCTCACCGCCATTGTTGATGATGAAGACAGGAAATCGTTTGATCGATCCACAATGCTTCGATCAACCAATGGATCGAGGAAGATTTCCAGAGTTCAGCAAAATCTCAAGAAGTGAAGAATCGATCGACTGATCTTCAAAGAAAAAATTGGAATCACTAAATTTTCAATAATCAAAACTTAGATCTGAATCCTTTCGACGCTCACCTATCATGTTGATAAACTGAAGAAGAGGAGAGGATCAACTCAATGTCCTCTTGCTCCCTCGAAGGCTTTTGCCATGGCCGCCATTGCTGCTCTCCACAGGAATTGATTTGATTCTGAAAGAATTGAGAGGATGGGTTGAGAAATAAAATGGAGAAGGGAAGATTATATAGAGTCGGCTGGGGTGATTAGCGTAGGAATGAGGCTATCCCTTGGCGCAAAGCCACCTCTCCTGACAATTCTGTTAGGGGAGGAGAAAAAGTGAATTCAAATATTGCTACAGTATCTCCTTCTCCCCCAAATGAATATGTACATGAGTGTGTACATAAATGCTAAAATGAAAACAAAGGAAGGGTTGGCTGTTGGTTCAGTCTTCAAATAAAGGACTAACTAATGGGCTAATCCAATGGGCTAACTAATGGCTTAGGGTTTAACACAATCAAGCTTAAACATCTGATTTAAGAATACCAAAAATATTTACTAACTCTAATCTATCTATTTATTGAACCAATAGCTATAAATAAATAAAAAATCTCGAGAATAGGGAAAATGGAGTTACAGTAGCCGATAAAGATTTCACTCCCATGGGGAAGAATACAGTAGCAGCAGAGGCTAATAAAAAGCTGAAGACAAATGCCGCTCCGAAACCAAAACCTCCAGCCAAAATCGGAGGGCGAGGAAAAAATAAAAAGGCGGAATTGAAAGAATCTGCTAAACCTAAGATGGAGCCCAAGACGGCTGAACTAGTGAGAAATGGAAAAATACTGAGGGAATGTGATGACCTCCAACTTTGGGGGAATACAGATGAAGAGCTGAAGAAGCTTAGCATGAGCATCGTATTCCCAAGAAAGATGAGCCCAGAGTACATATTCTGAACTCGACCAATCTCCGTCCAATTAATAAGGGAGAATGGCCATTCTCTGTGACAGTTGGACGGCGAATGATCATTCTTCGTGTCTGTTGGACAAAGAATGATCATTCTTCGTGTCTTTTGGACGACGAATGCTCATTCTCCGTATCAGTTAGACGGCAAATGACTCTTTTTTTTCTTTTCCTTTCTAGTATTTTTTTACAATTATATCATGAGAATCTCTATTAAGTTAATCTAAACTAAATTTATGTGCAGTGATATTGTATACATGAATGACCCGAAAGAGGGAGAAAAGGGAGTTGCCATCATCCTGTCAGCAAAAGAAATACAAGACATACTCAACTATGAAGACATGGAGGTTGGCATACTCAACGTAATAATAAAGAAGATGAAAGAAGTTCAAGACTTGAAAAGAAATTACATCCAGCCAAGTTCATAGGGCACGTAATGTAAGTGGTCTGCATTCATGTTGCCCAACACATTGGTAAGAATCAAAACTAAAAAAATACCTATTCATGAGTATATCGATAAAAAATGACGTAAAAACTTACTAATGACATTGTGTTTTATTTTTGGGAAATAGAGAATCCTGGAGCTTGCCTTTGAACCCAAAGCAGCATTCGGCGCCGTTGAAATTTTTAAACAAGATGTAGAAGACTTCATCATAGGTTTAGAGGACGACATAGAGTGGTATTCATTCTACTCTTTAATGAAGGCTCCAAACACTATACGCTGCTCACATTCAACTTGAGCTCCTACGAATTGACACACTATAACTCCTTGTCGCAAAACATGTACAAAAAGGGCAAAGAGGATGGGGAATTAATGAAAAAGACCATAGAGCCTATCGTCAGGAGGAAAATTTTGACGATGAGGGAAAGAAGCCCGGCGATGATGGAGTATGAGAGCACATATCTGAAATGTTCTATACAATGCCCACAACAACTAGCACCCAACTGCCTCTTGTACACGATATTTTATATGAAGTGCTTGATGAAGCATCCCTTCGAATTCTGAGAGAAGAAGACAAGGTCGTTCACCAGACGGTTACAAAGACGAGGTTGGAATGAGCTAAGAAGTTGCTTTGAAGTAAATCCTATGTAATAATGACATAAGTACCAACCTAGCAATGACATTCTAAACAACAATGTAAATGGGCAAAGAACTTCTTTCTATATCTTCTGTTTGTCTTTATTCTTCTGTCTGCGTCTTTTGTAACGTCTGTGCTGTCTTTTATAATAAAATTACTTTTGAATTACATTTACATTGTTAAAACCACAGAGAATGGCCATTCTTCGTGTCGAAATCACAGAGAATGGCCATTCTTCGTGTCGAAATCACGGAGAATGGCCATTCCCCGTCCTAAATTGCACGAGAATGGTCATTCCTCGTTTCAAAAATCACGTAGAATGGCCATTCTCTGTCTTAAAATTTTGGAGAATGACCATTCTCCGCGTTAAAATCAAGGTGAATGGCCATTTCTCGTGTTAAATACAGGAGAATGGTCATTCTCTGTGTCAATATCACGGAGAATTGTCATTCTCCTTGTTAAATTGACAGAGAATTTCCATTCTCCGTGTTAAAATTGACGGTGAATGGACTATCTCCGTGTCAAAGTGACGGAGAATGGCCATTCTCCGAGGAAACTCAACAGAACACTTGGCACAACAAAACAATAAAGAATAGAGACACAAAAAGTTTGACTTTTATTTACATATGAAGTCTATTACATGTCCAAAACAACTACAGAAAATCCTACTACAAAGAAAAAGGCCTAAAAGCTACAGCTAGGAGCATTTCTCTAGTGCTTCAACTAGGCACATCTCTCTGGTGTCTCAGCTAGGCTCATCACTTCAGCATCTCAACGTAGGCACATAACTGTGCATCGTTAGAGCGAATCACTTCCTCGTCAACGTGCGAGTGCTTCGACAGAGTGTGGGTTGGCAATCAACCCAAATCTTGGGGCTCTTCCAGCCTAATAAAAATCGAGGCATGCCGACCCCGATCTTTGGATACAACAGGCACCTTCGACAGCCTGTAGCTCTTCTAGCCTAACAAAAAATGGGCCACGGCGATCTCGAACCCAGTAAGCAACATCATGGCACACAGTCGATGAAGTGTACGAATACAGACAGTTTACTCGACGCATCTCAGTCTTCTGAAGGAGTTCACCACCAAAGCTTCTTCGAACGAGGAGATCGACAACCCACAGGAAAGCATCTTGCCAAGACGGGGTATCGATCGAGTCCATCTCCACAAGAAAAGCTAAGTGAAACGAGAACAAACTCTCCCTATACTACTGTCATTTATAGGCAAGGACAACTCGTACTCATGCGCCAAGTGGCAGTCATTTTGAATTCAATTCAATGAATTTGCATTAATGCCAATGAATCTGCCACTTCGAATTCTGCCAAGTCAAAGAGCCACCAATACCTCGAAGAACTCAACAGACGGGCCATACAGCAGATGCGTTTGTCAACACCATGCATCTCGTACTGATGCGTCCAATGGATCACTGGCCAATGCGCCCGTCAACACCATTTTTCGTGTTAAAATCACGGAGAATTACCATTCTCCTTGTTAAATTAATGAAAAATTGTCATTCTCTGTGGTAGAATCACGAAGAATGGCCATTTTCTATGTTAAAATCACGAAGAATGGCCATTCTTCGTGTTAAAATCATGAAGAATGGTCATTCTTCGTGTTATAATCACGGAGAATGGCCATCCCCCCATGTTAACATGCAGGAGAATGGTCTTTTTTCGTGTTAAAGCATGGAAAATTGTCATTCTCCGTGCTAAAATGACGGAGAATGTCCATTCCCTTGTTAAATTGACGGAGAATTGCCATTCTCCGTGTTAAAATTGACGGAGAATTGTCGCTCTCCTTGTTAAATTGACAAAAAATTACAAAAAAAAAGGTTGGGTAAATGGAAGAAGAAAAAAATAGGACATAATGATAATTAAATCAACGATGGTTTATTTGATTCCATTGGCTCTTTGTCGCTATCTCGCTTTCGTACTTTACAATTACGAAAATCATGATCTAATTTTTTTACCAACTCTACAAATTCTAGGCTTGGGGATAGTATGACTTACTTTAGTCTGGCTTTGTGAAGGCCTTCCTTTTGTTGCTACCGGATTTGGCTCTTTAAAAGATTCATACACTCCATGAACTGCATCAGCTACCATTTTTTATTCTTCACCAATATCGATCACCATTTTTTCAACTCAATCAGCATAGACGACATCAACTCTGTTCTCCTCTTGAATTTTGCTTATTTTTTATAATAATACATAAACATATTAGCTTGTTCATTAATACCACCGTACCTTCTGCTCTCAATACTGTCTGGGTGGATGATTCTCCTTTCTGTACCAGGTCCGGAGAGATAACTCTCTTTGCAATCCTTGAGCCAACGAGTTTTTATCAAGTTCTTTGGAATATATGTCAATTACAATCTCTTCATTGCTGAAAAAATATGCCTACAAGGAATCCCCTCGGTCTCTATCCACAAGCAGTCACAGTTTATGATGTTGTCGACACGATAAAATGTTACCTTCCACTTGATACTGTTTGGCGACAAATACTTTTGGATAGTGCAAACTTTTGTATCTCTTATAATGTAATGGTGGAGAACAATATATTTATCAGAATGTATGATTTCCTTACTTACCTCTATAAACACCTTTTTAGTGTAAATTGCTGCAAATTGATCTTCTATTACAGCCATGCTAGTTTGTTTCACAACTGGTGTTGAGAGTTTATCAGTGACATGCTTACTCATCTGGCCGTAACGTAAGGCCGCCAAACCGCGGTCACAATGTTGATGGGCCTTCCATAGTGGCAGCTTCTCGTTCAAAAATCTTTTCATAAATGCGTTCATTGATTCACATCTATTTGTTGTAGTAGAACCACCAAAATAATTTTCATGTAGGAATGTGTCCGCCCATCGCTCTATCGTTCTGTACAGTGTAGTGGTCCACTCATTATTCTCTACATTATAATCCCTTAGCATCTGCTGCCAACGGTTTTCAAATTCTTCGACTGAATAGTACCTGTTTAGAAAACATGGACAATAACTAAAGTTTTAATATTGTAACAACAACATATTTCAAATTAAAGTACCAAGTGTGAGATGTACCTTTTAATCAGAATACTCAATTCTTTTGCAAAACCATCTCGGTGTACATGTTTGGTTGAATTGTTTAGGATATGCCATGAGCACGTTCGATGAACTACGTTGCGCATTAAATCCTCAATTGCTTTATTCATGGATCTGCAACCATCCGTGAGAACTCTCTGGTAATTTGCCATTCATACACTCTTAAATTTTTTGTAAAACCCAAGAATATGTCTCAGCAGACTCATTATGGATTAATGCAAATCCAAACACACAAGTTATTGCATGATTGTTTGTACCCACTAGAACCATCAACGATATTTGACATCTATTTATTTTATATGTAGAATCAAATGCTAGTGAATCTCCAAATAATTCGTAATCAAATC
Source organism: Iris pallida (assembly GCA_029216955.1). Classification (NCBI taxonomy): domain Eukaryota; kingdom Viridiplantae; phylum Streptophyta; class Magnoliopsida; order Asparagales; family Iridaceae; genus Iris; species Iris pallida. Next base: position 24,007,791 of record JANAVB010021599.1, on the reverse strand, counting down.
TACTTGCATCGTCAGCCCAAAAGAGATGGGTCAATCTTGAATGTTCATCTACCTTGTATGCGTAGAAGAAATCTGGGTCAATGCCCTCCTTAGCTTGAAGAAATAAAAGTGTTGTCGTAGCATCAACATCATCTAGTGCTCTACTATCTTTAGCTAAAGTATTGTACAAATCTTTTTTCGTCCATCCAACCTTATCCCAGCCACTATTCCGGTGAACAAATAAATTCTATACCTCTGAAGTCGTTATCCCGGATTTCTTCATAAGCTTAGCTTGTTTCAATTCTACGGGTAATATCTTACGATGGGATCTCAAAAAAACTATTTCAAAATCATTCGCCAGATTATGGTTGTGATGTACTCGAATTTTTTTTACAACCCACAGATTTGTAGAAATGGTGAACCCAATACAAAAATTGCTTTACAACCACTTCTGCTTTCACTTCTTGGCTCACGAACCCTGTTAGGAGCTTCATTGTTTTTCTTCTGTCTGAATCCTGCATTCGAACAACACCAACTATGGATGCCACGACCCGCACCCATTTTTTTATTTTTTTTGTTTCGGATACGAGACGTGTCTAAGCCAGCCTACGCCGCAGTGTCGACGGTAGAATGCTGTATAGCCACAATGCTCAAAATAACAGACAATACCCATTCACATGATTAATTTAATTTACAATGATCCCAAATTTTATATTTGTAGAAAAATATAAACTTGTACAAATATTGGAATGACTACAACTCATCTATCTAGCTAGTCTCTAGGCTTTTCGTCTGCAAGTTCACTCGTATCTCCCAATGCTAAGTGAATCCATGGCTAACCTGAAAAATATTAGTTTTCAGTCAGGAATGGAATGAGTACAATTCTCTGAATGTAGTTTCAATATATGAAAATGACTATATGACAGAGGTTAGCCTTTAGACATATGATTTATATAAACATAAATGAAGAAAGACAGAATAAAAACTGAATAGAAAATGAAATACAATAAAATACTCACCGACTGACCAACTGAAATACCTTTGATATGTGATCGCTCTCGGGACAATTACATGACACTGTCTACACTGTCTAAAGTTAGACTGTCTATTTTGCAATAATAAATCACTATCTACACTGTCTACTTTGCAATAATAAATCACTGTCTACACTGTCTACTTTGCAATAATAAAACACTGTCTACATTGTCTACTTTGCAATAATAAATCACTGTCTACACTGTCTACTTTGCAATAATAAATTACTGTCTACACTGTCTACACTGTCTAAGGTCAGATCAATCATCGTTGGTACTTCACCCTTCCTACACAACAAGTAACAAAATCAACATAAAACTGAAATCACATATCTATCGACTAAACACTGATGCATAGTAAAGATCAATACTGAAAACAAACAATAAACTGTACTCGCATGTGGTCCTTTTGTTGGTGAAACTGATATTCCAAACCATTCAGTGTGCCACAATAGTCAAAACTTGTACAACAGTACCCGGAAGCTGAAATAAACATTACCAATGTTCTCAGAATAGTCAAATTAGCTAGGATTGCCTATCCTTAAGTCTAATTCTGGATACATGGGCAAAACGGTAACTTTGGGTCAAAACAGTGTCCGCCTTTGGACCCGCTTTGTACCGAAAAGCGTGTCAGAGTTAATGGTCTCTAAAGTCGTCAAACTACATATCTACGGATTCATTTTGATGATACGAACCCAACCGTATGACCAAAGTTGGATTCCGGCAGACCGTACACAAAATTGCCCGTTGAGTCGGACCGTGGTGCCCACAAAACGACGATCCAATCAACTGTCTCAGAATCGGACCAAACTTTACAAACAGGACCAAAAAAATGATACGGTCTTGCTGGCGCAAGTTTCGTCTCGATCTGACGAGCGTGCACAAACTAATTGAGAAATTTGCACAGAGGTCGATACGGTGAATTTTGACGGATACGTATCAAATTCATCGTGCACACGCAACTAATTTGAATTCCGTCAAAGCCCACACGCCCACGAAGCCGTTACGCACCTTTCGATGCTTTCGATTCGCGACCACGTCGCCCGGATTGGCGGGATGCACGTCGTATCGAGGGTTTTTCATAAATTTTACAATTTTAAAAACAGGTTTTTCGCCAAATTGGGAATCCGATTTCTCGACGCACAGTCGACAAAATCTGATTCTACAAAAAGGAAATCGAAGCCCTATAGGTTGTCTAGGACTATCATTAAATAGTTTTCAAAATCTGTTAATAGGTTGGCCACGAACTGCCTTCTAAGTTGGGGTCCAGAAACAGTTTAATACTCTGTTTTTGATGGTTTTTCCTGAAGTTTCAGGAATTTCGATAATTTGTTTAAGGCAAACCACATGATTCTAGTTGAAGGGAAGGATAGGTGGTTATCTAGACAACACGTCAAAATTTACGGAAATGGATTCTGTCGAGAGATCATGGAGAAAACGTACCTCAAACAGGGGTTTTTCGCTATCGATGCTGCTGCCGTGCTGTGGCTTGGTCGGCCGGCCTTGGCGGCGTTCCGACGATACCCGGCGGCACGCGCACGCGTGGGGGTACGCCCAGGTGGCGGGTATCGTGGCGCGGCGTTGCGTTTAGGTTTTAGGTCGAGCGGCTGTGCCCTCTCCCTATCCCTTTATACTCGCGCTGGGGGGTGTCGAGTTCTCAGCTCAGGTTGGGCCGAGATTCCCTCTCGGGTTACATGGGTTTGCAGCCTATGGCTTTGGTCCACTGTTCCCTTGCAGAACAGTGTTGACTTCCATTATTTAGCCTTATATATATATATATATATATATATATATATATATATATATATATATATTTTTTTTTTATATATATATATATATATATATATATATATATATATATATATATATATATATATATATTTTTATATATATATATATATATATATATATATATATATATATATAATATATATATATATATATATATATATATATATATATATATATATATATATATATATAGGGTTCAATGCTATCTATTCCTAGGGTAGACCCTATATATATATATATATATATATATATATATATATATATATATATATATATATATATATATATATATATATATATATATATATATATGTATGTATGTATGACTATATATAATAATATTTAATTGACAAAAATAATATAACCAATAACAATAATAATATTATATATATAATAACCTCAATAAAATAATAATAAATTTAACAAAATTCAATAAAACAATAATGGTGTATATATACCATTATGCGCAGTCTAATAATCCCCAAAATGCACAAAGACCCATTTTATACAAGTGTCATTGAATATCAATTAATAATAATATTTATAATATTTAATTATGAATACTTAGAAATATTCATTAAATCATTAAAACGGAAAATCACCCACTCACCAAAATACATCAACACGCATGTCATCGGACGTCCCGTATGACTACATGGGCTTGGGCTCAGTTCGGGTCCAGTCCGGCTAAAATGGTATAACTGGTTTCCCTAAAACTCAATAATATAATTAATATATAATTAAAACTTCGGTAAGGATTAAGTCACAACTTGGCCTGGTTTTCCTAGTTAGGACATCAATATGGCTCGGCCTTCCCTATCAGGGCTGATACACTAGTCTAAGCACGATATTGCACTATCCGTGCCACGATTTCTAGTCATCTTGTACCCCAAAACTCCGTAATGGCTAAAGTCATCTACCATAATAATTAACTAAGTAATTATTTATAAAAATTCTAAAAATTACCATCTAACTCAAATAAATAAATAAAAATATACTATCAAAATTTTGGGAAGAGGGGTTACAAATCTACCTACCTTAAAAATAATTTCGTCCTCGAAATTCTAATTCATGACTATTCCTCAAAGTTCAACAAGAAAGTCTACCTGAACCTAAATCTCCTTAAATTTTAATTCCTTAAAATAGTTTATATCCTCCTCCTAGCCATTTTGTAACTATGAAACCCCGGGGACTTCTACCCACCTTTGGTCACACTACTCCCTCAATTCTCATGTCGCTAAAACTTTATAATCATCCAACTAATTGCTAAAATTGCTATCGATAGCTATCTACTGTATATGGCATCTATAACCTCTCATATCTATCAAAAATCCAAAATTTAACAAGCAACAATTTTTACAAGCAACTAAGAATTATTGATAAATTCTAATAAGCACGACCCTTCGTCGCTCTGAACTAGGAAGGACAGGGAGATAAGAACGAATAATCGTGAGCAATTATAAAGTTTTCGTGAGCGGTAGAGAGTATCCAATGATGCAGATAGAAAGAAAGAATATGAATCATTGACTTATTTGCTAGTTTGGGGCTACTCTAGTCCAGTCACCTGCTAAATCAAAGAACCATTCATTTCTTAGAGGGTCTTACAATCCATGCAATACAGAAATTTTATTCTCGAAATTCTAAACAAGGTTCCATAATAGAACAGAATTTGAGAAATCAAGATTGTGATCTATTCCGTGGTTATTTAAACACACTAGCAAGGGATAAAATGTAATACAAGATCGTATCGCGACTTCCAGGTAGATGGAATAAGGATTACAAATGACCTCAAATTCTAAGAGGTGGGGACTACATAATAGGTATAGGGACCTATTTCAAACAGTTCGGGTTTTTAATCCAAATATAGTGGTATGCCTGGATGGGTTTTTACTGGATCTTAGTGGGTTCCCTGATTGGACAACAATCGTCGGTGGGATGAACCTTGGAATTCAATCTATATTGACTGGACAAGATCCCAATGATAAAACTATTTCTACTAGGTTAGGGTAACCTAGAATAGGTCTCCACCCAAAGGGTTGAGCTAGTAGGGTAGTTTGATTTGTTAAGTAGGTTCTGTAAGCCTTGAAAATGCGCCTTCCGTGACTTTTGTGTTTAATTAGCACGAGAAGACACAATTGAGTGGCATACTAATGACATGTGCGTAGTGGGCTTCGAGTCGATCACAACCATATATTGGGTCGAAAGATTCGAGTCGAAATTGAGTCTCTAATTGTAGTCGGGAAGTATACGAGTATTATGGTAAGGGTTATGGTTAGTCTTTTTTACCTGAAAGTCATACCATAAAAATAGAGTACAAAGGGACGTGTTTGAGTGGGACATGATATACCTAGATGAAGGTGGACTCGTCTAGATCTTGCATGTGAAATTTGTTGGAAGGTAACAGATGGTCTCGTGCTTCGATTGTTAATGACACGGCCGGGGACACAAAATGATCTAAATAGAAAGTGGAAGTCCATGGGGCACTAATTATCATCCTAATGAAAATTATTCTAATCAATCGGTAATCCTCGTATATCCTAAACTTTTAGAAAGGCTTACCGTCTACCCACCTTAGAAGCTAGGACATGGTTTTAAGAATAATGATGTTAGAAGAATTCCAAGTCCGGGTATTATATCTCGACTCTTGTTGATAAAGTATAAGGCACGGCATAACGGGGTACGGTAGATATAAGTCAAGTCAAGGATCGTTCCTCACTAAATAGAAAACGAGTGTGTACAATGACACATGGTCGATAAAATAGAATGACCTACTCGTCCACCGTATACAAGAGTTATCGACGGGGTAACCAACTCTAAGGCACATCATATGAAAAGATTTCTAACAACTGAGTCGTAAATTTCTATTAGGGTCAAACATGCCAGACTATTGTCACAAGGGTTCTAGTTAAAGCAAGCTTCAAGCAAATAATTAGAGGCTCACTCCATTTGGCTCCTTGAGAATAGATAGTCTTCTAGGTTGGCATTTTGACTAAGAGTAAACCCTAATCATTCTCAAGTTCAGATGGCTAAAAGGACCCAATAGTAGTTTGAGGGTCGAGAGGAGGACGAGTAACTCAAGGCAAGGTTCTAGTCACATGGTTGGCCGATGGTAACTACACTTGTGTATACAAACTACCATAGCCATGGGGGATACTCTGTATCTCTTGTCACGCCCCAGAACCAGAATACTGGAGAGCGGGGGCAGACATAGCCAGCTACGTATATTGAAATGGAATCCATCTCGCTATACGGTCACGGCTGTCTAGATACATGAGGGTTTATCTACAAGGCAGCAGTCTCTTAAGGTCATGAACAAGCCTATTGTCTCAATCACAAGCAAGTAAGTAAAAGTTACAAGATGTATGATCATTAAATATACAATAATAAGGCGTCCCAAATATTACATATTCAGCTGATCATGAAGCTAGTCGTACAAAATGTCAGGACTAGCAAGAGTTTAGTCATACATGATCAACCCTAGGATCTGTTAATCATGTTACAGCCCGTAGGCAGACAGTAAATAAAGTACAATCGAGCTAAACAGGTGCTCGTCGGCTAAACGCCTCAAAAGAATATTTTTACAATAGAGCAGGAGAGCCAAAAATAAACCCACTCGTTGCCAGGGTTCCGTCTAGTGGCCACCATCTGGCTGGAAGATCGGTAGATCCTCTGGAGCTGCTCCGAAATCTGGCCACACAAAACCAGCTGGGTCAGACCCAGAAAGAGCAAGTGCCACAAAGGAGGCTTCACTTAAGAACTAAAACCAGCAATCAGCACAGGAATATAAATAATATAATAAAAGACAGGAAATATAAATAACTGGTAAAAACTGGAAATAAGAAACACATGCCAGGATGATATATGACGAGATAACCATGGAACTATTCAGATAGCTAGGTTACAACCCTTAAACCAAACAAGGACCGGGATTGTAACCCTTCGTCTGAACGGAGCTTGGTTTCTCACCATTTATCAAGAAAATAAATACAAGCATGCTGGTCATGTAACAGTCTGGAACAAGATCAGGGCAAGACTAGACTTGTTAGATTCCATCCAATCATTTCACGGCCAAGCAAGACCTACGGCTTGATACTTTAACTAACTAGGGTTATCACAGTCCTAGTTACTAACAAGATGCAGTGAGATTATTCCACAGCCACAGGCCCTGCAGACCATCCAGGTTACCCAGGTCGAAAGATTAGGGTTGAATTCAGGTGGGTACATCGTCCAGGAAATGCATGTACCCTTAAGCAGCTTGAAAGGTGCAACACATGACAGTGTGCTGGAAATGTGCCCTACTCGACGGCAGGCTACAGATCCCAGGCGCGCCCAGGTAACGGGATTGCCTGTAGCTGGGAAATCTCTTCATGACTAATATGTTAATCTAGTTATTAACCTTAGTTCATTTCAATAGGTACTCCTGACCGTGGTACTCAGGAGCTCCTTTCCTAGACATGATGCAAGACAAGACTGGTTTATTTGTACAAGTACAATCGCCCACGGTGTCCATGTTTTTATACAGGTCATGTCATGTCAGGTAGCCGTCGCAACAGCTTATCAAGATATAACATGTCAGGTCATTATGTCAAGTGTACGAGTCAGGAGTGCGCCACGACGGGCCACTATCCGGTCATGTCAGGTCATTATATCAGGAGTGCACCACTACGGGTCACTATCGTGTCATGCTCAATTATCAATTCCAAACATATCAAGTAAATTCATGATTATCAAGTTCAGGACAAAAGGCGTAAGGATATAAAATGGACGTTAAATATCTAATAAAATATCAATATACAGGGCTATAGAAGATCAAGGGTAATCAGGCTACGCTCAGGCTAGCGTACGCTCAGGACTGCGTACCAAAGGATCCATACACTTCCAATGGGAAGCGTACGCAAGGGTCAGCGTACACAAGGGCACGCTCAGGCTACAGGTCAGCGTACGCTCAAGCTAGCGTAGGAAAGGGGCCAGCGTACGCCTTGCTCGCTTAAGCTAGCGTACCAAGGCACGCGTACGCTCAAGCTAGCGTACGCTCAAGACACGCTGCCAACAGACAGCGTATCAAGGTGAGAGTACGCTCACTAAAGAGCAGCATACGAAGGCTAGCGTACGCTCGCTAAAGAGCAGCGTACGAAGGCTAGCGTACGCTCGCTAAAGAGCAGCGTACGAAGGCTAGCGTACGCTCGCTAAAGAGCAGCGTACGAAGGCTAGCGTACGCTCACTAAACGGCAGCGTACAGCTCAGTGGCGTAAGCTAAAGAGCTAGCTCACTGTTCACTGTCTTCTCTAAATGGCAAGAACCGCAAGAACTCCATGGATGGAACCCAAAACTCCAAATGCTCATAACTTGGTCAAAACAAGTCCGAATCCAACCTTCCAAAGGTCAAAATTGGGTAGAATAAAATTATCTACAACATGAAACCATAAAAACTTAAAAACAAAGGAGTTTGATAGATCAAAACCACCAAAATCCGAAAATACTAAATTGTAGATCTACAAGAATCAAAGCCTCAAAATGGAAAATGACAAGTTCTAAGGTGTCTTAGAATCATGAGAAGAAGCTAATGGAACCATAAAAATGAGTTCTCTTGTGGAAGCAAGTTGCACTTGCCTAAGGGTTGGGGAGTTGTGGGGAGGAAGGAAGAAGAAGAAGAAGAAGAAGAAATAAATGAGAGTTATGGAGGAGAGAGAAGGTTGGTGGAGAAATAAATATCATGGGTTGGTGGTAGGTAGGGGGTTCACCTTGGTCCATGATGGACCAAGCAACCAGCCGGCCAAACCAAGCCAACCCAAACCGAGAATTAAACCAAGCCAAGAAAACTAAACAAGGAACAATACAAGAAAATACGTACACGTATTTCCAAAATACGTAATACGAATCACAGGCATTACAACTCTAGCCACCTTAAAAGAATTCCGTCCTCGGAATTTAATTAAGAGGCTAGAGGGACAAGAACAAGCTACACTATCACATGCAATTATACTAGGCAATCAATAAATCATGCAAGCAAGGAATTGACGGCATGAGGCATAAGAAAGACATTATACCTCACGAGTCAAACAAGTCAGGATATCGCGATCGGATGTCATCCTCGCGCTCCCACGTTGACTCCCCCAAAGAGTGACGACCCCAAGCAACTCGGACTAACTTGATAGTCTTGTTCTTGAGGATCTTCTCTCTCCGGTCCAATATAGACACGGGCCTCTCCTCATACGAGAGGTTGGTATCAACAACCAATTCCGAATGATCCAGGATGTGGCTCGGGTTCGGGATATACCATCGTAATTGGGATACATGGAACACGTCATGCACCTCGCTTAGCGACGGTGGAAGAGCGAGACGATAGGATACATCTCCTACTCGCTCTAGAATATCGAACGGTCCTATATACCTAGGACTAAGCTTGCCCCGTACGCCGAAACGAATGACGCCACGGTTAGGCAAAATCCTCAGGAATACATGATCGCCGACCGAAAACTCGAGAGGACGCCGATGAGAATCGGCCCAATGGCGCTGGCGATCTTGGGCAACTCGACGGTGACCTCTGACTCGCCTGACCACTTCAACTGTCTGGGCAATCATCTCTGGACCGAGCATCTGCCTCTCTCCAACATCATCCCAGGCTAACGGGGATCTGCACTTCCTACCATACAGCGCCTCGAACGGTGCCATCTGGATACTGGCCTGGAAACTATTGTTGTACGAGAATTCCACCAAGTACAAGTGATCTTCCCATGAACCGCCGAAGTCAAGTGTGCAAGACCGCAACATGTCTTCAAGAGTCTGGATCGTACGCTCCGACTGGCCATCTGTCTGCGGGTGATATGCTGAACTGAACTGGAGGTGGGTCTCCAAGCTCTCTTGCAAGCTACGCCAAAAGTGTGACGTAAATCTTGAATCTCGATCCGAAGTGATACTGACAGGAACACCGTATAATCTGACAATCTGCCTGAGGTACATCTCTGCTAACTGAGCCGTCGACTGACCAACTCTGAATGGGAGAAAGTGAGCTACCTTCGTGAGCCGGTCAACTATAACCCAAATAGCATCTCTACCAACTGGGGATCTAGGTAATCCAGTCACGAAATCCATGGTCACATGCTCCCACTTTCATTCTGGAATCGGTAAGGGCTGAAAAAGTCCAGCTGGTCTCTGATGTTCGGCTTTAACTTGTTGGCAAACCAAACACCGAGAGACAAACCGAGCTATCTCCCGCTTCATGCCATTCTACCAGAAGTGCTGACGGATATCACGGTACATCTTCGTACTGCCAGGATGGATGGAATACTGTGAACTGTGCGCTTCTGACATGATCTCTTGCTGGATATCTCCGCTGGGTACACAAAGACGCTTACCATGTCGAAGTGTACCATCCTTATGAATGTATAACTCTGGTCTTCGTCCTGCTTCACACTCTGCTCTGAGTCGCTGAAGCTTGGAATCTGCCGACTGCACCATCCGGATCCTCTCAACTATAGTGGACTGAACTTGCATACTGGCCATCAATGCCACACTGGAAGGGAGAACAACTTATATGTCCATCTTCTGAAGATCGGCTAACAACTCTGGCTGCGCTGTTAGGAAATAAGCTCCGGCTTTCCTGCTCAATGCATCTGCTACGACATTGGCCTTCCCAGGATGATACTGCAGGTTGACATCATAATCCACAAGAAGCTCCAGCCATCTCCTCTGACGCATGTTAAGATCCTTCTGGGTAAAAACATACTTCAGGCTCTTGTGGTCGGTAAAAATCTCCACCCTATCTCCGTACAAGTAGTGCCTCCACAACTTAAGTGTAAACACCACTACTGCCAGCTCCAAGTCATAGGTTGGGTAATTCCTCTCATGATCACGAAGTTGTCGTGACACATAAGCTATTACCTTCCCATGCTGCATCAGAACACATCCTAAACCTCTGCCTGAAGCATCACAGTACACTGAGAATCCCCCGGTTCCATCTGGAAGCGTGAGAATGGGAGCTGTTATCAGGCCTCGCTTCAACTGCTCAAAAGAACTCTGACACTCTGCTGTCCAAGCAAACTGTGCATCCTTGCGGGTCAACTGGGTCAATGGTGCTGAAATTCGAGCAAAATCCGAAACAAACCGCCGGTAGTAGTCGGCCAATCCAAGAAAACTACGAACCTCTGCAACTGTGCTGGGCACTGGCCATGACTCAATAGCCACAATCTTCTGGGGATCGACTTCTACTCCTCTTCTGGTGATGATATGACCCAAGTACGAAATGCGATCGAGCCAGAACTCGCATTTACTGAACTTGGCATATAACTGGTGCTCCCTGAGAGTCTGAAGAACCACACGAAGATGCTGCTCATGCTCCGCCTCACTCTTGCTGTAGACCAGGATGTCATCCAAGAACACAATCACAAACTGATCCAAGTATGGCATGAAGATGCGATTCATAAGGTCCATGAATACTGCCGGCGCATTGGTTGCTCCAAAAGACATAACAAGGAACTCCCAATGCCCATATCTCGATCTAAAAGCTGTCTTCGGAATGTCTTGCTCTCTGACTCTGATCTGATGATAACCTGAGCGCAAGTCAATCTTCGATAATACTGAAGCCCCCTTGAGTTGATCAAACAAGTCATCTATCCTCGGAAGAGGGTATCTGTTCTTGATTGTCACTGAGTTCAAGGTACGATAATCAACACATAACCTGGACGTACCATCCTTCTTTTTCACAAGAAGCATCGGGGCTCCCCAAGGCGATCCACTAGCACGAATGAATCCCTTGGTTCTGAGTTCTTCAATCATCTTGTACAATATCTCCAACTCTGACGGTGCCATCCTGTAGACTCTCTCTGACACTGGGACTGTCCCGGGAATCAAGTCTATAGTGAACTCGATCTCCCGCTCCGGAGGCATACCTGGAAGCTCTTCTGGGAAAACATCTGGGAACTCATCCACTATTCTGGACAACTGAACTGCTGCTACTGCCATCCGCAATATCGGAGGAGAAGGCTCAACTTCGCCTCGGGAGAAAGAAAACTCTGGCTCTCCTAGAATGCTAAAAACAACCCTACCAATATGACAGTCTATCCTAGCATACTGGTTCCTCAACCAATCCATCCCTAAGACCACATCATAATCGGCCATCGGGAACTCTATCAATCTAGCGGGGAACTCTCTGCCGCTAACTACGATCCGACACGAGGAAAACAATCTATCTACTCCCACAAGTCCGTTACCAGTAAGTATATTGAGCCTTACTGATAATGACTCGGGCTCCAATCCTACCCGTGTCGCGAATCGTGCAGACATAAAAGAATACGATGCACCAGAATCAAATAAAGCTGAAGCTGGAAAGGAGTTGACGAGAATAGTACCTGCCACTACCTCTCCTGGTGCCAATCCTTCCTCCACGGTCATCACCATAGCCTGACCGTACCCTCGGGGTGCTGGTCCCCTCTGCTGAAATCCTCGCTGCCTGCTCTGACTCTGGGCTTGGGCTTGTGCATACTGCTGGGGGTTCTGCTGCTGGAACACTTGGGTCTGAGGCGGCAAGGGCCTCGGCAATGGATACTGCTGCTGCTGGACCGGAGCTGGTCCTCTTAGCGAAGAGCTAGAAAGGTTGGACGAGGATGAACCACCCCTGTTCGGGCAGGATCCAACCATATGGTCTGGTGCTCCACAAACCAGACACAATCCCTGTGCCCTGCGACATTCTGCCACCACATGACTGGCTTCCCACAATGAGAAAAACCCACTGCGGAAGACTGCTTCTGCTTCTGCTGCTGCTGAGGGTGCGTCGGAGTGGAATGCTGAACCGACGTCACTGAGGCCGCTCGCCTCGGAACTCCAATAGTCATGGCCCTGGCTGCCGGGGCTGGTGCCGAAGACTGATTCATCTGGCCGTGAGATCTCTTCCGACCTCCGACCCTATCCACAATCCTCTGGGAGGTATACTCATGCCTCCGGGCTGCTCTCAAGACTGCATCAAAAGTCTGATGCTCAAACTGCTCGACTGCCAACAAGATCTCTAAGTGAAGTCCCTGCTGGAACCACTGGGCTTTATCATACTCGGTTGCCACCAAGGTGGGCGCAAACCGACTGAGTCTGGAAAACTCGACCGCATATCCGTCGACCGTCCTGCCTCCTTGCTTCAGATTGGTGAACCTCGTCTGTAGATCATATCGGGCTACAGCATCGAAATACTTGGTCTGGAATCTCTCTCTGAAGACTGCCCAAGCAATGGGTGCTGCTAATCCAACGGCCTGTACTGTCCACCAGCTGCGGGCAAGATCTAACAACTGCAGGCGCACCACGGCTACCTTCTCGTTCTCTGGAGTCCTGGCTGCTTCGAGAATCACCTCAGTGTCCTGAAGCCAAGCATCTGCTGCGACAGCATCTTCACTACCGTCAAAGAATGGAGGGTTCAAGCGCTTGAAGCTGTTGGCCGCGCTGTTACCCTGATGACCACCCTGGGTCAAAGCATCCGCCACTGCCTGTTGCAAGGCATCTCCACGCCGGTCTTGGAAAGCTATCAAGGTCCTGACGAGTCCTACCAAAGTGCCGTCATCATGTTCTACAGGTTGAACTGGCTGGACTGGTGGCTCTCCGCCAGAAGGCACAACTCTGGAGGCTACTCCGGAATGCTGGGCTTGATCTCCAGGTTGCTGCTGGTCCGCGGGAGGTGCTCCGCCTTGCTGGTCGGTAGGACCACGAACAATGTCGCTGAAGAAGACGACATAGGGAACAATAAGGAAGGACCAGGACAGATCAACGATACAAGCATATGATCAGGACAAGAATCCAGGGATTCAGAAGATACGAGCAGAGATCAAGAACGAATGCTGATTGAGACATCTATTCGGTAAACCCTCACATATCTTGATTTAAAAGACCTGCATGGGCCACCACTTAAACCATGTCACGCCCCAGAACCAGAATACTGGAGAGCGGGGGCAGACATAGCCAGCTACGTATATTGAAATGGAATCCATCTCGCTATACGATCACGGCTGTCTAGATACATGAGGGTTTATCTACAAGCCAGCAGTCTCTTAAGGTCATGAACAAGCCTATTGTCTCAATCATAAGCAAGTAAGTAAAAGTTACAAGATGTATGATCATTAAATATACAATAATAAGGCGTCCCAAATATTACATATTCAGCTGATCATGAAGCTAGTCGTACAAAATGTCAGGACTAGCAAGAGTTTAGTCATACATGATCAACCCTAGGATCTGTTAATCATGTTACAGCCCGTAGGCAGACAGTAAATAAAGTACAATCGAGCTAAATAGGTGCTCGTCGGCTAAACGTCTCAAAAGAATATTTTCACAATAGAGCAGGAGAGCCAAAAATAAACCCACTCATTGCCAGGGTTTCGTCTAGTGGCCACCATCTGGCTGGAAGATCGGTAGATCCTCTGGAGCTGCTCCGAAATCTGGACACACAAAACCAGCTGGGTCAGACCCCAGAAAGAGCAAGTGCCACAAAGGAGGCTTCACTTAAGAACTAAAACCAGCAATCAGCACAGGAATATAAATAATATAATAAAAGACAGGAAATATAAATAACTGGTAAAAACTGGAAATAAGAAACACATGCCAGGATGATATATGACGAGATAACCATGGAACTATTCAGATAGCTAGGTTACAACCCGTAAACCAAACAAGGACCGGGGTTGTAACCCTTCGTCTGAACGGAGCTTGGTTTCTCACCATTTATCAAGAAAATAAATATAAGCATGCTGGTCATGTAACAGTCTGGAACAAGATCAGGGCAAGACTAGACTTGTTAGACTCCATCCAATCATTTCACGGCCAAGCAAGACCTACGGCTTGATACTTTAACTAACTAGGGTTATCACAGTCCTAGTTACTAACAAGATGCAGTGAGATTATTCCACAGCCACAGGCCCTGCAGACCATCCAGGTTACCCAGGTCGAAAGATTAGGGTTGAATTCAGGTGGGTACATCGTCCAGGAAACGCATGTACCCTTAAGTAGCTTGAAAGGTGCAACACATGACAGTGTGCTGGAAATGTGCCCTACTCGACGGCAGGCTACAGATCCCAGGCGCGCCCAGGTAACGGGATTGCCTGTAGCTGGGAAATCTCTTCATGACTAATATGTTAATCTAGTTATTAACCTTAGTTCATTTCAATAGGTACTCCTGACCGTGGTACTCAGGAGCTCCTTCCCTAGACATGATGCAAGACAGGACTGGTTTATTTGTACAAGCACAATCGCCCACGGTATCCATGTTTTTATACAGGTTATGTCATGTCAGGTAGCCGTCGCAACAGCTTATCAAGATATAACATGTCAGGTCATTATGTCAAGTGTACGAGTCAGGAGTGCGCCACGACGGGCCACTATCCGGTCATGTCAGGTCATTATATCAGGAGTGCACCACTACGGGTCACTATCGTGTCATGCTCAATTATCAATTCCAAACATATCAAGTAAATTCATGATTATCAAGTTCAGGACAAAAGGCGTAAGGATATAAAATGGACGTTAAATATCTAATAAAATATCAATATACAGGGCTATAGAAGATCAAGGGTAATCAGGCTACGCTCAGGCTAGCGTACGCTCAGGACTGCGTACCAAAGGATCCATACACTTCCAATGGGAAGCGTACGCAAGGGTCAGCGTACACAAGGGCACGCTCAGGCTACAGGTCAGCGTACGCTCAAGCTAGCGTAGGAAAGGGGCCAGCGTACGCCTTGCTCGCTTAAGCTAGCGTACCAAGGCACGCGTACGCTCAAGCTAGCGTACGCTCAAGACACGCTGCCAACAGACAGCTTATCAAGGTGAGAGTACGCTCACTAAAGAGCAGCGTACGAAGGCTAGCGTACGCTCGCTAAAGAGCAGCGTACGAAGGCTAGCGTACGCTCACTAAAGAGCAGCGTACGAAGGCTAGCGTACGCTCGCTAAAGAGCAGCGTACGAAGGCTAGCGTACGCTCGCTAAAGAGCAGCGTACGAAGGCTAGCGTACGCTCGCTAAAGAGCAGCGTACGAAGGCTAGCGTACGCTCACTAAACGGCAGCGTACAGCTCAGTGGCGTAAGCTAAAGAGCTAGCTCACTGTTTACTGTCTTCTCTAAATGGCAAGAACCGCAAGAACTCCATGGATGGAACCCAAAACTCCAAATGCTCATAACTTGGTCAAAACAAGTCCGAATCCAACCTTCCAAAGGTCAAAATTGGGTAGAATAAAATTATCTACAACATGGAACCATAAAAACTTAAAAACAAAGGAGTTTGATAGATCAAAACCACCAAAATCTGAAAATACTAAATTGTAGATCTACAAGAATGAAAGCCTCAAAATGGAAAATGACAAGTTCTAAGGTATCTTAGAATCATGAGAAAAAGCTAATGGAACCATAAAAATGAGTTCTCTTGTGGAAGCAAGTTGCACTTGCCTAAGGGTTGGGGAGTTGTGGGGAGGAAGGAAGAAGAAGAAGAAGAAATAAATGAGAGTTATGGAGGAGAGAGAAGGTTGGTGGGGAAATAAATATCATGGGTTGGTGGTAGGTAGGGGGTTCACCTTGGTCCATGATGGACCAAGCAACCAGCCGGCCAAACCAAGCCAACCCAAACCGAGAATTAAACCAAGCCAAGAAAACTAAACAAGGAACAATACAAGAAAATACGTACACGTATTTCTAAAATACGTAATACGAATCACAGGCATTACATCTCTCTACCAATTACGAGCTTTCGTCTTTCCAAATCAGTGAAAGACAAAACCATAAAGGGTTCAAGGGAGATGTCACTGAATGCAATTACGTGATTCAAAGGCGAATGTATAATTCAAGAGAAATTGTCAATGCAGTCGCGGATGAGATACTAGTGACATCTACACCTCAATCCACGTAGGTAAATCAGAGGAAGGGCGAACCGAGTGCACTACGGTTGATCAGACCATAATACATCGATTCTGATTAGACAATATATTAGTAGGCGTCCCCACTGTACATATGTCTTGAATCATGCTCGATAAAAGAGTAAGCTTGCAAAACTAGGCTGTAATAGCAGCGTTGGTTAAGATAATCAAATACAATTATACCAGATTTTTGAAAGGAGGCACATATAGTTCGAGTTTTGTGAGAATCAAAACCTTACCCGGTGTTCTTGCTTATACAGTCTTCCCACTATCTTCTTATCCATAAGGCCTTGGTTGACTAATGGATTATGGACCTCTATATTCTATATTCCAGGTAAACCTATTAGTGTCAGTCAATTACCTCGTCGATAGATCACAAAGACCCTAGGATGCTAGGTCGGGAGACATGCTACCCAACTTGCAAAACTTCCACTAATATTAGTTTCGGATCTTATGGGACATACATGGCATTGTCCTATCCTTCATAGTATCCTAAACTTGTAATCATGTCTGAAATTATTTCACCGAGGATTATGTCCCGCCCGTATACTCTGGCTGTGGTAAACCCTTGGTTTTCGTGATTCAGATGTGATATGCTATCCGATACTCTACCTTATATTGACACAAGGGTAACTACGATTAAAAGAGAACCACTAGCCATAGTATTAGCAATATTCTATAACCTATATTTTCTTAAACTAATTTCAACTCTAGGGGTCGTGCCTCGTCAGTGCGCTGCTGGCGGCAGTGAACCCATAGTCTCCATAATTGAAATAAATGGCGACAGTGCGCTGCTGTCCTGCCATTATGAGTTAACTAATCATTCCTTTAACTAAATCTATAAAATTCCTGAGCTTCTAGAGATTCAAACAAATTGACTATGAAATAAAGCGTAGGTATTTGTCCTATCAGTTACAACCCTTAAAATAAAAGATTGGACAGGGTGGAAATAACTGAAGACAAAGGAATACGACCATTCTAGTATCTATTTCATGTGTATTCAAACCATGGAGGAAAACTTTGGATCAGTCTACCTCGAGATTCGCATTTGAATAACCGAATCAGGAATTATAAACTATTCCCTTACGGCAAAATAGGATTTTAAATGGGTAATTCTAACTTATGCTATAAGGGTTATATCTAATAAAGCAAAAGAAGATTGAACAGTTTACCAAGATTAGAGCCTTAATTCTAGGAAGGCCTAACTTACCAAGTGAATAGTATATCCACATTGGATCGTATCATCATATCAAGAGGTAACAGTGTACCTATGGTATGTGACAAACTATCTAAATTAATAACTCCTCATCTAAATTGGATGGCCTAGACTACCCATCGGTAAACTTGTATAAGGGACTCCTAGTCCTAGTCATTCTCTTAAATTAAATTAATTCCTAATTCGTGAATGAGCATTTCCTAGTCGCAGGCTCGTAATAGTACGACTAACTTAAGTACTATCACGAGTTCGCATGATTTGCGAAACCTGACCTGCATGGGCCACCACAAAAATATGTCACGACCCACACCCCTTTTTTTGTTTTTTGTTTTGGATACGAGACGTGTCCAAGCCAGCCTACGCCGCAGTATCGACGGTAGAACATTGTATAGCCACAATGCTCAAAATAACAGACAATGCCCTTTCACATGATTAATTTAATTTACAATGATCACAAGTTTTATATTTACAAAAAATATAAACTTGTACAAATATTGGAATGACTACAACTCATCTATCTAGCTAGTCTATAGGCTTTTCGTCTGCAAGTTCACCCGTATCTTCCAATGCTAAGTGAATCTACGGCTAACCTGAAAAATATTATTTTCCAGTCAGGAATAGAACGAGTACAATTCACTGAATGCAGTTTCAATATATGAAAATGACTATACGACAGAGGTTAGCCTATAGACATATGATTTATACAAACATAAATAAAGAAAGACAGAATAAAAACTGAAAAAAATAAAATACAATAAAATACTCACTGACTGACCAACTGAAATATCTTTGATATGTGATCGGTCTCGGGACAATTATACGACACTATCTACACTGTCTAAAGTTACGCTGTCTACTTTGCAATAATAAATCACTGTCTACACTGTCTACTTTGCAATAATAAATCACTGTCTACACTGTCTACTTTGTAATAATAAAATACTGTCTATACTGTCTACTTTGCAATAATAAATCACTATCTACACTGTCTACTTTACAATAATAATCACTGTCTACACTGTCTAAGGTCAGATCACACATCGTTGGTACTTCACCCTTTCGACACAACAAGGAACAAAATCAACATAAAACTAAAATCACATATCTATCGACTAAACACTAATGCATAGTAAAGATCAATACTGAAAATAAACAATAAACTGTACTCGCCTGTGGTCCTTTGCTGGTGAAACCGATATTCTAAACCATTCAATGTGCCACAATAGTCAAAACTCATACAACAGTCCCCAGAAGCTGAAATAAACATTACCAATGTTCTCAAAATAGATAAATTAGCTAGAATTGCCTGTCCTTAAGTCCAATTCTGGACACAGGGGCAAAACGGTAATTTTAGATCAAAACGGTGTCCGCCGTTGGACTCGCTTTGCACCAAAAGCGTGCCAGAGTCAATGGTCTCTAAAGTCGTCAAACTACATGTCTACAAATTTTTTTGATGATATGAACTCAAACGTATATCCAAAGTTGGATTCCGGCGGGCCGTGCATAATATCGCCCGTTCAGTCGGACCGTAGGGCCCACAAAACGGCGATCCAATCAACTGTCTCAGAATTGGACAAAACTTGGCGCACAGGATCAGAAAAATGATACGGTCCTGCTGGTGCAAGTTTCGTCTCGATCTGACGAGCGTGCACAAACTAATTAAGAAATTTGCACAGAGGTCGATACGGTGAATTTCGACGGATACGCATCAAATTTGTCGCGTTTGTCGCGCACACGCAACCAATTTGAATTCCGTCAAAGCCCACACATCCACGAAGCCATTAAGCACCTTTCGATGCTTTCGGTTCGCGACCACGTCGCCCGGATTGGCGGGACGCACGTCGTATCGAGGGATTTTTCATAAATTCTACAATTTTAAAAACATGTTTTTTGCCAAA
Organism: Iris pallida; assembly: GCA_029216955.1. NCBI lineage: Eukaryota > Viridiplantae > Streptophyta > Magnoliopsida > Asparagales > Iridaceae > Iris > Iris pallida. The sequence continues at coordinate 23,988,004 of JANAVB010021599.1, read as the reverse complement.
TTGGGAATCCGATTTCTCGACGCACAGTCGACGAAATCCGATGCTACAAAAAAAAATCGAAGCCCTATAGGTTGTCTAGGACAGTCATTAAATAGTTTTCAAAATCTGTTAATAGGTTGGCCACGAACTGCCTTCTAAGTTGGGGTCCAGAAACAGTTTAATACTTTGTTTTTCGATGGTTTTTCCTGAAGTTTTAGGAATTTCTATAATTTGTTTAAGGCAAACCACACAACTCTAGTTGAAGGAAAGTATAGGGGTTATCTAGACAACACGTCAAAATTTACGAAAATGGATTTCGTCGAGAGATTATGGAGAAAACGTACCTCAAACAGGTGTTTTTCGCTACCGATGATACTGCCATGTTATTGGTTATATATATATATAGGGTCTACCCTAGGAATAGATAGCATTGAGGTTTATTTTAGATTTTATAAAGAATATTGTATAAGATATATATATATATATATATATATATATATATATATATATATATATATATATATATATATATATATATATATATATATATATATATATGACTATATATAATAATATTTAATTGACAAAAATAATATAACCAATAACAATAAAATAATATTATATATAATAACCTCAATAAAACAATAATAAATATAACAAAATTCAATAAAACAATAATGGTGTATATATACCATTATGCGCAGTCTAATAATCCCCAAAATGCACAAAGACCCATTTTATACAAGTGTCATTGAATATCAATTAATAATAATATTTATAATATTTAATTATGAATACTTAGAAATATTCATTAAATCATTAAAACGGAAAACCACCCACTCACCAAAGTACATCAACACGCATGTCATCGGACGCCCCGTATGACTACATGGGCTTGGGCTCAGTTCGGGTCCAGTCCGGCTAAAATGGTATAACTGGTTTCCCTAAAACTCAATAATATAATTAATAAATAATTAAAACTTTGGTAAGGGTTAAGTCGCAACTTGACCTGGTTTTCATAGTTAGGACATCAATATGGCTCGGTCTTCCCTATCAGGACTAATACACTAGTCTAAGCACGCTATTGAACTATCCGTGCCACGATTTCTAGTCACCTTGTACCCCAAAACTCCGCAATGGCTAAAGTCATCTACCGTAATAATTAACTAAGTAATTATTTATAAAAATTTTAAAAATTACCATCTAACTCAAATAAATAAATAAAAATATACTATCAAAATTTTGGGAAGAGGGATTATAATGGACCATCAGCATCCTAGATTTGTTTTTCTTTACTTCGTTATTTCTAACACTGAAACCAACTATTTTTTAATATACCGGGTAGAATATCTCTGCTTCTTTAATAGAGTTGAACCGTAAGCCAACAATATCTTCATCTAAGAGATCCCTTGGGTCTTTGTTAATGTTGGCAGGCTGTAAATTTCTTTCATGATCGCTGCATCGAAATCCAATAGAGATTCACCATCGTCCCTAAAAACAGAATTAAACAAAATAAGTATGAGAAATCAATGTAAAAATATAATGCATTTCTTAAATCCATTAGAAAGGGTGAAGCAAAATAACATTTCGTTGTTTGTGTTGATGTCATCGTCATCGTTATGATGCATTTCTCCATTATTTTCTTCCTCTTATTCTTTATCGTCTCCTAAGTTAACAGATTCTAATCTTTGCTCATCATCCAAATCAGCTGACACCGCTATTGAAGCAAAGCTTTCTTCATCAATTAATTCTTTCACATGACCATCAGTTTCTCCATGTGACGTCGCCATTGAAGAAAACAGAGTGTATTAAAAACCAACAGAAGAAACGAAGAACAAAAAATAATACAAAAAGAAAAAGAAAAATGCTTTATGTACCTCCAAAAACTCCCTCCTCCATGTACCTCCGCCACGGGCCCTCTTCTATTGGCTTATGTCTTCTCCCAACTTCTCACTTATTTGCTTGGGTCAATAAGACAGCGCCATGTGGCGGAGGGACATGAAAGAGTGACATTTTGGAGGTACATATAGCATTACTCAAAAAATGCTTGAGTGGTCCTAAAAGCATGTATAATTTTAAAAGAAAGAACTTCCAATAATACAACCTTTTCGTCTTCTGTGTATATGCTTTATTGAATTGTGTAGGATAAAGCATGCAGCAGCATTTAATGCTACGTTTACTAGTGTGTAATTATTTCTAATGATATGATATTAGTGAACACAATCTGCGAGAGAGAACACGAGAGAGAGAGAGAGAGGGAGATAGGATAAAGAGAATTAGGGAAATATTCCCGCGGGCGAACCAAAATAAAAAAAATTGGGCGCTTGATTTAATATTTAAATTAGATTTAAATTCACAACTTAAAAATAGTATTAATATCTGTAATATTATTGAAACTAGTATTAATATTAACACTACTGTTACCGGACCATATTCTGTTCGACTGGTAGCCCATCGGTTCGGAATGATATAGATCAATGTGGCCGGTTTGACCCATACCTGCAGAACCCTTCGAATTCAATTGATCAAATCAACAAGTTTTTATTTCAATAGCTCCTTTTACTAATAACTACCATCATCATGTACCTTCTTTTACATTACGCACGCAAAAGGATCGAGCTCGACTAGTTCTAGCGTACGAGTTTAGATGAATAGTAACCGATACCGAGCAACATGACATTAGCTAAGTTTCTAATACAGTAACATTACTGTTAATTTAAAATTTACAATATTATTTGAACTAATATTAATATTAAAATTTAAATTAATTTTCGATTTAACATTTAAATTAGATTTAAATTCACAACTTAAAAATAGTTAAAGTTAAAATTCAATTTTTGATTTAAAATCAACAATATTATTGGAACTAGTATTAATATTAACACTACTGTTACCGGACCATATTCTGTACGACTGGTAGCCACCATCGGTTTGGAATGATATAGTTCGATGTGGCAGGTTTGACCCATACCTGCAGAACCCCCGAATTCAATTAATCAAATCAATAAGTTTTTATCTCAATAGCTCCTTTTACTAATAATTACCATCATCACGTATCTTCTTTTACATTACGTACGCAAAAGGATCGAGCTCGACAAGTTCTAGCGTACGAGTTTAGATGAACACTAACCGAGCCCGAGTAACGTGACATCAGCTAAGTTTCTAATACAGTGACATTACTGTTAATTTAAAATTTATAATATTATTGAAACTAATATTAATATTAAAATTAATTTTTGATTTAACATTTAAATTAGATTTAAATTCACAACTTAAAAATAGTTAAAGTTAAAATTCAATTTTTGATTTAAAATCTATAATATTATTGGAACTAGTATTAATATTAACACTACTGTTACGGGACCATATTATGTTCGGCTGGTAGTCCATCGGTTCGGAATAATATAATTCGATGCGGCCGGTTTGACCCATACCTGTATAACCTTTGAATTCAATTGATCAAATCAACAAGTTTTTATTTCAATAGCTCATTTTACTAGTAACTACCATCATCACGTATCTTCTTTTACATTACGTACGCGAAAGGATCGAGCTCGACTAGTTCTAGCGTACGAGTTTAGAGGAACACTAACGAGACTGAGCAACGTGACATCAGCTAAGTTTCTAATATAGTGACATTACTATTAATTTAAAATTCCATTCATATGGTAGGTTGCACATTAAACATGGCTCAAAAAAAATCTCTAGGTTGGGAACCTTGGCCAGAGAGTTATGCGGCTACTGAAGCACGAAAGAGGCAGTCGAAAACGGACTGGCTCGCCGAGGCTGCTGACTTCCTCTCCTCCTTTGGGTTGTCCCTTGAGGTCATTGCTCGACCTCTCGATCCAGCGCCCAACTTCGACATACTGTCGATCACTCCGGAGGAACGGCATACTTTGGAGAAGAGGGAAGGCCTACGCCGCCTCCTCCATTGTGCGGGTTTGCGCACCCTAGAGGACTTTGCGGAGGTCCTTCGCGAGGCCAGTTAGGGGTCTACCTAGACCTCTTCTTTCTATGTTTTTTGTTCAGTTTTTGTTCAGTTTACTTCTTCCTCTTCTTGTCTCCCTCGCCGGAGAATGTTCCGACGAAGAAGCTGGGATTTTAATGAAATATATTACTTTGTTAAGTAAATTTGGTTTCTTCTGCTGGCCCATCAAGTCTTGTTATGTCATACAATTGATTACGCTGCCAGCGACAAGTTCTTGCCGTCAAATCCATCAATCAACGATAATTATTTTATTTATTTTTGAAGTAACAATTTTAATTACAAAAACCAGTATAAAAATATTGTGTGTTTGATTGCTAGGTGGAAAATATGTGAAAAATAAATTAATTACATGAAATTATTTTTCTGGGAAAAAGAATCCATAGAATTTTAAAAAAATTCCTTGGAATACGTAATTTGGGTATTTGATTGTCATTATTTTCCACGAAAATAGTTATTTTTCATGGGAAATTATATTTTCCTACGGGTTGGACAAGTTTTATTTTCCACCATTTTAGAAGAAAATATGGAAAATGATAGCTTTTTGGAAAATGATTCCATGGAAAATATTAGTTACCAAACACTACAATTGGTGGAAAATTTGTGATGAAAATATTTTCCATGGAAAAGAAAGCTAATCAAACACAGCCTTACTGAAATGACAAAAAAATAATTTCCATGGAAATAAAATATTTTTCTTGCATGTATATTCCAATACAAGAAGTAATATATTCTATTAGGGGTAGTTAGGTACTTACAATATCTGGCTTTTAGTATATCAATATTTTAGATTTATAAATAGTTCTTTGTAAGTATATGCAAAGAAAAATAAAAAACAACTTTGAGTGTCTTGTACTATTTTCAAGTACACACAAATTAGTTTTTCAAATTTGGGTCTCAGAATCCGAAGTGTCGTGCTCTTAAAATTTTGAGACTCAACACTACTCTTAGGTTTCCACTTCCTAATGTCATATAGTACTTGAAACTAGTTCCACTGTGGATGTTAATTACAGCAACCGATTGTTAGGGTTTTCAAAGTACTGTACCTTTCCCTCTTCTTTTTCCAAACCCTCTCCAAATGCTCCCCAAACGACTGCTTAAAATTATCAAAATGTCGCCGAAGAAACAATGACCGTCTCCGAAGGGGAAGAATCCATAAAAGGATCCGATACACGCCACATGGGCAGAACTTGCAAGGGCGACGAAAGCCAAGATTATGGCCTCTAGGGCAGAGGACGAAAGGGCAGAGACGGAAGCAGCCAATCCACCTGCAAAAAAGGCTAAAAAAACTCATTGCTCGACAAATGCCGAAAAATCTATCTTCGATATAGAGTCGTCGAAAGACTCAACTTATGGAGATCGAAGGCGTACTAAAGCGAAGGCTAAGGTGACAACAGATACAGAGTCATCAGCGTACTCTGAGGATTCTGAATCCTCATAAGAAGAGGAAGAGATATCATCAAATAAGTCCCAGGATGGATAGAAGGTAAAAAAATTTACAGACTCTAAATCTAAGAAGACTTACAATAAACATTTCAAAAAAAGGTTGTTATGCCTGAAAGATCAATTAAGATGGATGATGTCGAAGACGAAGCTTTCCTGGATATATTGAAATTCTATCAGTTGGAGAAACTGAACAAATTTTCTATCTTAGAAAAATCTCCCAAACAATAGTAAGAGAATTTTACTCAAATCTTCGGGCTGAAATTAAAGAAAAGGAAGAAGATCAACAACTGGTGTCTCTGAGAGGAAAACTGATTAGGATAAATACTGCTGTCATCAATGAATTTTATGAATTTGATCCAGTTCCTGAGTTTGATATAAAAGATATTGATAATGTTTTCATGAGGGATGCAATTCATGAGATTACAGGTATATCAGTGGGTGTCAAGACCCCTCAAAATGTATATAAAGATCAATTAAAAACTTCGTATAAATTGTTATATGCCTACATATCTCAAACACTCAACCCTACTGGACATGAGTTTTCCATCCATCCCGAGAGAGTAAAATTTTTTATTATATGGGAAAGAAAAAAAAGATGGATATAGGTTCTTACATGTTCAGTAGAATAATGCATCTCGTGGAAAAACCAACTGCAAGGACAGCCCTCCCTTTCGGAAGATTTGTATGCTCAATGGTTAGTAAACATTCTGTCCCAAGCTTAGCAGGGGATATTTATATTAAAAACAAAGGGCCCATGAGAAAATTAACCTTTACTTGAATGTTTGGAAATGGGGCAGCAACAGCAAGCAAACCATCAACATCTAAAAAACCATCAACGTATAGAATCCCGAATACTAAGGGCAGGGTTGATGATCTATATAATTTTGTTGCTGCAAAATTTGATAATGTCTTCAAAGAGATGAAGACTATATCCGAAAACCAGAAATTAATTCTGGATAAGATTAACTAGATAGAGGTTGAATTTGCTGACGAAGAATAAGATTTTCCTTCCATCGTGAAGAAGGTAAATGGGGCTAGCCCCAACTGGTGCTACTTTGTATTTTTTTCCTCTTATTCTACTACTTTTGATGATTCCGTAATCTAATATACACATTTATACTCTAATATGTGAAGGACACATTTATACACATTTATACTCTGTTACTAACTGATCTAGCTATCCATGTTATATTATTTTCTTATCCAACTTCTAGGTTTGCTTGCTAACTGCATATACTTGCTAATAAGACGATATCAGTATCATCACTAAAGAAGAAATTTAGGGAATCATTTGTATTTGAATTAAGGCTCCAATCCAGTTATACTATGTACATTGTATACACTTATGAGCTTCAACTCA